>VMKM01000344.1:0-330383 GCA_008360985.2 Macquaria ambigua
TTCAGTGGTGGAGGATATATTACTGTAATTACTTTACAATAATCAATTAAAATGAGTAAATGAAACAATTAAATTATATGACAGCAGATAACATAACTGGCTGATATCCAACTTGATATGGGCTGCTATTCCTTTCTTTCTATTCTTCCTTCCTTCTTTTCTCATTTCTTACTTTATTTTCTTCTTTCCTGCTTTTGTCTTTCCTTCTGTTTTTCCTGTTTCACCTGTCCTTCTCTCCTTCCTCCTTTCTTTCTTTTCTTCCTTCGTTTCTTCCTTCATTCCTTCTTTCTTTCCTTTTTTCTTTGTCTTTCTCTGTATGTCTTGTCACTGTCAAACAGAAAATGTCATCTCCGTGTACGACCTACAGAACATTTACTCATATAAAATAACCTGTCACAGCTTCCCATTTGTGCGCCAAATCCTTTTTGCAGACATGAGATTACAGCGGAGGGTTATAACAGCAACACCAGTAAACAGTAACACGTATCGTCAGATGCAAACGCGCAGGTACGCCTGTCTCATTTGCTGGTGAAAGGCTTTTTTCTCAATTTATCAAATGTCATTGCTCAAAAGGTCAGCCTTCATGCGCGTTATGCTTGAGATAAAACAATGTACCGCCTCCTCTCATCTCCAGTCTCCCTGTGGTGGTGATGGTGGGATTCGCTATCTTACCCTCTCATGCATTTAAAGCTTACCTGGCTCCTCACAGCTCAGCACCCCCCTCTTGAGGTTTTAAAAAAACTCTTTCAAGCTGCTATATCTCTTCGCTGTGTGTGTGTGTGTGTGTGTGTGTGTGTGTGTGTGTGTGTGTGTGTGTGTGTGTGTGTGTGTGTGTGTGTGTGCGCGCGCGTGTACAGTACAGTATGATGTTATGGGTATATAGAAGTGTACGTACAAGTGTGAGAGTTTTCTGTGTGTGTGTGCGAGCATGCACTCACTTTGCCAAGCCCGTGGGTTTGACAGATGATGTGTGACAAGTGTGTGGAGTCAGCCCTTTGGTGGGAACCCGCTGGGGCTGGAAGATGCCCTTGTCCTTTTATATTTTACAGCATATCTTTTTACTCCTCTGCTCTGCTTCCCCTCTACGCTGTGGCCTACGACCATCGCTATAGGCTTATGATCGATTGGCAGTTTGACTTTGAAACTACATAAAACATCCTCTCTGCGCTACGCCCAAATGCACTGTGACACGCTGCTACTTTGGCTATTATACATTACCTTGGTTAAGATATTCACTCTTATTGTAAAGACAGGGGAAACAACATTTTGATGATGTTTCGTTTCCATAATTCAGCTCAGTTTCAGATAAAACAGAATACTGGAGATGGATACTGGAGCCTGAGCAGGGATTGTTCAAAAGTGAGCCGGTTGGACCGTGAAAAACTTGAAAAAAATAAAGCCGACTGTGCATTCAGTTGTGTGCAAGGAACTCAAAGTGAAATGCTTCATGCATAATGCTGAGCTGTCACAACTTTTGGATTCTTCATAATGAATAACATGTAGCCACTGGGATGCAACACTGATGCCTCAAAAAAAGGGAAACATGGATTTGGGGTATTAAATAATATTTTGTACATACGTAATTTTGTTAAATATGTGTAATATGACATGGAACAAGTCACTACGCTATATATAACATCACATGTTGGTTACTGCAATTACTGTAAGCAGGGAGAGTTAAAGGAGCACTGCCTGCGTAACAAACAGGGGCGTGGAGTTTGAAAGATGTGGGTATTAACCAGGCTGGGGAAGTCTAATAAGAGATGCTATTATGTTGCATTATGGGAAATCTAGGAACTAGCTTGTTTGGCGCTTGATCTAAACAAGGGACTTACAGTCGGAATATCTCTTCCTCTACTGCTTCAATTTTGACCACTCTTTTTTTTAACCCCTCTCTTGCAAGCCTTCCAGCTTTGTGGAAAATCAGTACTAAATCACTGGAGTGGCTGAACTTTGATACCCAGAAATGCTGCAACAGTGAATCAGTGAACTACACACAGCAGACTCATGCTTCAGGTTTACCATCCTGGTCGGCCTGTGATGGTTTTATACCAAAGGGGCAAGACAGCTAGTGTTCAGCTGTAGGAGTATGCCTTTCACTTTTTTCAACTGATCGCTGAAGGCAGGAAAGTGACCAACACCAGTTGGTATTTCATTTGGACAGAGTGAATCTGATGAGTGCGTTTTTATTTGCAGCTTGAGGCAAAATGCCCTTTTCTGACTTGATGTCAATAACAGGGCAAAAGGAAATGCCTCTTCCTTATTCTTCCTCCTTCCTCTCACTCTCTCTCTCACTCTCCTGCTGGTGTTGCAGAGGTCAGCTATGTGCTGTATGCACAGGTAGATTTTCCAGATGCAGCGCTCTCATTCACCTTTATATTCACACACTGCTGTGTGTTTGCTGCTAGACCTCCGTTGCCCCACTGGCTGCGGGGGCCCCTCGGAGCGGGGAGCAGAGCCAAGAAACTGTCTGGCCACCTAGTGTAAACTATGTGTTTACAGCAAGGCCAGGGTCACACTGGGCATGCTCGGCTCAGTACGTCTCACCTGCTGCCTGTGATAAAGGATCTGATGTCGGTGTAGATGCAGGCGGCTACGGTGGCGCCACCAAATCCTACTTATACACCGTTTCTGCTGTCCTTACAGAGCAGCATTTGGCAGCTCTACTGTGCCTTGCTGAGGAGGAAAAGAAATGTATGCTTCTTCTGGCAGCTTGGTGCAAGATATCTACTTATCATTCAGCATAAACCTGCTGTGGATTTGTAAATATTTTAAAGGTTAAGCTCAAACAGGTAGTCCAAAGTGAAAGGGACGAGTAGCTCTTGAGCAACCAATATCTCTGCCCTCCTCTCTGTTTTCTCTGAGCTCAGTGCATACTGTGTGCTCAAACATTTATAGACTTTATTATGTGGTCATGCATTTATGTATGTTTCCTCTGCCTTACGTTGACGGCGCGGCATCCTCGAAACAACATGCCCCTAATGGTTTGCTTCATCAGAACACGCTCAGATTTGCCTGAACACAGGTGCTGCTGTTAGATGGATTCAAACATAATGTTGCATAACGCGTAACAGCTGCATATTTGTTAGTTCAAAGAACACTAAGAGGCATCTACTGTAGTTTGTCCTCTACGCTGTCCCTGGTTATTCTCCCCATTTAGCTCCAGCGCCTTTGTCACAATTTCTTTACTTCTTCCTCTCTCTTCACTTGTCCTCCCTCCCGGTCAGTGGGGGGCATCATGCCATGCTCTAAATAACTTTATTGACATTTAAATTGGATGTGGATCACGGTAATTATCCAGCCTTCCTGCTTCCTGGCTGGCATTCAGTGAGAGGAGAGCATCAGTGCAGCCCCAGCCACAGGCAGAGAAATTTGTCTCAAATGCAAACACATGCTCGTATTCACATGCTGTTCACTCATATTAGCGTTCACGTACAAAAGCACTGACACGAAAACATGTACACCTCAGCGAGTTGTGTTTCAGTGCATATAGGAGCTTAAGAATGGAAGCATGAATAAAGCAGCTTATTGTGGTATCTTCCCATATAGAGACAGCAATGTAGTAGGACTGTGTGAAGTATGCTTGCAGATTTCTTTAAGGCTGAATGGCTGTGAATCATTGCACTTGAATGTTTGCTCATGCTTATCCTCCAAGAAATCTCAATGGCTCCTGTACAGTCATGAAATACTGGCAGGTTAGAACTCCACTATCAGTACATTTTGCCTGTGGTACTTAAATGCAACTGCAAGTATTTATACTGTGAATGTGAACATATTATCTTTATTTCACAATACACGATCATGTCAGGCAGTGTGAAGGGATGGTTTACATAAGAATGTACTTACCTTACTTATATTTTATTCTATGTCATATTTGTATGTAAAAACACAGCATCCCCAACATTTCTGCCTTTCAGAAACTAAAAATGTGGGGTTTTTTTGTAAGATGACATTTAATTTGTTATATCATCCTTTTGGGTTTTTAACAGATTTTTCTCAAGATTTACATGCAATGATGGAGTCAGGCACTAATTAATCTTCTCTAAATAATCTTCTCCTCTTACTCTTGGCAAGAGAGTGAATAAGTGTGTTTACCAAAGTGTCAACCAATTCCTTTAAAGTTTCCATCGACCAGTTATTGCCAGCTGGACAAAAAAAATAACAGATCAACATTTCTCAACAGAGAGAGGAGAGCTTCTTAAACATGTTGTTTTTAGCCTTTCATGCCGTTCCATCAATTTTAATCCTTCCACCTCACATTCACTTCACTTCCAAAACACACGTTTATCCCAAACTTTATATATTATGGTTTTCAAAAAACTTCACTGATTTATTCACCCAAGACTTCCTGACATCTGGCAGGAAATAAATCCAGGACCTGACTTAGCACAACTGTCCCCATCAATATAACAGTTGTAGTCCCTTCATATGCTGGACTGAATGATATTGTCCTGTTGGGGCGGGGAGGGGGCTGAGCAGCACTAGTGTAAATAGACACTGCTCTCTGCTTTCAAAGTCAGTATCATTTTTCCTTGATGTAGAGGGAGAGCTGTGTCCATGAAGCAAGGCTATCCAGAAGAAGAGAGTGATACAATCGACAGACAGCGCTCGGCCTTTACTGGCAGAGCCTCAACGGCCGCGCAGAAGTGAGGGATGAGCAGGAGAGAGGAGAAGCGAGGGAGGAAGCTGAGATTAAGAAATGTAAATAGGAGGAACCATGACATACCGCATGTGTTAAATCTCGATGCCAATCATAGCAGTCTACTGTGAAAATGGGAGCTAAAACACAAAATATACCATGTTTACTTTGGTCAAACTTGGCCACTCGTCTGGTGGCTGTGTGTCAAATGCTTGCAGCGACGGCGAGGATGGAGAGAGACAGAACGAGATTGTGAAGAGAGGAGGAAATTGAGGAATTTTTAGTGGATGAGTGTGTTTCTGGGCTCCATGTCGGGTTAGTTAATGACTGGTGCATATGTCAGCCACGCAGCTGTGGAGTTACAATCAGCCAGCCAGCTGAGGAAGTGAGTGACGGATGGAACGGAGAGAGAGAGAGAAAGGGAGAGGCAGACAGATATGAAGTATTAAGCCGAGGACGCACAGAGAAAAGCAGAGGAGGTGAGAGAGAGGATTTTGTGCGAAATAAACACAGAGAGGCATCCGGAGGGAACAGAGAGAGAAGGAGAGAAAGAGAAGTTGCCAAGATAGTTTCCATTCTTCTCATCCTCCCTCAGCGAGCTGAAGCAGGAATGGCAGAGGCTGCAGTCCAAATCATTACACTCAGCTGCCTTCCTGGAAAGTATTTACTGTTGTCAATAAAAAAGAAAAGAGAAGGCAGCGTGTATACTGTAAAAGGAAAAATAACTAAAATATGCAGCTCCTCTGTGGAAGGATTGCAATTTGATGATGGACCGCACAGCTGTCCTTGTATATTTCAAAGACATTAACATATTTTCTGTACCCAGCACCTTCTCAGGGAGTCTTTTCACCTCCGCTTCCTTTGACTTCGCCTTTTTACCCCGGCCGTCCTGTCTGTCCTGCCCCATCCTGGCCCGTGTTCCATCAGCTCTGGGATTTAAGCCTTTAAGAGCCTCTTTTCCCTCCAGTAAGAGCTTTGAGGCAGAATGTGTGTGGAAAGCAGTTTTTTGGGGGAAGGAATCAGAGCTGGACAGAAATAGGTACAGATCAAGAACAGGAGTGGATGCTTCAGGAGGAAGTCTCTGACCTTCAATTGTCCCTGCTTTCTTGTTGCCCCACAAAACACCCACAGTAACTCTGGCGAGGGGGCTTTTTGTGAGGCAAGGACACTAGTTTATTGTGCCTCAGTTATTGCTCACAAATGCTGTTCGCAGTATTAGGTACACAGGTGTAAAGCCGAAGCGTTTTATCACTGACGGGACTCCTCTGGAGTGAGACATCACAGGAAATGTGAAGTTGTGTGGAAGACGTTTAAATAACCCAAAGATTGATTTGAATCCAGTGCACCAATGTCAGTGTGCAGCATACCCAGAAAATACTGTAATATTCCTGTTAGTATGTTGACTTGCAAACCTGCTACCTGCATTGTTTTGTGCAATACGAATATATTATGTTAGATCAGTTTACGATGAAGCGATTCATCATTTAAGTAATTTGTCAAGCAAAAATAGCAAAAATCCACTCATTCCATCTTCTCAGATGTGAATATTTTCTGGTTTTCATACTCTTTTATGAAAGAAAATTAAATTTATTTGGCTTGTGGACTGTTGGCCAGACAAAACAAATAATTTCAAGACATGATTTTGGGACCTCTGGGACCTTGTGATGGGCTTTTTTTTTTTTGCTACTGACATTCTATAAACCAAACCATTCATTGAGAAAATAATTGTTAGTTGCAGCTCTAGATTTAATATGTTGCATTGTCAGGTTAACACTGAGCCTTTTGCATATTGCTGACTGTCAAAATCTCGGCTTTGCATGACAGTTATACCTGACCTCTAAGCCTTTTTTCCTTGTGCCTCTGCAGGCAGACCCGGGAGCAGGAGACCCCACCAGACTTCTTCTATTTCTCTGACTTTGAAAGACACAACGCTGAGATCGCTGCCTTTCATCTGGACAGGTGAGTCAACATTAGCCAGTCTCAAGGGGTGTGTGGTTGTGTTATTTGGGACATCACAATGTCACATCATCTATCTGTCTTCTCTGTCGTATGAAAACAGACAAAGCAGACTTTTCAGCTTCCTGCTACACAGGGACATTTTTAAGTACGGGCAAGCTAGGCGCTGGCCACCAGCTGAAGGGACAGCAAAGAATTTCAGACGACCAATAATACATTTTAAAAGTGTGAGCAAGTAAAACCACTGAGCCACAAAACACAGAAACAGCAGCCAGCAGCTTTGGTTAATGATATGACAGAAGTGTTAGTGAGCGATGTAAGCTAGGCTACTTTGGGTTTCAAAAATTGTTGTTGTGCATCTGTTTCAGCGACATTTTGCAGGTGAAACACACCTCTACAGTGCTGCTGTATTTTAGTATCCACTGATTTGGCATTGCACTTATACAACCCTGTCAGACTCACGAAGGACAGTTCTTTTTTTGGCATCCATGCGTTCTTCTTCCTTGTCAAAGCCTGGGTCCTACATTACCCTCAGGGGCAGCAGCGAATGTCTGGTCCAGAAACGGCCTCGATGCTACAAACATTTTCAACTAAATAAGGAAAAAAGCTCAACCTGCTCTAACTCCTTCAAGCCCAAGTGCTTCTTTCCATCATTGAGGGCCAACATCCTGCAGGTTTTGTTCCTCCCTGATTGCTAATTTGCCTCTCGTCGTGTCAGCTCATTAACCACCCAGGAGGGGCACAAAAACCTGCAGAACACCAGACCTGAAGGGCCAGGACTGGGTGCCTCTGTTTTACAGTAGAGCTTTAAGATATGTCTTTGTAAGGTTCCCCTCCCCAAGTACAGCAATACAGCTCCATGTGTGTCTGCATGCAGGCATGCCCATTTCTCTTCTGTGCATGAATGCCCTCCATGTACTCCAGATTTCTTTCTCTGCGCTTATTTGTACATTTGCTTCTCCTTTTCACTGTTTCATTCCCTCAGAAACACGTCTTCTTTTTTTTTTTCAAACACAGCGAGCGGTGTGAGCCGGGCCCGTACAGTAGAGGCTGTGAGCTCCGAGAGGCCATGAGTCATAGAGAATGAATGCCGCCCTCCCGCAGCTAGCATCTGACTGAACAATGACTGCAGCCTCCTTGCTTAGCTAACCACCACGCTCTCTGACTTCACTGCCTTTACAAGGTTAACACTTTATGGCCGGCCTGCCTGCTGGAGAGACTTTAATGAAAAGAGGCCGAGAGAAAGCGATGAGTTTCAGCGGCGGCGTTGCTATTAAAGTCCAGCTGACGTCACCGTGGCTGTATGATCATAGAGGGATTGTGTTGTAGTGTGAATGCTGGTGGTACAAGATGATACTGAGGTCACACACACACACACACACATACACACACACACGTCCATTCACACACAATGGGGCCACAGAGGGTAGTGATGTTCAATCTGCTTTTCCTTCAGGCACAATGACACAGTTCAGCTGCAATTGCATTAGCAGCAGCTTTCTTCACCAGTCTGCTACACATCTGGTCCTCTACACACACACACACACACACACACACACACACACACACACACAAATGAAAATACGCTCACACACTCCCGGCATATGTGTGGGTTAAGGGGAAGAGGAGGAAACCAAAGGCATGAAAGGCCCTGTGCCCATTCTAAATATAAGCTAGGCAGGGTTTGCCAAAAGCAGCGCTTTATTTTTTTTCCTTATTTTGTCTGTTCTAAATTAGAGCCTGGCTACAGAGCTGCTGCTGCTGCTGCTGGTGCAGAGGCTTAGGCTACACTGCCTCCCAGGGGGCCCACAGACACACACAGGCTCTTTTAAAAGCAGCATTCGCCCAGGCGTACGCACACACATACACACAGAGCCACTTTTCTTATATAGGCTACACTGCTATAAGCATCATTAATTATGTGATTGGATTTAAATGGGAAGTGCACTTGGCTTTGCTGCATTAGGTGGGAAAGAGAGAGCAAGCAGATATGAAGGCATACAAGGACCAATATGACCGTAAGATATTAAACCATAACGCTCCAAATTCATGAGACCCGCTGGCGTCTTATACATTTTTCAGCTGGGAATATGTGATATGATGATTCCCACTGTTGTTCGTGCACAGCTCCTAGCGGGCCTCTCAATCAAACCCTGAATATAACACAAGTTTGAAATGGCCACCGTGGGAATAAGGGTGGTTGGAAAAGCGTGAGTGATGAACGGAATTGAAGTCTGCACTGGCTGTTCCCTTTAACATGGCAGCAGCAGGCCCGGGCCCAGCAGGCCAGACGGTGCTGTGCGGCGCTTCATCCTGTGTCCGAGGAGAGAGACATGACTGTGTGCGTCTGTCTCACTCCACCCACCACCACGCTACTTGATGGCATCATTTGTACGACGAGCTCTCTTTTTTTCCTCTTTCTCCGCCAGGTTCTCTCATGCCTCGCTACCTCTCTGCTCTCTCTCTCTCTCTCTCTCTCTCTCTCTCTCTCTCTCTGGTGTCTCTCTGCCCTAAGGCCTTGGCCATTAGGTGTTGTCAGGGGTATCAATTTTTAAAGAGCCTGTGCTGATGTTGTAGCCGGTTGGTATTGACGACAGGGGCTACATATGCATAAAATAGGCATGTGGCACGCACACAGGAAGACAGCCACACCATCTTTCGGTAAAAGACAGCTTTATTAAGCTGTACTCTCTTTATCTAACATACATACGCATAGATACTAACGCTAGTTTCCTGTCAAATGATGCAAAGACACAATATCACAATGGCCGATATCGGGAGATATAGGTTCCCAGAATGTACTGGGAATAACTCCAAATATATAACACCAGAAAGCTGTGTGGAAGTTAAAAATGTGTTTGATGTAGAATGATAGCCACATAAAAACCACAGGGAGGTTTACCACCATGTGGTGTAACTGTCAGGTCATTACTTATGTCACAGTGCCCCCTGTTGGCAGTGACAATAAATTACATGAGTATAGTTTGGCTTCACATCATTCTGCCTCAGTGTCCAGGGGATAAGGCACTGGCCTCCTAAGCCAGGGACTGTGGGTTCAGGGTGAAGTGAATTTTCCACCTAAATTTACGAACAGCTAGTCTTTGTTGCTACTCTCTGCAGACAGTTGTTTAGTATGTACATAGCTCATCAGGGGAAAACTGTCAAACATCTAAAACAAAGCAAGATTTTCAGGGTTATTTTCAGCCAATAATTTGCAACAACAGACGACTCTATTGCCCTCTGTTTTTATGGCTCCTGTAATTCAGTTTCATGTCTACCATGATTTTGTCACAAATTTGTACAAACAGTTTGTATCATTTTGAAACAAACTCTTGTGTATTCATGACTTTGTTATTAATTATCATCGCTATATTCCAGGGGTTTTAAATGTCTGACACTTGAGCCCCGTTATTTTTTTGTTTTGTTTTGTTTGCCTGTATTTGTTTTCATTTTGGAAAATTGGCTCCATTAAAAGTATGCCGAATTAGCTATTAGCTGTTCCTGTTTGCAGTGTACCCATGGATGTACAGACAACTATCAGTGGATTACTTTGATACTGAAGAAAACTTAAAAACGTCATGATTTTCAGGCAAGTTCTGGAGTTATAACGTCTTTTTTCTATCCTTTCTAAGAGGACTTATGGACATTTATTTGTGAGGGACATTGGAGATAGTGATACCCTGGGAAGGTGTAAGCCACACTGAATCTAAAAATATGTGTGTCATGTCTGTGTGTTCAGATTTGACAGAATTACGACTCTGAGAAGGAGTGCGAGTTTTGACGCAAATTATGGCAACTGAATTAAAGTATGTTAATTGCCTCCATGAGCTGTGTGTCACAGCCAGTCCTGCAACTGCTGACCGTGTTGGTGAGTGGCCAGATCAGCAGGCCAAATTACAGTAACTATATTCCTGTTGCTTTTAGAACACATGAAGCTGCCCCTTTTACCTCACGCAGTATCTTTGCCTCATGTCTCTGCAGATTGAAAATTTCTGAAGGCTGAATGTAACCACCCAGTATGTGTGTCTGTCCTGTAGGATCCTGGACTTTCGTCGTGTCCCTCCTGTGGCCGGCAGGCTTGTCAACATGACGAAGGAGATCCGAGATGTCACACGAGACAAAAAGCTCTGGAGGACCTTCTTCATTTCACCAGGTACACACTGAAAAAGGACAGAGTTATTGGCTTTCAGAGACACATCTAGAAGGGAAAAAACGTACTAACCAAGATACCATGAGATTGAGTTTGCTACATCCAAAGAATTAATAAAAATGCTGCACAAATTTCAGTGGTACTCTTTTTAGTTCCTGTTATGTGTACCCCAAAACTGTGGGACGCTGTTTTACAACCATCAGTCGAGTTTATGTCGTGGTCTCAGAAGAAGAAAATGTTGAAAAGGAGTTTTCAACATTTTTTTCATCATGCAAAAGTTAACGGCAACCAAAAATGAACATTTTCCGTCTTCGTAATGCAGAGTAAAGTTAGTTCTGTGCCTTGAATTACTTGCATATTCATTTGCTTGGGATTAGTATTGTCAGGGGACTTTAGCTCGTGCCAAAGCACGACAGTTAATTAGCGATGCAACCTTTACTTTACATATTATACACATGGAACATTTTTACAGGATTAACATTACTGACAGTCTCAGCAATTAATATAAGTCACTGAATGTCCCCAGGTCATTTTAATCTTGTGAAAATTGGGCTTTAAATATATGTGGTGTGCATTTCAAAAAGGGCAGAAAGAAGGTGTAGTCACATTTGAAGTATTTGACACTGATTAGTATAATAGAATATACCTAACAGTCACTTTTCAACTGTTATAAACAGTGATATAACAAACAACAATGTGTTTCCAATTCTTAGCCAACAACGTGTGTTTCTACGGAGAGTGTTCGTACTACTGCTCCACTGAGCATGCTCTGTGTGGGAAACCAGACCAGATAGAAGGATCCCTGGCTGCCTTCCTCCCAGACCTGGCCCTCGCCAAACGCAAGACCTGGAGGAATCCGTGGAGACGCTCCTACCACAAACGCAAGAAGGCAGAGTAAGAGATCGATCCTGCACTCAGACAGCGCTGCATTCACTGAATGAAGCAGACACTGTAGAGTGCTGTAGGTTGTCAGAGGCTGTCAGAGGATATTTATTACACTCCCTGTCAGTCAGGGGCATTATCATGTAAATCATGTGTCAAAGCTGGCTGACATCCAAATAAAATAAAACAAACTGTATATAGATAGATATAGATCATGCCATGAAAGAAAACACTTCTTGTTATGATGAAAAAAAAACAAAAAACATCCACATCTTAGTTTCCCAAAATCATTTCAAGAATAAATTGGAACAAACATGTTAAAAGGCGAAAACTAATTGGATTTTGTGGATGTTTCTTGCAAAGCAGAAAGCATAAATTCTAATCAAATAAAAATGTAAACAAGATGTTGTTTGTGTGATCTTTAAAACTCTTCAGATGGGAGGTGGACCCAGACTACTGCGAGGAAGTCAAACAGACTCCGCCTTACGACAGCGGGACACGACTGCTGGACATCATGGACATGACCATCTTTGACTTCCTCATGGGTGAGCTGACATGTCTGACGCAACACAAACAGCAGGTTTTCCACCCAAACACACTTTATCACCCAGGATTTCACTATGGTGGTCTAAACACTGTTTCTGAGGTCAATAATGCATGCATACACACATGTAGTGTAAACAGCATATAACATATAATTAGGTGTACTACACACACTCTCTTTTTATTTTACTTCATTTTTTTATTTTTGGCTGAATTGTTTACTTGTATTCCAACACAGGCAACATGGATCGCCACCATTATGAGACGTTCGAAAAGTTTGGAAATGAGACCTTTATCATCCATCTGGACAATGGCAGAGGGTAAGCAGCTGCAAAATACTCTTACCACATAAGAATAAAACACATTTTTTAAAAATCACGCTCAAACTGAGTGATAAAGACATTTCCTGAAGGAAAAGATGGTTATTGGTATACTTTTTGGATGATTTATAATCATATGAAAGGTCATTAACCTTAATGTGTTGGCTAAGTTTGGATTCAATGCAAAAACTTCATCATTTGGCTTTAATCCATTACAGTATATAATTTATAAACTGTATATGTCATTATAACAGTGTGTAATACTGAGCATTTTGAAATTTGAATGGAGTTTGTACTATGCACTGGTTAAGATATATAGTATACAATGGACGTCTATGGGGATTGTCTTTAAATAATACAAATTCATTAAATATAAGAGTTTTTAAAAAATCATGTTTTTCAGGAATAGCTCATTACATTTGCAAATGTATGCACATTTTTATGAAAACGCAGGAAACTGCATACAATTACGCAGAAGAAGAAGTATGCATGACAACAGAAGTGTATAAGCTGCTGCACAGCAATCACACTAATCAACAACTTGGCACAATGAAAGTTGCAGACATTTAAATACTAGTCATCACCTTCAAAACCATCCATGCTTCCTTCTGTCTTTCACCCTAGCTTTGGAAAGCACTCCCATGACGAGGTGTCCATTCTGGTGCCGTTGACGCAGTGCTGCAGGTAAGACTTCTTATTGATCCCAGTGCAAAATGTAAGCAGGATTTCCACATGTGATTAGTTGGTTATTCACAGTATCAGCATGTGTGGGTATAACTGCGCACAGAGCCACACTGACTCTTTTCCCCCGGCTGCTCTCTTTCTGCAGGTTAAGGAAGTCGACCCACTTGCGTCTGCAGCTGCTGGCTAAGGAAGAATACAAGCTGTCTATGCTCGTGGCAGAATCCCTGGTGAGGGACCGCCTCAGTCCCATCCTCATCCAGCCACACCTGGATGCCATGGACCGACGACTACGCCAGGTCTGTGCTACACACTCATTTTACACAGTGTGCCTCGTTTGGTTTTCTGTCTTTTTATTTGAATCTTTAAAGGAACAGTTCGACATTTTAGGATTACGTGTATTCACTTTCTTGCCGAGAGTTAGGTGAGAAGATCAATACCACTCCCCATGTGTGTCCGTTAAATATTAAGTTATAGCCAGGAGATGGTTAGCTTAGCTTAGCATGAAGACTGGAAACGGGGGAAACAGCTAGCCTAGCTTTGTCTGAAGGTAACAACATCAGCCTACCAGCATCTCTAAACCCCACAAATCGACGTTTTTCCACTTCTATTATTGTCCGGATTAAACAAACAAGATATAACATGAGCTTTAGAGGTGCTGGTAGTCAGATTATTGTTACCTCTGGACAGAGCCAAGCTAGCTGTTTCCAGTCTAAGCTAAGCTAACCGGCTGCTGGCTGTACCTTCATATTTAGCGTACAAATCGATTTAGCGTATCGATCTTCTCATTGAACTCTTGGCAAGAAAGTGAATTAGAGTATTACCCAAAATATTGAACTACTCCTTTAAACAACTGTCATTCAGCGTGTCTTTTAAAAATGCCAATAATAAACAATACTTTGATCTTATTTGACCTCTAATAGTGACGACAAAGAATAACAACAGTTTTCTCCTTCATTCAACAATTAAACCTTGTGGTATTTCATTGTCGCTAGGTGCTGAATGTGCTGTCAGAATGCATTGAAAAGGAGGGCTACAGTTACGTTGTAGAGGACGACCTCCAGGGCCACCAAGGGACAGACCACGCCCACACCGGCCCACGACGCAGGTAGCTGTCTGGGGGCGCTGGCAGCTGGATAGGACTGAATCCTTGGAGATAAGAGACTGGACTGAGCAGGTCTCGTAAAACTGAACTGCCATCTGGTAACGCAGACGAGCTCCATCTGTACTGAATTTCGCAGAGGGCTTGATATTTGCTGAACTTACAGGGAAGCCCACCTGCCTGAGGTTAATAGAAGTGAACGTGTGGAAGTGAACGCCTGCTGGATAGGACTGGACTTTGACAAACAGTGCAATGACTTGTCTTGTACTGATGCTCGAGACGCAGGTGATGTCGAAGACTTCTGGATGGATCTGGGGCCGGGTCACAAACGAAACTGAACCCACCCCCCTCCCCCCACATCACCCAGACTCCTTAAAATATCCAACCCTGACTCTGAGTGTAGGATAGTGTCACCGCAGCTGACCCAAACACCCTCCAACCCACCGCAGCACTACCAAACCATGAAAGTCTTGCAAGAGACGCCTTCTCTCTGTCTTGTTCAGGACCCTTTTTTTTGAATTCAGTGAATTCTGAGGGACTTGTAAAGAATCTCCTGACCCTCCCCCCTCCCCTCTCTTCACAAGCTGAGTTATGTGTTTGTACGTATTGTTGGTATCGCAAGTGTTTCGGTTGAACATTCATGCTGGAGGAGGAGGCGGAGGTTGACTTCCTGTTGTCTTAATTATCAAAATGATGTTTTATTGATTTGCTGAAAAAAAAATGTTTTATTGCATAGTGTCTTTTTTAAATTTAATTTCTGCTGAGCCGATTCAGCTTCTATCATTGGTATTCAAGATGGAGATATTTGATTGGAGTGCAGGTTTACTCCTGGATTTGTCCATTAATTTTGCCCATAAATGTAACTTGTACTTGAGAGAGTATTTATTAAAATTCATATTTATTGTTTGAAATTAATACTAATCAGTAACACAACATCATCATTTTTTTTAAAAATGAACTATTGAATTTACATCACAGTGGTGTACTTCCTCATTTGTCCAAAAGAGGGCAAACTGAGCATGTGCAAAAGTAGCTGCCAGGTCCGTGCCTCTCAGTAAAGTTGACCCTCTCCATATTTCACCCCATCGCAAGCATCAAGCTCTCTTTAAAAATGGTTTATAGCTACCACAGGTATTGGTTTGATTTGAATGAGCAAGTCTCCGCCTGTGTTTACAACATTTAACCCAGCTACTGTTTCTGTTTTTATTTCTTTCAGTGCAGCAGATATGAGGTTAGATTTATGGTACCAAAAGCCAAATGTGACACTAATTATTGTTTCTTTGTAATATATTTGATGTCCAGATGTTGCTGTTGTGGAGAGATTATTTTTCAGGATGTATATTTCATTCATAACCAACAGCTGATAGCTTAACTGTTGGTGTCAACGATTCAGTCACTGGCTGAAAGATAATATATACAGTAGGAAAATCTAGTGCCTGTGCAATGATAGAAATACTTGAATGTCTGGTTTCATAGCGGAAAAAGGTTTGAACTCCACCCGGGTACGAGCTATAGATAAGATACGGAGGTCTACATATATGTGTGTGCTGACTCCATCTGTTTCATAAGGGTTTTATTATACAGTCTGAGTTTCCATAGTCCTGTGTCAGGTCAGTACAGTGTGTATGGAGGTATGGGTGGATCCATGGAGAACCTTTAGATGACGTGTTCTTAAAAGTGAAAATGCTTCTTTTTTTTTTATTCAACTCATTGTTTCTGTGGATTTTTATTTTTTTCATTTCTTTGCATCATGGTAAAAGTGCAATAAAACAAAATAAGCAGAATATTATAGTGATTCTATGTTTTCCTCAGAAGGAACAGCTTGTGAGTGTGTCTTTGTTTAATATGCTTATTATTTAAGAGATGATTCATATTTAATCATCATGTAGTAAGTGAAGCCGAGGTGATCATTCAGGATTATAAAACATGAATCACTTTTTCATGAATGTGAAAACACAGGAAGCAGACAGCTGAGGTGTTTGAGGGAAATACTGAGCGGATGCTGTTTAAGGTGGATCCCTTTGGACGGAGCATGAAAAATGACACACACACAAAGAAATTTCCTTTGCAGAAAAATGTGTGACTGTAGCACTAAAACCTAAATAGGTTTCCACTACTGCATGTTTTCAAGGCTTGAAAAAGTTCCCTTCACTGTTTTCATGGGCTGACTAGTTATTCCTGCACCTGGTCAATTGACTTTGACAAGTAAAATCAAGGGGAGTACCCCTTTAAAGGACCGCTACAGTAAGTACAACAGTTCATTCAACAATTCAACCGCTACTGCTTGATGCTGTTTCAAGCTTCCAATAATCACAAATGGTCCTTTGATATAGGAAGTATCTTCAGGAATAAAGCAACATAGGAAATTATAATTAAAAAAATAATAATGATAAGAACATATAATAATAATATAATAGATAACTTTATATATATATAAAGTGGTCGCATGGGCAGTGACTAACTAAGCCGTCACAAGTCATACGTATACATAAGTCACAGCAGAGAACATATGAAAGACATACTGCTACAACAACAGTAGTAACACTAACACACAACATAACTCAAGAGGACATTAGCATTGGTAGAAGCCTGGCAAGCCACTAAATTAAAACAATTTAAAAAAGAAGTATTTAATACAGTCGAGTCACTGATAAATAAAATGCTGTTCGTAAAAATGGGGCCCATAAAACAGGCAATAGATATAAAATGAAACCTTACAAACAATACATATGAAACATTACATAAATGATGTGTATTCCAGATATTTCAGAAATGTAATAGTTCTATATTTTGTGAAATGAAATATTCGCTTTCTTTGCAAGAGAGAGATGAGATGATCTCATGTCTTGTGTGTGCGTTATGTACGGAGCTGGAGCCAGGAAGTGTTTAGCCTAGCTTAGCACAAAGGCTGGAAACAGGGGGAAACAGCTAGCCTGGCTCTGTGTGCCTACCATCACCTTAAAAGCTCACTAATACTCTTGGAGAAAAAAGCAAATAAGAGCATTTCCCAACTAGCCCTTTAGTTATCTTTTTAACTGGTCCAGAGTCATTTGATGTCAAGCAGCAGCTAATATTTTTAAATCAAATGTTTTGATGATTGAACGTCATAGTTTGCCAAAGAAAAAATGATGGAACTATCTCATGTCCACAAAGGGAACCGACAGACATGTAAGTCATAAGAATCTGAGTTCATGTCATCCAACAATGATGTGAACCCAGGTTTTGATGTTGTACTGAAGGTGTCACTTTGTTTTGTAAAACTTGAGGCTGGGCCAACTTTTTGATTTCTTATAAGTTAATTTTTCAATTTGCATTTGTCACGATCCTCAGCATGTTATGCCAATGATGAATCCGCTTTGAATAAATAAGTTCCTCTGTTGTGGAAAAATGCTTCACAACTGCAGCTATTAGCTCCAATCAAGATAAACACAACAGACCCCATGAGTCAGAATCGTTGGTGCTGGTACAAAATGAATACCCCGGTGAACACAGGCCTGTTCTGGAGGTCTTATCTGTAGCACTCTGTAACCCGGTGTAATTTGACAGTGAATGGTGGCAGTGAGGATGGCTGCACAGTACAGTGCAAAGGAAAATGGCCCTCAGCCCCAGCTCCGTTCATAAGCATGTTTACAGTTCCCAGTGCACTGTTGTGTTTTGATAACCTTTCCTCGCAGAACAGCCCCCGGAAAAGCTACTTGGTTGGTTTACATAAATGCATGTACACACACACACACACACACACACACACACACACACACACACAGGCAGACGGGGCTATGAATGGAGGAAGCGGAGTCTGAGACAATCATCAGAGAGACAGAGAGTGACCAGAGGAGAACTAAGGGCTGTAATCGCTGCGGCCGGCCGCAGACAGGACGCCAGAGGAAGCCTCGTCATGGGAGTGAACCATGAGGCGCTTATCTGATCTCACTTCAAACCAACCTGATACGGTGACCTCCTCTCCTCCTTTACACTGCCTCTCTCTGTTGGTCCTGTTTACAGCTTCGTATGAATCAATCTGTTTTTCTTGTCTGGAGTGAATAGACCCAGATGACTCCTGACAGTGGAATGAGCTCACTTTGGTAGCTACTTGTTTAATGAAGTCAGTTATGTTGCTTTGTTGTTAAGTGTATAAAGCAAAAAAAAAAAAAAAAGGAATAGACCAACCCAGTAATGTTGTACTCAGTGGTGGTGGAAGTATTCAGATCCTGTAACTTACCTAAAGGAAGGAATTCCACATTATAAAAATACTCCTACAAGTAAAAGTCCTGCATTGAAAATGTTACTGAAGTAAAAGTATATATGTATTATTAGCAAAATGTACTAAAAGTATCAAAAATAAAAGTACTCAATGCAGAAAAATGGCCCCTGTGAGTGTTATACCATTATATATTACTGTATATTATATTATATATTTTTGATCCATTAATGTGTAAGCAGCATTTTGCTGTTGTATTTGGTCAAGGTGGTGCTGATTTTAACTATTAAAAGCCTGCTACATGCTGAGACATGTTTGTGTAGCTTAGCTGATACCAAAATAAGGAGGCCCTGAAGTGCAAAATGCAATATTTCAGGATTTTTAAAGGATTAAAAAAAAAAAAAAGAAGATTCAATGACAACACTGAAAACACAGCATTTCAGAAAACAACTCTACAAAACAGAACACATAATGACAAGCCGCAACTAAGACATTTCGCAAAACTGGAAAAGGAGAGTAGAAACTAACTTTCTTCAATTCTTAATTCTAATTGGAAGTCCCTCTTTTTGACCAGACATCAAAACAATGTCTTTTTTTATTATTTGGATTGTTTAAAAATGTATTTTTAAAAAGAGAGAAAAGCATATGACGTTGACATATGTTGCAAACATTTCGGTTGTACAGTGCTACAGTTTTACACTACTGCTTTTTATGAAGCCACTTGAAAAATCTGGGCCTACCCCAAAAATTGAGAACAGTGTTGACCTTTTAGATGCTTCAGAAATACAGAAAAAATTGGTTTAATGACTCTGGGTCGACTGTTACAGAGCCTATAGGGCTCTCCTGCACCAGCGGGGCCACACACAGAGGCCTGGCAGACCTCAGGCTGTTTTCCCGGCCTCTGTCGCCTCACGGGAGACCTCCAATTGCCCCGTTAAGAGCCCTTCAAAATACACATCCCCCTGTTTTATAGACACGGAAACAATTTATGGCCATTATAGAGCATTATAGATAGCATCTACAAAACTTCCCGTTGTTGACTAAACGTCTGCCAGAGTGGACACACACACACACACACACACACCCCAAAGAGTTAACGGAGAGAAAAAGAAAACATAGATGCAAAGGATCTTGTTTGTTGTTTTGGGGTTGGCTGCTTTAAGTACAGTTAGAGAGATTAGGCTATAAAAAGAAGCAAAATAAAACATGAAGGCGGTCTACGAGTTTAGCAGACCACCCAGAATCCTGCTGGAGGTGGGGGAGAGGTGCCATTTGTCCAGCGCACTCGCTCTGGGTTCAGACGACCAGGCTGCTACTGTGAGACAGTCTGGACTGGACCGGCTTAGTCCAAGTAAAAGGGGGACTCCACCGATTTTACACATCAAGTCTGTTTGTCTGGAGTACTACTCTATACAGTACGTGAAGAAAGTTGTATAAAGCCTTTTGTGGCTCCAGAGGGAGCTGCGTGAAGTCTGATAAATTGCCTTAAGTGATGTCACTTGAGTCAGCGTTGGTTGGGACTGAGGACTACAAGAAAATGAGAAGAATTTGTTGCTGTGGAGTTAGAAAGAAGTGAGCTTACCAGACCTCTGTAGCCCGCTCCTCATCTCTTCTTGAGGCTAGCAGCTCGAGGCTACATTAGCAGCTGCTAGCATGATACACCCCTAATCTCAGATTGAAGTGTCAGCGGTCGAGATGCATTGTGGGTAACGTCGGTGCCAGGTTTTGACAAGGAAGAAGAAAACATGGACTAAAAAAAGACAATGTCTCTGCTTGTGCTGCATCGATTTTGACTGTCCATCGTGAGTGCAACAACGTTACAGAAGTGTTGTGCTAAATCGGCGGAGTACTCTTTTAAAGTGGTTGTCTGATTTGGACCAGGATCTGGGAACTGACCAAAGACAGCCTCCACCCATTGCTCAACAAAGACAAACAGCCCAGGGTTGGTGTATGCTGCTGAAAATACAAATATAAAAAGGGACAAAGTATCCTGCAGCCTAACAGCTACAGTACATAGCCGAGGGCAGTTTTTGGGAAGTGAAGCCCACTTCACTGCACTTAAACATTTCCTGTTTGCTAGACTTTACATTTTTACTCTATACTTCAGAGGGAAAACATCCTTCTACTCCACCAAATTTATCTAACAGCTGTAGACATGGTTGTAACTTTAAAGAATTAAGTTTTTAAATGAAATAGCATATGTGCTTTATATAGCCTATTGAGATAAACAAAATCAAGCATTGCCATACAACTACACAGCTAGAGCATCTACAATATTTCAATAAATATTATAGGCAATAATTTAACACTAAAACTTTTTTTTCTGAATGATTGCCTCCTTTTTGTAAGCTATATTTTACTTATCTCATTTGTGGAATAATTTAAGTACACAAGTTCTTAATGTAAGTTTAAGTTTAAAGCGTATTAAGGTTTTAAATACTTTGTAGTATATTATTGTCTGCACTAAAAGAGGTTAATTTGAAAGATGGGATACTGTAGGCCATCTTCAGTATGCTAAAAAGCGTGCGGTGCTGGTGACAAAATTTGTGAATCTGAAATAAACACAAGACCTGAACAGAAGAGTTCAAAGAGCTCAGAGAGGTGGTCCTTGAGAGTCTTGAGACCTGCAGCCGCTCCTGGAGAGCAGCTGGGACGGGGAGGAGGAGGAGGAGGAGGGGGGCCGGAGGCAGCCGTCATCAGCAGAGCTCAGAGTGAGTGTCAGCTGGCTGAGCAGAGCAGCAGGACAGGGTGTTGCTGCTGGACTTTGGCCAGGAGAGTCACAGGAGCCAAACACTTTGGATCACACATCCGACTCCTCAAGCTGTAGATATGTTTGATAACTCTCACTACCCCTTCAACTGCTTTAACTACGATGGAGACGGATACCCTTCCTCAAGCACAGACGAAGAGAAGAAAATGTGTAGACCCGCATACAGGTATTTCTATTTTTTTTCTTTTCTTTTTTTATTTTATGTAACTTTGACAAAGCTGTTTTACATCACTTTATCTACGATATCGTTATATACATGTATTTAGTAGGTTTTTAAAATTTGATATAAAGAAATTTTACCGGGCTAATATTTCCTTATTTCCTTTCCAAAAAGTGTAAAATTAATGATGATATTAATATATAAAATTAATATAAAATGTAAAGATGATTTTTATACAGCAGCCTAGTTTCTTGTGGCTGCATGCATCTCTTCCAAGAGAAAATAATATTAAAAACCTTCCACTTCATCTTCACTAAGTTAACCATAAAGTTCTGTTTGGTCCAAAACATACCTAACATTGTTTAATCAGCTCGATACAATGTTTCCTAATTTTATGAAAATTGCTCATAAACATAATGTTGACCTGATGACATGTTTCAAAGGTCAGCTACAACAAATGACTACATCCTGGACCCCAGCTGTAAAAGGTTAAATACAACGGATTTTCATATGCGCTGTATCTGTGATTGGGGCTGACTGTACTTTTTACGCAGCACTAATACTCCCAAAACCCCAAAAACCCAAATTTAGATTCCTGTTATTGGAGCCTTCGAACAGTTTGT
This sequence comes from Macquaria ambigua, assembly GCA_008360985.2. Taxonomy (NCBI): domain Eukaryota; kingdom Metazoa; phylum Chordata; class Actinopteri; order Centrarchiformes; family Percichthyidae; genus Macquaria; species Macquaria ambigua. The sequence continues at coordinate 22,025 of VMKM01000344.1, forward strand.
CCATAAGAGGTCTGATGTCCTGTAACATCAGTATGTAAGATATCAAAATGTACATTTCTTTGTCTTTTGAGGCAAACAAAAGGAATACATATTTATTCATGCATACCCCATACAATATATAAAACATAAAATATATTTTTATTTGCTGTAAGAACAATGCATTATGGTCATTTTTAGATTGTCATCAAATTGTAAAGTCTAGTTTGTTGTAAAGGAAAGCGTTACCATCTCATTACTTTTCTGTATATTGGGTTTTAATGAGGTCAGAAGAAAAGAAAACATATTCAAGGAAAATGTATTATTATTATTATTATGTATAACTTATTACTATTTTTACACATACAGCAGTGACCACACTGGCACCAGGCTAAAGAGACTGATTAACCTGACTGAAGTGTGTGTCTGTGTGTCAGCTACATAGCTCTGATCGCCATGGCGATCCAGCAGAGCCCCGAGCAGCGGGTCACTCTGTCGGGCATCTACGAGTTCATCATGAAGAGATTTCCTTACTACCGCTCCAACCAGAGAGCCTGGCAGAACTCCATCAGACACAACCTGTCTCTCAACAGCTGCTTCATCAAGGTACGCTAAAACACCCGGCACTGTAACTGGGAAATGATGTCAGTTTAAGACATTAGAAGACTTGAATAATTTTCTTTAATTTTATACAATTTTAGTCTTTTTATTATTGTTTTTTAAATGTATTTCTTTCATTTTTATCTTCTTAGTATTAGAGAAGGAGAAATAGTTGTAGTTTTGTGTTCTTTTTCCCTTTGCCCAGTAGTAATAGTGTATTTCATCCTCATGTAATATTTTGAATCAATATCAAGTATTTTTCATCTTTCCCACAGGTTCCTCGGACAGAGGGCAATGAGAAGGGAAAGGGGAACTACTGGACTTTTGCCACCGGCTGTGAATCCATGCTCGACCTGTTTGAAAACGGCAACTTCCGGCGTCGCCGGCGCAGGAGGAACATGAAAATCGGCTTCCGTGATTCAGGAGAAACCCCTTTCCACCCTTTGGAGAGCCACAGCAATCAGCATGTACCTGCAGCCCAGCGCCCTGAACCTGACTCCACCCTCTGCCCCTTGAACCCTGACAGGCCAAGGTCGGGCCCCCAGCAAAACCATCTCATCCCAAACCCCACGCAGCAAGGGAAACCAGAGTCAGAGATCAAGTTTAGCATTGACTACATCCTATCCACTCCGGATCCGCCCCTGCCTGGGTTCAGATCCTCCCACGGCCCTGTTCACATAGGGCCCACGGGGCCGCCCATACATGTTCTGGAGCCCCAACATCTGAACCTGCACTTCTGGACTCTGTAAGAGGAGAGAAAAGCAGAGATCGAACTTATTCCTTCATTATCGTCTGTGTCCACTGGGGAGTACTGTAAGGACATCCAAAGACAGAAGAGAAAGTCTACAAGAGGAATTTTACTGACTTGAAAATGTAAATGAGGAACAAAGTAAAGAGGTACAGTATCGTGTGATGGATTCTAGATGGAAAACTTAAAGAAAGCATCATGTTGTCTAAGAATTCATCCAAAAGATAAAATGTGAACAATACAGAACAAGTAAAGCATTCATATTGTCATTATACCATATGTGCAGTGTCCAGTGCTGACATAGACTAGGTTTACAGTATTCTCTATGTATATGTATATACACAGGAGCTGTGAGCTCAAATATGACCTGTTTAAAAATGCTTTAAAACTCAGATTAGGTATAACTAACTCCATTTCTGGGATTTATTGGATTATCTTCGGATCACAAGTTGAGATGGTTTTCTTCATAAAAGAAGAATTTATTCAGAATCGTACGGTTTTCCCTTGTCGCCTGTAATTCTTGCAGCCTGTTAAACCTAAATATGATTTATGTCATTTCTAAGATTTATTTCTTATTAATGGCAGATTTGGTCATATTATTTCTCCTACAGCACCTTATTTTAGTGAATGTCAGGACAAACGTCTTTGACAAGGAGTTCAGCATTACAAACTTTCCTTCTCCAGCAGATGAATGCAGTTGCTGAAGACAGCTTTGTAGTGTGAAACTCTGCACATGCGTCAGTGTGCACAGTGAAGCTCAAACATCCAAGTGAGGTAACAAGAAGGAAAGCACGTTTCTGAGTGGAGGGGGACTTTAAAACTTTAACTTTTCTGAAAATTGGAAACAATATCAACAGAAACAAAGCTAATTATCTGCCTTGTTTTAGCTTGGCATCCCTCTATTTTTCAGTTGAAAAGTTTTCAAAATGCTAATTGTACAGTAATGGAGTTTTCTCAAACCACACACAGTAGGAGCAGGCAACAATCATCAAAATGTGTTTTCACCTGACACCTGCAAGTTGGCAACAAGCCTTTTCCTTTGTGCATTGCATTGTGGGAGAAGAGTGTCCATCAACAGCACGATCAAAAATCAATCTTATTCAGTATGTATACTATCTAGTTTGAGTGTATTCCAGTTGGCTACTTTTCCAATGGGAACACACTACATACAAAAGTGGCTTAGAATTTTTATGTATTATGGATTTGGGACCAGCTGACACTGTCATGGCTTACTGGGACACTTTAACAGAACAGAGTCATCATTAATATTATTAGTAACACTTGTGCTTTTATTACTATGACAAGTCTGCTGTTAAAAAAACGCCTTTTCTGACTGAGCTCAGTCGTTTCAGACCCACGTTCTGCTAATTCTTTCATTGACCTTTTGAAATCCTGATTGACTGACACTTAAATTCTAATCCAGTCACTCCTTATTATAACATATCGTATTCACACACTTAAAAGGGGCCTAACGAAACAGAGGCCTGGCTAACATTTCTTGCCTGTACAAGGGAGATCAATCATTGGCGTGTTCCTGTACCGTTGAAGGGACATTTTTCAATTTAACCTTTATATTATGTCTTGACTACATCAGAGGAGGGTTTCAACACACTTAACATGAGTGGCATTTAATATAGCATAACACTTGCAAGGTGAGGCCGAGATGTGACCCTATTTAAATACAGAGGCCCCTGCCTAAACCTTAACAGCAACACCTCCCCCAACACACACACACACACACACACATACACACTCCATGACGCAAATTATAATTAAACACACCTTATGCCTCCTTTGCAAATGCCCCTCATCGATCTGAGGGGTTTTTAACATTCATATGTGAACTGCCCCCCAGCAAACGTCTGCGGCGGCACAAACGTTTATGGATCAGCAAGTTTCCATTAACAAAGTTGTTGATGTTGAAGAGTGGGGCTGCTGCAGCCGTGATGCCGCGGATATATTTGGGTAAATTAACTTAGCATAAAGTGCTCCGAGGCTACGGGGGTCTTCTGAGGCAGCTAAAGAGAAAGCAAGGCACCAGTCAGGCCCGAAAAGTCAATGCACATATTACGTTGTCAGTGAGTGTATGAGAGTGTAGCTACTGGCACAGTGTCCCAATGAATGGCCTCTATTAAATAACTACTAAGTGCATCCCTTTTGTTTCCTTCCTAGCTAATCCTTCCAACATCTCGAGCCAGTTGTTTATAATTACACAATAATATTTCTCATTTATAGGAGCGTGGAAATGCATTTTGTCTGAGACTTCATTATGTGTATGCTGCCAGGTAAAACGAGCAGCTCAGGGGCAAGAAACAGCGGAATTGCAGGTAGAGGAAATTGGGAAACCACTGATCTGCAACGTTAATATAAAGTAAATCATAAACACAAATAGGTCATTTAATCTTGAGTGCTTGTTTAGCGATTGGATTTCACTGAGGCTGTGGTGAGGATTATGGGGATGAAGATAAATATGAGTGTATTGTTTTCTTCTCATGAGAGCATATCTCTTTAGTGTAATTTCTCTGCTCTTAACTGTTTCCTTGAGCTGTGGTTGGAGGAGTATGAATGATCCACACTGGAACGACATTGATATCAGTAAGAGCTACCAGCTAATGAAGATCAGAGAAATAGCCTGAGGACTTTGACATACACACATCTCTGCCCTTTGCCATTTTATGGCACGTGCAGAGCTGCTGCAGGTATGCACTTTAAGGCTGGAATATGCTATTATTTTTAAATGGCTTCGAGTGTGTGTGTGAGTGTGTCAGTAATGAGAAAATCAACACAGCATGTCAATCAATGGCAGTTGGGAGACGTTTACATTTGGACTGTTAGAAGCTGCTAGGAATACAATAGAAGTGGATGACTGGAGGTGACCAGAAGGGTTTTTCCACAAAGAAAATGGAAAATAGGCAATTTAATAAAGGAAAGGGCTTGACATTCAAATGAAAATATAACTCAAGAAATCTGCCAGATGTCTGTTTAAATTTGTCAGTTCTCATTTGATAAACACTTCACCTGTGGTAAAGTTTAAGTATTTCTTACACTAGAGGGTCACGATTTGACCCTTTGACCCACTGTTTGATATCAGCTGCAGCCGAAACCCACTAAGAACTCTTAAGACATAAAAGCACAAATAAAACAGTAAGGCCTTGCAATATGTATAAAGCATCACTTTAATGTTACAGCTGGTAAAGGTGGGCTTTTAAATACTTTATATACTGCCGGGTAGGTTGTGAATTTAACCCCGCAAATTAAAAAATAATGAGTAACCACTAACTACAAATAAATGTAGTGGAGTAAAAAGTACAATATTTCCATGTGAATTGTGGTAGAAGTAGAAGTATAAAGCAGCAGAAATACCTCAAAAGTACCTCAAAACTGTACTTAAGTAAATGTACTTAGTTACTTTCCACCACTGAAAAATGGTACCAGATATACAGTAGACAGGACTAGAAAATAACAGAACATAATAGTGTTAAATACAAAAAACATGCCACTGAATTGATTTACAGCAGATAAAACATAATGTATTCTGATTACAGGTACGCCTCTTATTATCAGGTCATATCTCCTCTCAACATATCTGAAAAATTAAAATCACAGGGGCAATTTAAACAGTTTTAGATGACTGACATATCTATAAGACAGAAAAATGATAGGGGTGCCCTGGTGGCTCACAACAGAAATGCAACATCCCTGCTTCGTGTCTGGCCGGGGAACTTTATTGGATGTCTCTCTTTCCTGTCATCTCTCCATGTTCAGCTATCTAATAAAAGCCATTAAAATGCCCCCAAAATTACACTGGCATAATACCTACACTCTATACGGTAAATAAAGAAGTTAATGTAGTAATCTAAAATTAGTAAGAATACATGAATACAAGTTTGCGTTTTCCCTCAAATTACAAGTGAGTTACTGTGTAAGAACAAATTTGTTGAAGTACTGAGTAGTTAAATGGCCAAGTTCTGTGTGGCAAAGCAGATCCATTGCACTGTGTGAGCAGGACATGCAATGCAACTACAATGCACCACAGCTCTGGCCAGCGTCTCCACTCTCATCTGGTACATTTTTTAGATGGTTGATCCAGGGGTTGTTGTGGACATTCCTGTTCTTTTTTGACCGTAGTTGTACACAGTTTTGTTGGTGGTTCAAGCTGTTGGATGATGATTTTTCTTATCACTCAGATCCTCTTTCCACTCAATTTGACCTCTGACACGTGTGCCATCAGGCTCCGTAGTCCAGCCACCAGGGTGTGCTAACTAACTGCTTGTATTGTGGAGAGGGGAATCACAAAAGAAAAAGCAAATCCTCCATATTTCTGCTCTTCAGTGAAACCAATATTCGAGTCCAACAGCTCCGTACACTCCGGTCTCTGCAACAGATGTTATGATGTTAGGGTTAATGTGATCAATGTGCCTCATTTTTATTGGAAGGGGAGAACAAGCACAGCTAAGCAGTGTTGAATTTTTGTCCAGATCACTGTTTCACTATCAACACATACTGTACCTTATAGCAGTAGCTGCTGTAGCACATGCTTTCATACAAACAGTAACATTACACCAACAAGCAGCACATGGTACCTCAGCTACTGCTAAAACGTGATGTTTTCTGAATTACAACCATATGTGAATATATTTTTCCTTTGGCATTTCTAAAAAAACAAGGCTTTTGATTGAACCAAATTTTCCTTTAACTTGAAAACATAAAAGCATCCATTTACCTCTTAAAGAGAAATCCGCCAGCTCTGTTGCGCAGTATGATTTTAAAGAGATTATGAGGTAGCTACTCATTTAAAAACAGCACATGTTGAGTCAAACAGGGATCCTGTGTACTGGTGTATTCCAGTCTACTGTCCGACAGACACACCCCTCTTGCTTTTTGACCGGGAAAAAACGCTCCAGTGACTGAGGCAGAATGTGAGGGGCCATGTTGTGGGATGAGGCGATTCCAGAGGACCAATGGGGAAGCCCCTGGTGTGGGGCCCATGGGCCTCCAGAGAGACAGAGGCGGGGGATAAGGTAAATGGAAAGGGTTTACTAAAGGTCAGCTTCAGCTATTACCATCTGAAGAGGGATCCAGGCGAGAGATGGTGTGCCAAGGAGAGGACTGGAGTGGTAGTAGTAGTGGCAGTACATTGTAGTGCAGCGAATAACGGCTACATACTGCAGGAAACATCTGAATCGTATCGATATAAGAAAACAAAATAAAGACAGAAAAACAAGGATGCGGACACACTGCTAATGTTTTATTAGAGTTCATGCATAAGTCAAACAACACAAAGAGAAATGAGAGATGAGGCAACTCAGGAAAGTAGCAGTCACACAGCACAGCCTCCCTTATCAGCATCTCTTCTCACATCATCCAGAGACGCACAAAGAAACGTATTGTTCCTCTGCAGAACAGGTCTGAGATGACTCTGGCAAAGTTTTGGGCATTCAGTCACAAATCACTGACGGAGCTCACACCGATCGATCCTGGGGCGGTATCAAACAGGATAGTAACAACATGTATTCTTTAAACACACATTTGGAGGTTTGTTTTTTTTTTCTCCTCCCCAATCAACTGAGATAAAACGTTTCTGCGTTACAGAACAGCTGACACACACACACACACACGTTGAACACTAAAACAAGGAAACAGAAGGAGAAAGAGAGGTTTCCCTTTCAAAACGTGCAATGATGATGCTTTGTCGAAAGTGTCCAGAGTAAGTTAATTATGTCTGTTTTGTTATGTCTGTGTGTTAGTCAGTCCATAAAACTCTGAGTGAGTGAAACTATTAAAAATGTGTATCCTTCATGAGATAAATGGGAGAACTGGTGTGATTCTCTTACATGAATCAGTGATGGACTGCCCTTATAAACTATGTCCATATCTTTACTGCATGGACACATTCAAGCGACAAGAATATCCACATAACCAATAAACATAACCATGACATATACGATACATTAGCCAGCAGTAATGTATAAAAAGGAAAATCTGAACTCCATAAACAAAAGCCAAAAAAAAAATACACACCATTATGACAATTTCATCTGTCCCTAAACATATTTCATTTGCCCATTTTCCTTTCCTACAATAAAATGATTTAAAATACTGATCTGAAGAAAAACAAACAAATAGTTCTGAATAAATTATTTCTACACTTCTGCTCAAATATGTTCCAAACAGTTCTCATTAATTACATCTGGTTAAGTGTTAAGTGTTTTACAGTACAGGTTGAAAGGTAACTCGACTGTCAAAGTGCGCGCTTGTTCTAAGCTTGTTGTGATTGCGTTTATCATTGTCGAAAGAGTGAAATGTCTCATTTAGTAGCACTGTGTCTGCAGCCAGCTCATTTCTGGAAAACAAATGTCGTGTTGAAAGGTCAGGCCTTTTAAAAGGTGTCAGCATATAGAAATAAAGGAGAAATGCACAGCAATAATGTGCAAACAGCTTCTGTGGTGCGATATTGAATTCTCATTACATCCCTTGATATTAAGCTGCGGATTCAGAGTCAAAGAAAGGACCGGACTCTGTATGTAACAACCCAATTATCCAGAATTTTCCTTCCACATCCACAAGAAAGCACAAATTTGGTCCTCTGACCTCAGTTTCAGAACAGAAATCATACAGCACAATCTACTCAAAAAGGAGTTAAAACCTACAGTCGATGAGTTAACACTCCTACATGACAGCATGTGTCTCTTCAGCTACCAGTACGACCAACTCTGACTGGGATTCTGATCAAAATAACATTACCACTCCCTGTGGACTCAACCCGTGTAAGTTCATGACACAAAGAATCTGTGTTCAGTATAAAGATGATAACATAAACAGGGAATTATTAGACAGCACTTTTCAGCAGGTGGAATTAAGACCAACTACCTGCAAAAATTCAGACAGCAGCTTTAGGATAATAAAATCTCAGCAAAATAATCTCTTGTGACCAACATATCATCCAACAACTGCGGTTAAGACAAATCTACAACACGTGATTTAGTGCAGAGGTTTTCAAAGTGGGAGGCGGCCCTCCCCAGGGTGGCTCCAAACTGTTATTACATAGAAGAGCCTAAATGTGTGTGATTTGGCTAAAGAGATACTTCAGAGATACAGTAGTTTTGGGGAATTTTACTGTTTTTCCCCAGAGTCAGAAACTAATAAATGCCTCAGGACAGACCTTTTTTATGTATTTGTTGTTGTGTCAAACAGCAATATTAGGCTATCTAGTCTCAAATAACATAATCATGATCCCATAGGCATCCAAGAATTGAGCAAAACACTAAGCAAGTAAACTAAGGGGGGGGGGGGATTTATCTGAGGGGAGACCCACAGTTAGACTTTGAAAACCCCTGATTTAGAGGAAGGTAAATGAACACGTTTGTTGGCGTGGTGCGCAATTATGCCAATCACAAAAACTAAATTTCCTTCTTCTCTTTAAATTAGTTTTTGTAAAGTGTCAGATGTATACTATTCCCTTTTCTTGTGAAAACCCCAGTGAGGTACATCCCTATCATCAGAGCAGCTGGAAGATAAACCTTTTTTCAAAAAGATCTACATTAAATCAACATCCTTTTCATACATATGCAGCTCAAATGTACACACGACTAATAAACTTGACATTTGTCATTTACAGATTTACAATTCAACTCAGACTGACTCGCAAAGGGACTGATACAAACGCCAAAACAATATCTGTGTAGGTACGCTCACTGCTTCTGCCTATACTGTACAATTTCCACCATAATGTTTCTGTTGGGGTTTCTTTAATTGTAATAAAAACTTAAATGATCAAGTTTGGTTAATGCATGCTTTGAGGGCTTAGGTAAGAAACTGATATCCTAATAATGACAAGGACAGCAGGACGCCTCTTTTATAAAACTCTACATGGTGTTTTTAGGATTAGCTGCAACATGAAGCTCTGCAGTCCACAAGAGGCGGAGGGAAATTCTTCACGCGTACAGAAGAAGGAAAAAGCAGGCTGCCTCACAGTCTCTGACACTGGTCATCCTCTGGGGGAGATCCATCGTCTGGTGGCATATCAAAATAGGCCATTTGTTTGGTTTTCTCTTTCTTGTGAGAAATTAACGGAGAACATGAATAATTCCCTTTTTTATAAAGGAGAGCATGTACAAATCTCTGTAGTGTAACTGAATAGTGTTGTGATGAGTCAGAACGGAGGTGGGTGTGTTTTAGCGTCAGGTCAGTCCGTCCTCGGGTGATGCTGCTCGGCTGGTCGGGGCTTAGGTTGGGGATCAGAGGTCAAAAGGTGGGAGGTCTACATGGCGAGCAAACTGTCCTCCGGCCTGTCTGGCTTCTTGCGGCTGGGGGTTCCCTGCGCTGCACCCGGGTCGCCACTGGGGGGCGACGGTAGGCTGGGGACCGTCTCTGCAGCTTTGGCTCTCTCCTCCAGGAACTTGTCGAACTCTGGAAGCATTGGATCAAAAAGGAAGGAAACAAAAGGGACGAGGAGAATGTGAATTTGAGAGGAGATGTGGTCAAAATGTAGCTGGAACATTAGAGAACAGGAGATTGTCCTACCTTCACTTGTCACGCCTTCCTCGCCTTCATCTCCTTCATCTCCTTTCTGTTGAAAAACAAAGGCAACAATGTCACACCTGGGAGTTGACTCTGCAAAACTTAATCCACAGCAAAGCACCACAAACCAAGTACAATTCTGATCTGTGTCCAAAATCACCCACAACGACAACATGTATATATTTTTTAGGTTTTATTATACAACAACAAGGAGCCACTCACACGTCATTACCACTCATCCAAAATTGTGCAAATCATTTTGGAAATCATATATTTTCTCTTGATGAGGAAATGCTATGAATACCAAAACAAATCCACCAGTTGTTTACCAATCAAAACAGCTGGATGTTACCACTCCATTATGCAACATATTTGCATCACATTTGTATAAAATGAGCATGAACTCTTGTAATGCTTTATCACTCATTCTGGACCACAAACACAAAATTACACATTAAAAAGTAAACTGTTGGATACGCTTAAGAGAGTCATACATTTTAGTTAAGGTTAGGCAAAGAAAACAATTTGATCTAAGTTAGGTACTAACATAAATGTGCAGCTACAACTAAAAATCTGACGCAGTAGAAGAAACTTAATCCCTGAGGGCAGATGGATACAGTTATTCACAACCCAGAATGGTAATGGTGTGTCCACTGGTGGTGGGAAAGCATCATCTCACACTGTATGCAGCAGCAACACACATCTGCATTCAAAACCTCATGCTCACTTCACAAAATGTAGTCATAATAATGTCAGTTTGTCCCCACAACACACAATTAGTAACTTCAAGTGAACTGGGATATTAATATGTGATTGATCAAAAAGTGAGGAAATGTGAGAGAAATATGTTACTTTAAAAATGTTTTTAAAAACGGGATAAAACAGTGGGCAAAAAGGAAAGAGAAAGGGAGAGAGAACTGCAGGCAGAAATAAAAAAATCATGATGGGCTCACCACATCAGTACACAGCCACTCCTCTATGTCATCCATGACAGAGGACTGGCCTCCGACACCCTACGGGGCAGCGTCAAGACCGCCACAGGTGGCCAGGGGGGGCAGCAATGCCACAACAGAAAAAAACAAAAAAACAACCCCGCCCCAAACACAACAAAAAAAGATGACTTAAATGAACTTCAGTGTTAACTCAAATGCAACTTAAGAAAGTATTCTGTGAGGAAAAAATAAAGAAATGGAATGGAGATCAATGTTTGTGGATGGCGTCGCACATCACACACTGATGGTACTGACAAGGATTCACATCAATGTGCAGGAGAATCCACTTTTACATAAAAAAAGAACACTGAGCACAACACACAAGCCGATTAAACTGGGAATGTAATGTAAAGCCGGTGAAGATGAATATAGCAAGCAAACGTCTAATATCTGACAGCACGGCGGGTCGCTTTGGCCAGTAACTGCACACAGAACAGAAAAGTTTAGCATTTAATTTGGCCATTTTACACATTCACACCAAGCACAAACTGATTAGTAACATCTGAGTGGCGTTCATTCCCTTTCCTGCTTGACTGTCAGCTCAGTAGTTTCAAGTGTGAAAACAGGGTTATGACAAGGCCACACACACTTCAACGGACAAGACAAAATCTACGTCAGTCTTGTTAGTAATGCATGAAAAACAACAGCAGAGAATGGGCAGTGCTTATTTTGCGCCAGAAACGGAGCAACAACAAAACTGCTGGAAATGTAGCCTGCATATTTAAGATGTTGCTGTTAAAACTGCAGGCTCCGTCAGAAACACAAAACGACAAAAACAACTTTAAATTTGTTTCCTGAATTCGTTAACTAATTGAGCGATTAGTAGCGTCAAGCGGCAGCACAAGTTAACGCGTGGGAAAAGATGTCTGCTTTGTCGTGGTGCAAGCTCATGGCATGGCGCTCATACAAAACACACACTCCCAATGTTCTTTGAGTGGTTATGAAAACACGGAATGAAAATGATCGCCCACACTGGACATAGAAGCCTGCATCACTGAGACTCACCACTCCTGCAGTTGGCTGTAGGACATCCAGAGTGGGAGGAGGGCCGCCAATGGCATTTCTATCTTCTGCTGTAGAGCTGACACAAGAGATAGCAATCGGTTTTTAAAAATACTGTCTGGAACTTGTTTTGCCTAAATTTTCCCTAATTGAAAATATGACTTAGAGCTGAAACGATTAGTCGATTTGACAGAAAATAAATCTGCAACCATTTTGATAATCAAAGAATTGTCACTCTTTAAGCAAAAATGCCACGAATGTTCTGGTTCCAGCTTCTCCAATGTGAAGATGTGTTGCTTTTCTCTGTCTTATATCTTTGTTGTGTGACAACACATCACAATGGACAAAGAGCCGTCAAAATGACTGTGGGATCTGAAAAGCCAAACTTAATTGACACTGCATCGAAAAACAGCACAAACTGTAAATTTTGATGCCTAAAAAAATGAACGCAGAGTAGAATCAACAATACATTTCTAATGCGTCCTTACCTCTTGCGTGGTTCAGACAGAGCTCCAGTCCTCGTTTGAGCAAACACATCAAAGTCATCCTGGGAGGGAGGAGGCTTACAGCTAGACAGAGAGCTCAGGGTACTGCTCACACTGTCTGCACCCATGTCTGGAGGCAAAAAATACACTTTATTATCTACAACATAAAACAGAATTCCACTGCATAAACTACAAAGCTACTGGAACAATGTCTATTTTTCACATATTTTCTACAGAGGCTTTGCAATTATGTCAAAAATCCTCAAGCAACCATTGCTGGTGCTGAAACAGAGGTCAAATGCAGAATCAGCTGCAGGCTAAATTTAGTCTCCAACAATCTGTAGTGGTGCAGGTGCAGTGGTTAAAGGAATAGTTCCAACTTTTGGGGGATTACTTAATTCGCTTTCCTGCCGAGAGTTCGAGGAGAAAATCAATAGCACTCTGATATCTGTGCATTAACTATGTAGCTAGAGCCGAGAGTTTATTAGACTGGAAGCAGGGGGAAACAGCTAGTCTGGCTCTGTCCAAAGTTCAAAAGCACGCCTGCCAACACCTCTAAAGCTCAGTAATTACCAGGTCGTATCTCTGGAACTATTTCTTGGCGACCAGCAGCTAGGTGCAGTGGCTTCCTGAAATCTCTGAACAGACCCAGGCTAGCTCTTTCCCCCTACTTCCAGTCTTTATGCTAAGCTTAGCTAACTGACTCCCAGCTCGACAGTTAAGCAGAGACATGAGAGAGTGTAATCGATTTTCTCATCTAACTCTCTGCAAAAAAGTGAAATAGGTGTATTTCCCAAACTGTTCCTTTAATCCAGTAATGTACATGAAAGTCTGTGACATAAATTAGGCAACAAACCTACTTTCTAAACTGTCTTTAGCTGTAGTCTCTATTCCAAAACACTTTTAGCATGAAGAGACTCAGTTTGGCTTTATTAATACATAACTAACTAGCCAGCAGGCTGATTCAGCATAGCCACTCTTGTTGGTGTGATTCTGGGAAGTCTTACACATGTTCAGAAACACAACCAGCTCTAACAGCTATTGTTAATAGGACACACAACATGTATTTTAAGTATAATTTTAGACAATTGTAATTGTAGACAGTTGCAGTATCAGAAGAAGAATGTGATTTTTGTTATCTCAGAGTGAGCTCTTGGCTGATGTTTGAGGTGGGGTGTGCATACCAAGACCAGCCAGGCGGGAGGCCAGGGTGGCCGGGGAGGAGGGCCTTCCTGCGGGGGCTGTGATGGTGGGGGGCAAGCTGGATGGGGCTGCGTTCGTCATGTTGCTGACCACCGCCGGGGAGCCTGGGCCGAGGTCTATGAGGTTGTCCTCTGTAGCCTCACTCAGGACCTGGTGAAAAAAAAAAAAAATTGGTGAGACACACTGCAGCTCCTGTATCATGTAGAATCTGAGAGAAGGATTTGGGGTTTCTGGCTCATGAGCAGCAAACCAAATCCTTTTTGTGGGAGGCTAAGGAAAGGCAGGTTTATACAGAATATAGTTCCTTGGCTGTGTCTGACGAAAGAAATCAATAAGAAAATGTGCGGTCTAAATTAAAAAATGAAGGCATGGTGCATAATGAGAAGAAGTACAATCTTGGAAAACATGTTGGTTAGCTTCAGGAGAGCATGAAAATGTCTGTAACTGAGGATAGCAGGAAGTACATTTCTGAAAAACTGTTTCTTAAGGGGGTCCAAAGAATATTTCTCTACAATAGAGGCATATTTAGGTTTTAAAAGTGTTTGACTAGAGGACATGGACAAACTCGCCATCAATTTTTGATAGTTGTAACTATAAAAGTGCTGGTTATCCACAAAGACAAAACAATCCCCTTAAGAAGGTAGAAATACAGAAGGGAGGGAGGAGGGAAGATTGAATCTTTGGGCTCAGGAGGAGTTAATATATCAAGACCAGTTTGCAAATCCCAAACCCTGACTGTTTGAGAAAATGCAAACACAACGTGACAGTGATTCTAGCGACACATTCATTTTTAGTGCCATATTAGCTTGTGTCACATCTCAGTCTACCTCCGGGTTCATCATATCATTGGCTGTTGGGGGGGCTGCATAGTCAAAACATGCCATATGGGGTGACAGATACTGGTGGAGGCAGGGCAGGACCCATATTATTTAGCCATGTTTCAACAGCCACTGTGGGGTGACACTGGTCTTTTAGGGAGGTTGACAATATTTTCATACTTGCCTGTCTCAGCTAGCCACAGAAACAGAAGAACAGAAAAAAACAGAAAAGAGGAGACAGTGAATACCATTAACATGCCTGTGCAGGGACACAATGTAATGGCATGATAACTGTGGAAGATATACCATGCCCAAAATTATACTGGAAACCCAATGAAAAGGTAAGGATGTGCCAACAGAGTATCCTTGTCTCACGCTTTTCATCAGATTCCTGGCAATGCTTTTGGTCCATTTTGATTTTGGTGTATAACTAAGAAAATGTGATGATGAGGCAGAGACAGCACAAAACTGACAAAAGGCATGAAGCAACAAAGGCCTCTACCGTAAGCAGCTGCAGGCATGTGATGTACAGAACATGGACCTGTAACTAATGTGCTTCTGGATAAAATGTGCTCATTTTTAGCTGTGTTTTTGGCAGGTAGGTTTGAAACATTGCAAGGCAAGTATTTAAGTACAGCTTTGAAACAGCACGACAAGTGCAAGCTGATCAGAAAACAGTGAGGCTCCCATGTGTTGGATAAAAGCAAAAACAGGTACATAAAAGTAAAATAAAACCCTGAATGGCGATAACTTCTACATGATGCTGGAACTAGTCTTTCAACAGTGCGGTCAGGTCTTTTGGCTGGTGAATCCTAAAGCACCCTTCAGGAGAACACCACTTGGATCGCTCCAAAGCTGTGACTGGACTGTTGATTGTATTTCATTCTGGCATTGGCCAACACAAGTGCATCTCGGAATACAATCAGTTCAATTCTTACCAAAATGCAATGACTTTGCTTTGCATTGACTAGTGTTATTGTCACAGTCAATGTTTCCCCCTACTGGACATGACTAAATGCAACAGGCCTGCTATGACTGTTTTGTAGAAAGACAATGGAAAACAGACCATCAAAATGAATAACAAAAATGTAAATAAATGACATTTGCTTTGCATTTTATTATGAAACGTAAATGCATGTATGTCTTTGTTGGGTTTCCAATCAATCAGGCATGTACATCTTGTAATCACTGATAGGTAACTGACAGATAACAGCACTTGACATTGTAAAGCCTGACTGGTAGTGTAACATGCAAGTCCACACTACTGACACTGAAAGGTGCCGACATCAGAAAATGAGGAAACATGAGCAGTGATGCAACCATTGGGCGTTTCACCACCTGAGTTACTAACTGCTGACTCACCCCATTGTTGACACTCTGAGCTGAGGACCTCCCAGACCTGAACCTCTCATACCTGAGGCAAAGAAAGGGATGAAAAAGGACTCTTAAGTTTACCTAACCAAATCTGTGCAAACATACAATGATGTCGGGGTGAAGAAAAGTTTGGATACTTTTTTCCTCCAAAAGAGGAGTTTGCACCTGCATTTATTTGTGTGATTGTCAGTGTGTTCTAACCTTTCGTAGCGTAGGAAAATGTTATTGAGGTCATCGTTGACATGCAGCAGCTCCTCAGTCACCGCCTCATTGGAAACACAGGAGATGAGCTCCACTATCCTCTGCTGCATGGCTCTACAAGTCCTGTTCAGCTCCTAGAAACATTCAAACACACACGTTTGCATACTGGTCTCAGGTTACTGTTTTCCTAATGCTTTCTACATTTATATTTTGTTCATTCACACTTCAGAAAGTACACACAAACACAGAGGCAGACAGAAAGGCAGAAACACACACACACACACACACACACACACACACACACACACACGGTTCCTTGCCTGTAGTAACTCATAGTCTGAAGCATCCTCCTGTCCCGGGACCATCTCAGTCAACATCTCTGACATCACCTTAGTGTTTCCACGAACAATATCCAACTCGCTGCGCAGCCGGCAAATCTGGATGACATAGAGTTAAATTAATTTACAGTTCGATAAAAGTTATGTGTAAATGGTTAAAGTAGATAAAAGTAATGGATAAGCAGTTGTAATAGTTAGCTAAAAGTAACGAATAAACAGCTAAAATATTTAACTAAAAGTAATGACTAAACTAAACTAAACTAAACAGTTGTTTCTACCCCAAATGGTAGTAGCACGAATACAAGCTTAACCAATGCAACCTTAACACTGACAATTCAATTATATGGGGGAAAAAAATATTGCAACAATATCCACTTCAACATAATGAATAGTGCGGAATAACATCCAGTTTATGATCCATTCATAAGAACATATTTGGAACATGACAGGTGGTGTTGATGAAGAGGTACTTCGAGTTCATGTGACAATGCTGTGGGGTTACGTCTGACAAAAAAGGTTGGGATTGGGAACCACTGACTTAGGACACTGTCATACCAAGCAAATGTTTGCAGCAGTCTATTCAAACTCTGGAGCGTTAAATCTTTTTGTTTGGTTTGTTTGGACCAAAGAAGAAACCTGAAAATGTAGGAGTCTGTCCTCTTGTGCTGCAGGTTGCTACAGGGTGAGTACATACTTGAACCAAATGTTCAGGAGTAACATTGTACCTGTTCAGGTGTAGGATTAATGGATCCAGAGGCATGAATGTTGGGGACCTGAGGTGTGGTGTAAGCTGGTGGGACAGCTTGTGGTGTGGGCTGAGTAGTAGTAGTAATAGTGCTGTACTTAGAAAGGGCAGAGTCGCCCTCTGGAGCAGATGCCACCTAGAAGCAACAGAGAACAAGATAATATACATAACAGAATGTGACAAATGACGATGATGAATGATGATGAAGATAATCACACTATGGTTGGCCTTTGCACAGAAACGTCTGTACACGTTAAGCTGCTAGTTAGTATGATGCCTCCTACCCGCTGAGGTGTGTGTATAGGCGACAGGGTCTCCAGTTCTGACATGGGGAACTCAATGCCTTTCCTCTTTAGCTCCTCATAGATTTGGACCACGCCTGTAAGGTCTGGACTGCTCCTGAATGCATCAGCCCATGCCTGGAGAAGGCAGAGTAAGAAAAGAGTTTAAAAAAGAAAAGACAGGGAGAGACTGAACAAAAAACAGAACAAAGGGTAAAGGGAGGGCTGATACAGCAAACAAAGCAAGGGATGTCAGAATAGTAAAAGAGCCGTGTTCTCTGATCATTTCTGTTTGTCTGCCTTGAATACATTCAATTGGCAAACCACAAAGCTCTTGGCTTCTCTCTCTCAGCAGTGGGCAGGCTGAAGCTAAACTGGGCCATTACAACAGCTCAAACACATGACACACCTTTAAAAAACAAGTGCACAAGGACTTTGAGTTCTTAATGCAAAAGTGTTCTACTCAGTCACTTCAAACTGTAAGCCAGTTTGATCTAAAATTCAACAACGGTTCCCTTACTTTGGTTGAAGTGTGTCTGAAACTCTTCCAGCCGAGGCTGGGAAGAGTTTGGCTGGAATATATCAACTTAGAATAAACATAATGTTGTAAGGACTATTAACTGTACACAGTTTTTTGGACTCCAAAGTACACACATTAACACCTGAGAGATGAGACAGGTGGTTAGGGAGCTGCATAACACAACCGCAGTCTGTTGACCAACTGGGTATTACGCATCTTGCTAAAAGAATGCCAACAATACTCTTGCTGTTGTGTAAAGGGAGTGTTGTTCAATAAATGTTCCCACACGGTTTTCCCAGCTAACCGTCCTGTCACAAACATGTTTGACTAATGACTAGACAAACAAGAAACAATTAGATTCTCTCCTCTCCCTCCCAGCCACTGTAGGCCCCCTTTCTAGATCCATGCTGTAAGCTGTAGTCACATGGTTTCCCTGGTGGAAATAAGAGCAGCCCACATGAGCCTGGCAGGGTTACCCGAGCTGTGACAGGTAACTAGAGCTGATCCTGGCTGAAGCCCTGGAGACACTGTACTTTACCTGAGGCTCTGCCTGGGGGATGACAGGATACCTTCTGGACTGCTGCACAGCCACACATACTATAATAAACACCTACGCTGACAGAAACACCAGTTTTCTCTCACATTGATGTACAGCATTAAAAAAGAAAATGCAGAGACTTGATACCTGTCTTGGGAATAACCTATTAAGCTTTATGACATGCACTGACAATGCTAACACGATACACAGCACAAGGCAACAAACCCACACAGGGTGCAAGCAATTTTACTGTTATCTTACCTGAATCAGGGCAAGGACTTTATCTTGAACGATTGTAGGCGGGTTGTTTTTAGGGGAGATAATTTTAACAAGCACGCCATCAACAAAGTCCCTGCTAGTGACCAAAGCATGAAAACGATGGCCGCAGTTCTTCACACACGTCTCCAGGACCTGATGGACGCAGACAAGAAAATACTGTCAGAATACGCTATGTCTGGAAAAACTGTGAATCAAATCCTGTTATAGGCATGTTAAGAGTTTCACAACGCAGACATAGAATGGACATAATATTTTGGATTGCAAATTCTTTATGCAAATGATGTGATACAATCAAGTGACCTCACTCTACAATCTGTTACATGTGAGAGTAAAAAGCCAGTAACATTTTATTTCCCCTGTGACTTATTCGTCCAATTGTGACATTAGGAGAACTAGACTACATGAGTAACGTTTTGTTGCCCTCCTCTTGCCCACTTTTAACTCACCGTTAAAGCCAGCATCACTTCCCTATAGTTCCTGTTGCCATTCAGCCTCTTCTTCACTGCTCTAATGGCATCCTTTGGCCTGCACACACACACACACACACACACATACACACACAAGTAAAAGCACAAATTAAACACACAAGGATAGCACAGAACTGTACGCACATATTTTAAATGGACTGGTAAGTCATTCCATGCAGAACAAACACAATTACCAAGAACTTAATGACTGAGGGCATTAAGGGGCATTTTGAATGGCACTGGCAGGATGAAGGACACAACTGCAAAAATTGGGAAGCTGAATACCAGGCACAGGCACGTGTCAATGATTCTTTGACTTTTCACAATCGCTGCATTGGCAATGTGACAGTTTTACTCTGAGGTAGAAATAATTACCTTTTTTCTTTAACCACTACTAACAGATTAAATCAGCCTCACAGCATTGGGCGTTTGACACCCCTTGCATTCCCCAGAGAGAAGAAAAAAGTCAGACCTCTTTTTATAGACTGCTGATATACAGTACACTGCACTAGGCTAGACCCACCTAAGCCAGTTTACAATCCACTATTCAAACAAGACCTGAACATCACACTCCTGCTTAAATATACAGTACAAGGTTAATGGAGGAATGAGATAAGCAATGAGGCCTTGCATAAATCCACCTTACACAGCCAGAGCTAGGCTTCTCCTCTTAGTATGAGACAGATGAAGAAAATAGGAAAAGGACTGACTCTAATAGTATATCTTTCTGTAGCAATGCATAATGTAAACAGCACAGGAACAAGGAAGACAGAATTTAAAAAGTGCATACAAGAGAGTTAATCAATAACAGATATTGATTGATTTTCCTCGGGTACTCACCCATCCTCTGTTTCATTGATGATGTCACATATCTCCATGTTGAGGGTCCAGTCTTCACTTTGCAGAGAGCCATCAGTGGCTCTCTCTGGAAGACACAAGTAGTTAGTTAAGAAAATAAGACGCCTCAGTAAAACACAGCATTCCAATTATATGACGATGACTGGTGGCTAGCTAACTGTTAGCTAACTTCGCGATTAGTCATCTGTTAAGATATAATTGTATTCGTTAATGTTTTTAGCACTAGCCTAAGAATTCACAATGACAGAAAACAGACATTTAGTTTGTTTACGGTATTGCTAGCACAATGACAGCAGCTGTTACCGTTACTACTAGTTAGCTAGGCGGCTAACGGTGGCTTTCCAGCTGTAACAGAACTCATTCAGGGACGTTAGCATGCTAAAGGCAGCAAGCCCGTAAATGACTATCGCACAAAACAGATACATTTCCAGGACATACACATCTATCTACACGCGGTGTACTTTCTCAAACATCTGGTTACATACCAATGCAATGCCCCACTGGGGTACTGTAAGGATTTCCCAAAAGGAACTCCATCTTGCTCGACAACAAACAAGTCAGTCCATGGGATGATGATGATACATGGGTAAACGTCCATTAAGTCCCGCCCACAGAGCAACGTAATTGGCCAAGAAATCCTGACCTTTAGCGAGACTGGACAGCTAGAACACCCATCATGAGAGTTGGGCGATTGTAAATAAAAGGTACCAAAGGTTGCATCAATAAAACTGAAATGGCTATTTTATGACTGTAGCACTCAATCTGATATGAAATTATGCAGACATATAACATACGGTAATTAATCATGACAGACACCTGTAAAAATGTTTTTGCCTTGTTTAGGTTTTAATTCACAATAAACTTAGCTTACAATAGTTGGAAAGGGCACAGACAAACATGAGTCAGATAATTCCATTCTTTTCATTATTAGAAAAGCAACAAAACCTTCAGCTTTGTACATGAAATTGACTATTGGATGAGGATGCATTCCACTTCTCCGCTAAAATTCAACTTTTTGTAGAAACAGAACTGTGCAGTGGAGCTGCTGTGCACGGCATTCAATTTTTCACTTCATTACCACACTGAAAATGCCAAAACACATACAACATGAATGATGACACTCTTAATTACAGATCTGAATGCATGAAAGTGAATATTTTTATATGCAGTGTACCATTATCGAACAATAAACCAGTGCAGTAAGTATGGATAGGGTGCTGTTAGGATAGCACATGCTTTGCAGTATTCAAATGTAGCACCCAGAGAAAGCAGGCATGGAATTCACATTCCACCACCAAACAGACAACAACATTAGTCACCATTCTTTTGAAACCATGGGCAGTGTCCAAAATGTCACGGATGACTGAGAACCGACTGGAAACTTGGTGAAAGGTGTCACACTTGGCAGCTGCCACATATAAACACTGCAAAAACACAGCCAATGTTTTACTGGAGTGAGATGACTCTATAACAGATCCCAGACAGAGCAGTTGTCACTACTAAATAGAAGAGGATGTGTTGTGTTTGTCTGCATGGATGTAGAAGCATGAATAAACTGAGGTGCCTGGGATGTTGCCGTGTGAGTTTTATGTTTGAGCTTAGCCTTCTCAGTCCTGCATAAGTTTGCGTTTGACAGTTGAACTCTCAGATGAGAGGTGAACAAAAAGAGCCCCGGCAGCAGTTCGTGCCCTCAGCTCATACATATCGTAGTCGTGGGCCCACTCCACATTTCCCCAGCTCCGAATCTGTGCAGGAGAAAAAAATATGTTAGAGAAAAAAAATAGAGAATAATAAGAATGTCTGCAGGAAGATCAGGCCAGCCTTTGTGTTTATCATTTGTTACACTGAAGGCATGAGCAGTGCAAGATGGAACAATCAATACTATTAGCAAAGACTTTTGTAGAAGTTCTGTAAACAAGTAAAACCTGGACTCAGAAGGGCAAAATCAGCCTCCACACTGCATTGTTTATTGTGTGCTACCAGGTTAGGTGTCATGGGAAATATGATGAAAACAGAAGAGGGCGCTGTTCTTCCAGAGTAAATGAAGCAAAGCTTTTGAGTTTCTGGCAATTACAGATGGTGGGCAGTGACATAAAAAACACATAAAAACACTTCCAACATGTTTATTTCTGTGCTTTAATAAAGCCAATGAAAACCTTGACCGAAGAAGCAATGATTCCTTTTGCAAGAGAAGTACCGGGATTTCTGGGAAATGTGGTTATGACAAACACTAGCACCAACAATAATAGTGTCACAAGATAGAGACCACCAAGCGCCTTCAACAAGGTCTCATTTGTTTATGGTTATTATAGGAAACAAATATGTTAAATGATACTAACTAAAAAGTTGATGGAAAAACCATTCTGCTACTCTCCTACCTGGTATTCCTCCTCCAGTCTGGAGAGCAGCACAGCCTGTTCCACACTCAGATGTCTGTCAATCAGCCCCATCGAGAGCACAACAGACTTCAGCTGGGTGATCACATACTCAAGCCCTGCGCAGGAGAAACCACATTATTGTATAGATCTGCCCTACTATTATTACAGCCTATTACACTTAAGCGTCTATTTCCTCATTTTTAACCACACAAGCCAAAATACAACCTCTTCTATACAGTATAATCTTGTCATCAGAGTATGTATGATAATATTTAGCACAACAGGTACATGTATACCATGTCTAAATCAAGGCATGTTTTAAAAGAGCACGTTATTGTTAAAAGAGCTTATCTTGGATCAGTTTGGAGATGTTTTACCTGTCAGGGACCAGAAGTTGTAAGAATTCAGGTGTTGCTGAAATGTGTCTTTGGTTGCCTCTGGGATCTCAGGACCCAAAATACTGGATGAGGAGCCAATAGTGACATTATATCTGCAATTAATTTGTGGGAGATAAAGAATATTAGGAAAGAGCCCACTACAGTAGCTTAATTCCCAAGGGCTGTATCGCCATTTGGGAGGCATTAAATTCCAGCCAATGTGCCTTGATTATAACAAAAGCTATTGCTGTTGTTACCGGTTTTCAATCCAGTGCAGCACCGGGTCCCACTCATTCTTTTGTAGCTCAACCAAACCATGGGGCTCATCTACTCTATAACTACACAAAACACAAACACCATTAACATTTAAAGGCACAACTGCAACTGTGTTGATCTCTGTCTTTGCTGTCATTAAATGCATTGATGTGTAAGCAATGGTTATATTGAGGGAGTATTGTTAGAAATTAGCTCTGGCTAATATGTGGATGTAAAGAAGACTGAATACGTTATTGTTGTTATTCATAGCAACAATAAAGCACCATTATAAAAAGGATTCATTTAATAAAAGGTTAAAGTCAATAAGTAGTATACCAGACAGTATCAGTCTCCAGGAACTTCAGGGCAGCACTGATCATTTGGTCCTTGTTACGTTGGGTGGGATTGTCCAGAGCTGTGTTGCACAGTGTAGTCTGCAGGAAGAGCGTACCGACATTACTCTTTCAGTCAGTTACATTTTTAGTTGAACATCCTTTACTAGTATCCTTTACAAGGATAAGAAATTCTGCTTTAAACCTCCTCCAATTCCTGGTCAAAGGCCGTACCAGGTGCATAGTGTAGAACTTGAGTGTGTCCCTTTGAGCATCCCACTCGGTTGCCACGGCGATGGCCAGGGCTTCATTTGGCACTGTGAACAGCTTCCCTCCAGGAGTTTTCAATTTCCTTCTGTCTAGATTTATCTCATATAAACCACCTACATGAAAATTTAGAAATTGGAAATATACATTAAGCAGACGAATGACACAGATATGGAGAGGGAACAGCTAGTTACACCGCTGTCTCTATATCAAAAACATTAAATGTGCACTTATTACCAACAAAGAAAGTTAGAAGAGACACCCTCCATAGTGGAGAGCACTTTCCCCCCTCCAAATTAACTTAGCCTCTTCAATCACAGAACTGCTATACTCCACCTATTACTACTGACATTTGACACGTACCTTCACATTGGGATATACTGACATCTTGATAAAATCTTTTTCTTTCTGGAAACAGCAGAAAACATCACATCAGTCAACACTCGCACAATAAGGTTGAGTTATACAAACGTATTGCTGCAGCAGAGTTTCTATCCACATTAATTATTTATCTTACCTGCTGTGGCTGTGGAGTATTTCAAAGCAAACCGAAAGGGCTGACTTCTTGGGCACACTTTACCGAGTAAAAGGGTATTTCCAAACTGACTCTGAAGTCTAACAAGGCTCCGAAACATAGTGACAGTTATGTGAAGATGTAATGTTTTTAAGAAAAGCTAGCTAAAAGCTAGCTATTTGTTTCTGCTAGGCTACCTGTTTCTGACCGCAGTTCGTTAGTTAATTAGATGCAACATTTTTATACGAGTGGGTGTTTTTCATATTAGCATCAATTCTCGTTTATACTGTACTGGCTAACTGTATAAAGTCGCTATGTCTCTATTTACTGCTGTACATTTCTTCCTCCGCTTCCCATAGCAGCTCCTCCGTTCAAAAGCACGCGTGTGACCTTCTGTGCTTGACAGAAAGTGTCGCATTTACTTTTAATAGTTGGGAAATGTAGTTTTATAAGTGCTTCTACGCACCCTAACACAACAGGAACAAACTACACCCAAATATTCCCATAAAGCCTTCCGCAATTCGAACCAATGACCGTTGAAGATCTTGGCAAGGTGAACTCAGTTGGCCAATGAGAAGGGCGGATTCTGCTGCCTACGGCGCCGCGTAGTCCACTTACTTTTCTGGGAGCTTGGTTCCCGGTAAACTAAACTGTGGAGGTATCAGGGGGGATTTGAATGTTGGTGGACATCTTCAGTACTCCTCCCCCTCTTCGTAGACGCCGACAGAGTCCATCGCCCAGACGGCAATTGCCCGCGGTCGGTGCCCAGCCAGCAAAGCGGGAGCCATGCCTGTCCCCGCTGGATATCTCAGCGACTCCCCCGCCGCGGCCTTCATATCCTCGGCCTCGCTTATCCCGCCGCCACCGATAAACACCCAGCAGCCCGGTGTTGTCACGTCGCTGCTGTATAGCGGCTCCAAGTTCAGGGGCCACCAGAAGAGCAAAGGGAACTCTTACGACGTTGAAGTTGTTTTACAGGTGGGGCTGTGAAGCGGATATTTTACTATTCAGGCGAGCTGTCAGGGGCATTTGGTGAACTGTCAAAGGGGCGGCGTGATGATTGACAGCTGGAAAATCAATGAGCCCTGGCCTGTCGTTGAGTAACTCGCCTAGCTAGCTGTGGGTGTAGCAGTACCTGCGACTGTTTACTAGCAGCCCTATTCAATTATAAAGAGACGTTCTATTTAATGTTGTTATCAAAAATACTACTTTATAGAGGTTTAACCATTTTTGGCTTCTGCATTTGTAGGAAGACCCTTAACAAACCTGCACGTTTATGGCTGTTTTATGTGAGAGGATAGTAACGTTAGATATTATTCATTCAATTTACAAAATTATATCACAGCATTGCCACTTACTGTCATTTGCATGTAGAAGAAACCACGTAGTACATATATGAAGTAAATGTCAACATTCTCAGTTGTTTATTGTGTTTTCTTTTTAAGCATGTCACTATGGAGGATTCCTACTTGTGTGGCTACCTGAAGATAAAAGGACTGACTGAGGTGAGAGGGGTAATTCTCTTTATTAAGCCACAAACATAAATCATTTAAGCTGGGTCTCACTGCTCATTGTGTTTGATTTAAGCTAGGTCTGTCCTTTTTAAGAAACTGGTACAGTCCAGGTTTAGGCTTTCCAATTCTAGAGGATGTCATGTTATACTACTACAGATTCAAGCACAGTAAAAGCTACCTCGCTACAATACACAACACACAGAACGTGAAACCTTTTCTGAATCATAGGCGTGTAGTGGTAAATCAAGCACGCATTTGACAGCATGACTCAGTAACATGTCAACATTTAAAGGTGAAGTAAGCAAGACTTTGTTGGCACACTGGCCTGAATGAGCATGATATGTTATGAAACATCATTCTCTAGATCAAATAAATCACACTGGACTACAGGGTAGATGTCAAAGTCAAACTGTAATGTAGTTGTAAAGTATTACAGAAGGAATTCTGTGAGAAATATTGACTTTGTTGTTTATATGGATTCCTACTGTATATCATAATTTACAGTATCATAAAAAACATACAACATGACTACAGTGATTGAAAATAAACAATGAATATCAGCATGTGTACTTCAGAAGTCACTTTCTAAACTGTTTGTTTTGTAATGAAAACTGACAGACATATCAGCATTTGGTGTGACGTTCTTTCACTTACAAAGACAAGAAAAGACAAAGCGGCATGTGTCAGGTTGGCTGCACCAGAGCAAACAAAACATCACAGTTTCTCTGTTGCGCTCACCCTCGCAGGAATACCCAACTCTGACCACGTTCTTCGCTGGAGAGATCATCAGCAGGAAGCGGCCTTTTCTCACTCGGAAATGGGATGCCGATGAGGATGTGGATCGTAAGCACTGGGTAAGCTTGTTCATTCATAATCTACACAAGTGCTCTTCAGCAGGCTGATTTACCGTGACATAATCCTTTTTACTTTTTGTGTCAAGGGCAAGTTTCAGGCCTTCTACCAGTATGCAAAGACATTCAACTCGGATGATTTTGAATATGAGGATCTGAAGAACTCTGACTATATTTTCATGAGGTGGAAGGTAAGGCACTGCCTAAATTGGGCCTGACCATATGTCGTAGTAAGTCACCTCTGAACTGCAGCTGCTGCTATTTCTATCCCCTCAGGAGCAGTTTCTGGTCCCTGACCACACAATCAAAGACATCAGCGGAGCTTCCTTTGCTGGATTCTACTACATCTGCTTCCAGAAATCCACAGCAACGATCGAGGGCTACTACTACCACAGGAGCTCTGAATGGTAACACAACACAACACTAGTTACTGTGAGGTGAAGTCGAGTATTTTTACGAATCGGCAGACTTGTGACTGAAAGGTTGCTGGATCAAATCCCAGACCAGCTGGAACATTTGGGTGGGGAAAGTCATTAACAAATCCAGCTTCCTGCAGCTTCTGTCAGGGTGCACTTAATGCTTAATTTCTCCATGGGAGCTGCTCAGATGATTAGCAGATGAATGTGGCAGCTCCAGGTTAGATAGTGTAAAGCAGAACAATCTAACCCACAGTTTGTTGCATTTGATTTATGTGGCTGCACTGCCTGGTTATAGCAAGCTGAGGCCTGCTTGTACTCCATCTTTAGTGTTTTCATTTTTATTTGACATTCTTTGGCATTTCTTTCAACTCCCTCTGCACATAATGGTTTAGCTATTATTACAACGCCTTCTGATTTCATTCCATTCAGTTTTTTTTATTCCCTTCTCTGACCAAATACTTGGAAGCAGATATGTTTCTCTCTCCAGTCACAGAATACCTCTACTTTATGCCATTTTTCAAATGTGGAAATAACAGATCAGCCTGCACTTATTTCATACTCACTATGACTTTGGCATTTAGCATTATTGTGAGGACAGAAAACAGTATCAACTGCAATGCGAATGTTGTTATAAGTAGTTGATTATAGAATCTTCTCTGAGCTCTGTGCTGCCTTTTACCACCTCTGGTGTGAAGTCTGCAAACCACACATGAAGAAAAAGCAGAATATGAGCATCAGCCCAGACTGTGGTTTGCCCTCGATTCATTTTGTTCCTCAAGTATAATTAACTATTGGCTTTCAGATGTCAACATCCATCTTTTTATTCGAGTAAACCCTTTCATTTTGGGGTTGTTTTTGACAAACTGGACTGCAGTTGTGTCGGAAGAATCAAGTGAAGTGAATTTATTCAGATAATTCAGGAACATTTTAAAACAACAAATTACTGCCTGGTATTGCTCTCACCTGGCCCAATGAACCAACTTGAAGGAGTAAATGCTTCAGACTTTTAATAAACTCCAAACATGAACTTGCCAAATTTAGTTTAGTCCCTGGTAAAATAAAAAGGGTATGATGTTCCCGATGCAGTGTGTTGCAGTGGTGACAATGCTTATTATCACCTCTTTTGGTGATTTTAGAATTTTTTAGATAAACTGATGGCTTAAGTATTCCTTTATTGGTTGAAAAAATTCGACTTCGTTAAATTGTAATCCTTACGATTTCACTCCTGGTTAATAATAATACGATAGCAAACTCCTTCGGCTACAGAAATACAACAGAAAAGCAACTGGTGTATCCGTTTACTGTGCAGCCAAACAAACTCATAGTTTTAATAAATATGTCAGTCAGTAGTCTGCCTTTTTCCATCATGCATCATGATCAGAGTTGGAGGGGTGCAGCCTGTCACTTGCAGCTCTTCATGGAACAGCTCACTGTGGCAGCTCCTTCTTGTTCTCCTCTTGTTACGCTCTGCAAAAATGTAAACTGATCCGCTGTAAAAAAGAAACGCTGAAACTGACTGTTGTCTTGTTTTGTAGATGCATTTTTGATGAGCAATCACGGTCAACGCTAAACTCTGTGACAAATACATTGTGTTTCCTTTTGCTTCTTCACTATGAAAGTAAACTTGTGTTTCACCAGTTGAATGCTTTTAATGTGAAGCAGCTGCAGCAGGATGTTTGCATTAGTTGTAACTTAAGTCAGCTCTAATGTGGTGTAAAGACAGCGAACAGTAAACGGTGAGGCTGATATCAATGAGATAAAATTACGCTGGATTACATGCATGTGTCATGCGTGTGAAGGCAGTTTGAATCCAGTGTGGGAATGGTGGACTCCGCCAGTAACAATAAAAACTAATATATAAGGAGGTAATTGCTGAATGTGAATACACTGAATGGCTATTGCAGAAAAAATGCAGACAATAAATAGTATAATAAATAGGGTTTGATTTCATTAAACATCTTAAGGATTATGTCTTTAAACTAAATAAACCACTTAAAAAAAAACATTGGAATATCTGAAAAATGCATTTTCACAAAGCTGAAAACGAGATGCAAACATGCCTATACATCATGTACATGCTTTTTCAGATTAATATTTCATAAGATAGGGAGCTTGTGATTGATGAGTTCATGACAAGGTTGCCCTGTACACCCTTATTTTTTCTAACATGTGTCATGTACAACATATACTGTGTTGTTACACTGCAGGTACCAGTCTCTAAACCTCACCCACGTTCCCGAGCACAGTGCAGCCATCTATGAGTTCCGGTGACATCGGCCGGCATCGTGGATCTTTTTTATGATGGACAGAGACTTCAGGCAAAGAGCAGAGGTCTGCGGATGCTACTGAGGAGGAAAAGGAGAACGTCTGGGGATGAGAATTTGGGCTTTGGAGAAATGCAGACGCTTACATGCTCCCAATAAGTGGATAGACAGCTGATGGACCGGTGGACGGGATATTGGACAAATGAATGTATGTAGGAATGAGATGAGATGAGAAGAAAAGAAGGAGAGTGCAGCTCTGCTCCCAGGCTGGAGCTTGTAAAGTTAGAACCAGCAGCAGAGACTGGGTGTGGCTCATATCGTGTACCCCTGTCTTCATTTGTTTTAACGTCTGGTTTTAAAAACGCTTGGTACAGTATCTCGAGACACTTTATAAGCTGAGTTGGGAATTCCCCTTCCTGTCTTGCGACTAGAAACGCTTCCAGCTTTCATCCAGCCGATGCGGAGTGAGCAACATAAACACATTTGACTGCCGTTGGACAAGGATTCCTCTTGAGGAGTCTGCTCTCATAAAGACAATCTCTAAAGAAGTGAATTACCAAGTCTGCGTGGAAGAAAAGCAAGAGAGAAGTTTGGGTACCATGATTGATTGGAGCTTTAATCAGCTCATAAGCTAGAATGACAGTATTTTTTTTAAAGCTAAGCTGGTTCCCTGTTTGCCTGCCAAGAGGATATTTTGTTATTTTACTCTAAATGATGGACGCAGAGTGGCACTTTTAAAGGCTGCGATGTGAGTGACACACAAAACAAGCGTTCCCCTGTGTTCATACAACTGCTTGGGAGATTATTATCACATGTGATTGCTGTGGATCTTGTTCTATTGAGTTACATTTGCACAAAGATGGACTATATGTTACTAATGCTTGCAGTCAGGATTTTACACTCGCGTGCCCTAGTAGTACACAAGCATCAAGGTGGCAGGTCAAGCTTTTTTTCTAGTTTTTAAGGGTTTGACTGGGTGGGGCATTTAGAGCCAAAACAATCACGTAAGTATTCAAAAAGAGAGTATTTTTACCCTGCACTCTACATCAAACAAAGAGCTTTCTACTCCCTTATGTGTCATTTTAAATTAAGATCCCCACTACCCCTACATTTATGTCTCCTCAACTATGCAACACGTTCAACATAGCACTCTCCAAACATAAAACCTTCAGTTTTCAGAGACAAAATTTTATTCTATCCTTACAGTATATGAAAAAAAGAAAGAATCTATCTTCATTAAAGGAAATATTTTTGTTAAATTGCCTATGAAAACACTCCCTAATCATGTTCCCTTTCCATGTGATGGTGCCATCTTTCTAAAGCTTATCAGAGTTGTATTATAACAGATCAGAAGTGTGTTTGTTTGAGAATAAGCCTGGGTTTGATTGATGGTGTGACTGTAAAAAATGGATTATGGATTTTAAAAAATAATATCAAAACACCCTTCACTGTGTCTTGCTTGTTTGACCAATATACCGCATTATGTTTTTAGTATTTTCATACCACACCTCTTGTTAATTATCAAGTTATTTACTCATTTTAAAGACTAAGTCAAACTGAAAATTGTATACAGTTAAATCAAAATTTTAAGTATTTGTCAACAATGATAAAAAAAAAAAAATTCTCAAACAATAAACTTGATGGTGTGCTTGCAGAGTCCTAATGCTGCTCCTGGCTGAACTTTTTTAAACTGTCACTTTTTACCCTGCACTGCCCTCTGGTGTGTTAAAACATTTCAGTCTTCTGGTGTTTTTAACATGAAGAGTTGGCAGAATAAAAATTTGAGAGCTGCTGGAAACGGGATATGCACAAGAAGCATGCATTAACACAGCTTAAATGTGCTGTGTAACTTTGATAGACAAAAAAATAACTAGAATTCTTTAAATTATTAAATCTGGTGCCTTTTTACAGCAATTAGAGTTGTGGAAATAACACATGGAGCATCACTGAGGCAGGAACACAGTGAATGTAGCAATATGGAAATGTTGGACATTGAGCAAATCATTTGAAACCTCCTTGAGCAAAGTTGTGTTGGACAAACCAACCAAAAATAAAACAGGAGCCTGCAGCCATGCTAGCAGTCTTGTGAGGCTCTATTTAGGCTCTACTTGGTGCGAGCTAAATCCTAAAGTCATCATGTTAACATGCTCACAGTGACAATGCTAATATGGTGATGTTAAGCAGGTATAATGTCCATGTTCACCATCTTAGTTTACCTTGTTAGCATGCTCACATTTGCTAATCAGCACTGAACACAAAATACAGCTGATGCTGATGGGAGTATCATTGATTGTGTTGGATGAAAAATCAGGGGATTAGTTATTACAATTCATCCTGAGGGGGGCATGAATGTGTGTAGCAGATTTCATGGCAATCCATCCTATAGTTGTTGAGACATTTCACTCAAAACCATAAATGTCAACCTCATGGTGGCACTAGAGGAAAAGTTAGGAATCACCAAAGTCATTTTGTGCCAATCCATCCAGTAGATGTTGAGATATTTCACAGAATTTGACCCATTGGTGGCTCTAGAGGAAAAATAAGGGGATTACCAAAGTTGTTAGGATTCATCCTCTGGGCACCGTGGATATATGTACTAAACATATTAGCAATCCATATAATAGTTTTAGAGATATTTCAGTCTGGACCAAAGTGGTGGACCAACTGACCGACAGACCAACATTGTCATCCCTTGAGCCAAGCTGCTTGCGTGGCTAAAAACATGGCTAAAGTTTCTAGCTAGCTCTCTGCTTTTGAAATTGTCCACAGGCCCATTTCCCCCAAATTTTTTCCTCTTTTTGTAGGTTCACAATCTAAGTGCTGGACGCCATCATTTCCACCAGGCGGCAGAGTGTGTAACTATCTTTGCTCTTGTGCCTACCTTTTAGTGGAAACTGCACAGATAAAACGGCAGAACACATACAGCTTACATTTTTGAACTATAGACAGTTGTAGTGCCACAGAAAGGAGATGTACAATACTTGACTACATGTCTGTTTTACCAAAGTGCTGTGCAGAAAGAAAGAAAGAGAAAACAGCAGAAAGAACAGTAGGCTACTGGCCCTCCAGGCTGGTTCAGTCGCTGAAAGGAAGAATTAGCAAAGAGAGACATAAAGAAAAAAGAAAATTGTCTTAAGGCTCAGCATCACGTGTGTATAAACCTATAAGATACACATATGGTTTGCTAACATTTTAAAAGTACACATAATGTGTATGTGTGTCTTACTTGTCTTCTTAGGAATGTGGAGTTTCCAGTGACGTGAGAAGTGAGACCGGCAAACAAACCTTTAAATTAAGACAAAATTTTGTGATGCGTGAGAAATAAAGAAACTAGTTTGCTCATTCTTACCACTAGTGAGGCGGCAAAGCGGTCTGGCCTGAGGGTGGCAACAGAGAAAGGCCATGTTGTAACCTGTATGAAAAGGGTTTATCCTCAGTGCAGTACAGTGGGCAGGAAATCAACAAACTCGTTAGGCTTAGCTCTGTTTTGTTTGACTTGGCTTAACTTTTCAAGGCTTGGTCAGACTGTGGTGAAAAGCAGGTGCACCTGTGAATAATGTAGACAGGGAGGCAGATATAAGCTGTTAAAGCTGACTTGGCAGCAGCCTTACAATACAAACGTGTTGTTAGAGTATAAGTGTCAGCAGCCAGTATTAATGCACAAAACAAAGGTTGTGGCTTTTGCCCATGCTCTATTTACTTTGCTTTCTCCAAATAACCACCATTGTAAGTCACTCAAAATAAGAGTGTCAGCTGAAAGCTTAAAGAGGTCACATCATCTGTGATGTGGTTTGACACCGTGTTCCAGTTCTCACAAACTGTCATCTGATAACCAACTTTATAACTTTCTGTTATAACCAAAAGTCACACTTCCTCTGCTTCCTCTGACAAAGGCATGAAATATGTCCCTATATCTGGCTCAACCACAGTTCATAGTGTTACTTTTGGCACAGACACCAGAGGTGTCATTAATAATACATTAAGATGAATCGAAAGAGACAAGGAATGTGTGGTTCTGAGTGAAATGTTTCAACAACTATCGAATGGATTGCCATGAAATGTGGTACCGACATTCATGATCCCCTCAGGATGAATGAAATTTGCAATATGTTAACTTTTTTCTGTAACATCAAGTCAAATTTTCAGTTTGTCCATTACTTTTGTTTATGACCAAATAGTACCTGCAAAACTATCGACATACCCACTGGCCTCAGCAGTGTTAATTAGCATGCTAATGTGCTTAGTGAAGATGGAGAACATGGTAAACATAATGTTCACAAAAACGGAAATGCACTAAAACATAATTTCTGCTTAACATCAGCATGTTTGCATTGTCACTGTGAGAATGTCGCCATGCTAATGTTAGCATTTAGCTCAAAGCACCGCTGTGCCTAAGCAGCCTCACAAAGCACGACTGTAGACTCTTGTTAGGTTTTACTTCAGAGGTTTTCTCAGAAGCACTATTTCCTCATGTAACTTACCAGAATATGTGTATATTTAGATTCAGTTATACAATCGTCTTTAACATTTACATAATTTCCAGTTGCTACCCAACTGACCTATTTCAATCAATCAAACCAAACAGTCTTGGATTTAAAGTTCCACAAGAACAGGTAAATCCCAACTAAGTGGAAGGAAGTTTTGCAAAGTAAGTGTGTCAGTTACAACCACTGGTATTACTATGTTTGCCTTGTGATTTAATGCATTTGTGTTACTCTTCAGCACAACATATATATATATATATATATATATAAAGGCAAAATAACACCTGCACAGATGGGAAGTTTGTCAGAACAAACAGGTTAGAGTTAATTCTGGTTGGCTTCTTTCTGTGGATTGCCAAAGCACGTCAAGGTGTAATCAGTGATGATTGAGTTAGATGTAGCCATTACAGAGGAGTGTATCATTTGAAGGGTTTGCAGTGTCACACACAAAAGAAAGAACATGAGAGGTTACACAACACACAAATAAAATGTCTTGGCAGAAGAGGATACATGCACGTCTGATTAAGAATCTCAAGAGAGGAAGATAGAAGTGAAATGTTCCATAAATAAAACAAAGCGAGAATAAGATAACAACAACAAAAAACATTGATAAAACATCTACAGGAACTGTGAAGCACGTAAGTAGTTTCAGCATTGCCTATTATATTTTGGGTGACTAATGATCCTCAAGGGTGTATCAGGTACACCAAATGCAGATAAACTTTACCTTGGGTGTTGTTGTGTACAAGATTTCCTGGCATTGAGTATAAAAGTATAGTGACTGATTACTATACTGTTTACTACTGCACAGCTTCCGTTTACTTGTGATAACAACTACTTAGAAACTTCTCAGAAGCTGCACTTACCTACTGACTCCACCTTCTTTGGTGCAGACTACTGGACAACCTTCAGCCACGTCTCAAGAAGGACGTGGTTAAAGACCTCTCACTATTAAAATATGTATATTTCACAAGTACATTATGTAGCAAGTATATTGTGAAGGTCATATCTGCAGCTTCCTTGTAGGAGATTTTATGATTTACTTTATAAGGGTGTTTACACACACATCTAATCAGTATTTTATTTAGCTAGAGGCCAATCTGTGCAACAACCTCATTCTGTTTTGGTATTTCGAGATATGTATATCCGTGTTTATTTTATCACAGATAGATATGAAATCCAGAATGTTATTTTTAAGCACACTACTACTGAAGAATCTGTCTCATCCAGTACACGTAAGACCATAAATGTCTGGTTTTCTTTTTGTTTAGTTTTCTTCTTATTTCCTGTGGGTTCTCCAAAAGTGAATAATTAAAAGCAGACCAAATGGTTCAGTGCGTAATGCAAGTCTGTGTAACTGAAAGCAAATATGAAGTTTCTGTTTTATCCATTAACAGTCCTAAAACCTTCTCATACAGCGCTTCTACACCCTAAAGGTGCCAGTGGCTGTGCTAAAAGCCGTAAACTGTGCTTCATGTCACGTCCTCACCTGTGTGGTTTGTGGTTAGCTCTCTTTTCATAATCTTAAAGTACAGGGGTTTGATTTGCTCTGATAAAAGAAATACAGTAAAACACATACACATACTACTTGTCTATATACTGTTAACCACACAACACAAATTACCTCCTTCCTCGTTACAAAAAACAGGGAATGACAGGGAAGTATTTTGCTTCCTTCTCCTTGCTTGTCATTGGAGTCACTTTTAAATTAAAATGGACAAGGTTAGGACACCTAATCTATAATATGTGACTATCTAATCCGACTCATGAAGATGCAAAGGAATCTGTCGGGGTGATACATGCAAGATGGTAACATTCATATTCCTGTAAATGTCCGGATGGAAAATGAAAGCTACACTATGAGCCATGCACCTGCATAATTTCTCTGACATTTCCATTGTCAGTTTCAAAGAAAGCCCAAACAAAGAAGTGATTGTGAAGCCAGTCCAAATCAAACACAACGATGCTGTGTGGCGCTATGTGGAAAGTCCTGGTGAAAAAAAGGCCGTGGTTTTTCACCAGACAGAAAGGAAGGTCTTTTTGACAGACGCAGCTATTAATTCCAGCTATAAAATGATTGGCACACAGAGACTCTGAACTGATCCTCACAAAGACGCACAGAAATCTTATTTTCTGAGCCTACAAATGATCTCCATGAGTCAGCCGTGCTGATGCCCTGAGGAATATACAAATAACAGGAAAATGTACTCCAGAAAACAGGACTTCTGAACAGTAAAAGTAAAAGGAAATCTGTCATTTCTTACAGTTTACAGACGGAGAAATGTTCTTTATTTTTTTGTAAACTGAATTTTCACAGCTATTGTGGCTTTTTGGGGGGCTTGATCAATTAAATGTTTCAGATCAATAACAAGTGATGCAACAAGAGCAAGTACTATGGATGCATTGTTACCTGTGACTCCACATGGGAAATAACGCCTGTTTCAACATCAACTCATCAACTATTGTTCATTGTTCTGAGGAGACATCCCTGTTATGACCTTGGGGTGTAAAAAGATTGGATCCAAACTAGAAAAAAAACAGGACAGGTGAAATTAAATGGAAGTGAAAAAATGTTCTGTTGATATCTCGTTTAGTTCTTTCTTCAGGATGAATTACAACTCCACTACACAAAAAAATACTGAAGTCTTTTCCTTATTCCCAAAAACTAGACCTACACATTTTAAAAAGGTAATAAAATACCATATAATAATGATCATATAATTAGATTATTGCTAAAAATCTGAAGATATTTCAGGTTTAAAATGTTTAAATGATGATCACATTAACTAATATATAAAACGATTCAAGGTTGTTGTTTTGTTAATCATAAACTATTTATTAAGTGGTAATTATGCCCATTTACAGATATCTAGGAACTAGACTTTAGATGCTGGCTTATTTAGACAGTATCTGGTAGTCTATTCTCACGTAACTTAATATTATATAGTCTGATTAAGATTTCATATATTCACATTGTATGTTTATATATAATATTTTAATAGTATTTGACATGCTGGACAGTGTTTCAAATGCTTGAAACCATTCAACCTCAGATATGTCATGAGTAGCCACTTCTGATCAGATTATTATTTTCATTTTATTTTGTGGGAAAACTGTGATAAGATTAAAAAAATTAAAAATGCACTGCCAAATCATCTATATCCAACTGTGTTTTAGAGGTTTCCTGTGCTACTGCTGGTTTGAAACAAAAGACACCCTGACACCATCCAACAATCCTGTACAGAAGTTAATTCACAAAATGCACACTTTTGCAGACAAATTCCAAGACCAAATTGCCTGCTGTCACCCATTCCAGCACTAGCTGGTGCACAGTGAAGATGAGACTGAAGCATAGATAAAGACATAAGTTTATGTTATAGACATTGTGTGCAATCCTCAATCTACAAAGTGTTGATGTGGATAGGACTGACATCATTGCACTGTTGTAACCCTATGTTCTGAGACATCAGGACCTTCCCCTCAGGCCTAACAGTCATATCTAAGATTATTGTCATGCCATGAATGCATGCAACTCGTGCCATAGAGCACACACATGTCCACCTACATGTTATTTATGTCTTGTACTGCTTTTTAAACTTGCTATCGCAATGTGCTTTGTGAGTAAGTATGTGTGAGGTAGCAATTGTGTGATCGTGTGTCGTGACGACTGTTTCGAGACTGAATGACTGTGTGTTTTAGTGTGTTTTGTGCTAACATACAGTACACATGTATTGCTCTCTGTGCCTTTGCCCGCTCTTGTGTCGTCAACAGATGCCCAAAAAATTCAGAGTCATGGTCCTGTGGTTCACTGTGGGAAACCTCACGTGGCTTTACACCCAGGTGTTGACATCTTCTCGGGTCGAACATGAAGCTGGACAGTCCCGACCTTTTACACCATAACGCTGTGTTTGTATCTGTCTGTCTGTGTGCGTGAGTGCGTGTGTGTGTGTGTGCGCACAATAAAATCCTGGCATCACTTCAGACAAGGACTCCACACCCACGTCCATCTGATGAGTGGTTGAGATAACCCCCTCTGACTCTGGCCCTCTCATGCAGTCCTCACTTTGAAGAAACACCTGCTCCCCCCAACACACACATGCACACCCTTTCCTGTTTAGCCAAGCTCAACACACACACACACACACACACACACACACACACACACACAGAGCTCTCCACACTATTTCCTGATAAGGGATATTGCTGCCAGATGACAAGTGTGAAGTGACTGCACGTGCAAAAAAGTTTTAATTATGGGAGTTGAGGATGCAGGAGATGCCTGGAAGTGATTGAGGAAGACAGGAGTGGAGAAGCTGATATTGTAATAAATTCTTGAGAAAACAATAACATGTTTGCTTTCTTCAAAGAAATACCTTTGTTTTTAACAGGTGCCTCAAACTTGAAAGATGAAAAATGTACAGTATTATGAGAAATATACCCCTACCATGGATCAGCTGATAATAAAGGAATTGTCGAGATTTTGAGAAATAGGCTTATTTGCTGTCTTGCCGAGAGTTACATGAGAAGGTCAGTACCACTGTCATGTGTGCCTGCTAAATATGAAGCTACAGCCAGGAGACCGTTAGCTTAGCTTAGCATAAACACTGGAAACAGCTAGGCTGGCTCTGTCCAAAGCTAACATCACCTGTAAAACTACTTAACAGTTATATCTCGTTTGTTTAATTCATACAAAAACTGAAGTGTAAAAATGACACATTGTGGTTTTACGAGGGGTTATGTGCTAGACTTCTTCTTGGCCAGGAATTAGAACCGAATTAGTGAAAATCTGGCAGATTTTGTGAGCTTTCAGGTAAATGGTTTCCCCCTGGTTTCCTGTCTTTGTGCTAAGCTCAGCTAAGCTAAACAGCTGCTGGCTGTACATTAGCTTAATATTTATGTTAGCATACATGAGAGTGGTATCAATCTTCTCATCTAACTCTTGGCAAGAAAGCGAATTTTCTAAAATATTTTCACAAAATATGTCTCTTAATGGGTTTTAAGTCAGTCAAGTAGATGTAATAATATCCCACATTTTATAGGCTAATAACATAAATTATTATATCACCATAACTGGTGACTATAAGGGCGGATATGGGAGACATGTAGCATATTTTCAACTGATCATGTAATAAAATTATTAACAAATATAACACAAAATAATGGGTCTTCTTACATATTTATAGGCTATTAATTGTTATTAGTCGATGAAAAGTGAGTCCTGCATGTAAATAATGCTGTTAATGTGAAACTGAACCCAGCAGTTAATTAACTAGGCTACATCAAATAGGCTACTGTACATAAATATATTATTTTCTATACAGTTTGTAATTTATGTACAATCTATGGGCCATGTCAGCAGAATTTGTTTTGCAGTTTTTTCGGGGACACGTGCCTGTAGGTATTCTTTTCAAGCCGGATTATTATTTTTTTTCCAGCACTGCTGCATTCTCCTAGCCATGATCTCTTTTATGCTCATCTGTGTGAGAGAAGATCCAGCTCCACCTGTCTGAGCGATGCTGCTGCCCACGCCTCGGGATATTTTCCACCCACCTCTCCAGGTTTCTCCAGTCTCCGCCCTCCCCCGTTTTGTGAAACCTATATCTACCGCAGTGGATTGTCAGAGCCGGCAGAGCAATAGAGGCAGGTCAGCCGGAGACTGAAGGTCAATAAAGAAGCTATCCATCATACGAGCTAAGACACACAGAAGCACACGATGGCCGGTGAACAACGCTTTGTGATCAGTGCTCGCATTATCGGAGCCGTCCTCAGGGACACATCAAAACTCAAGGTGAGTTAAGACCTCAGACATTTTTTTTTTTAGTGTTAAGTATCTTTGCTGTAGTATTTGAGAATGTTTCAGGTCTCTGATTTTTTTCTCTTTCCACAGATGTTCATGATATCTGTGTTATGGTCTGACGAGACTGAAGTGATTATTTACAGGTCCTTCCAGGATTTCAAGAAATTTCATGTAAGTCCAAAAAAAAAAAAAAAAAGAAAAAAGCACTTAGTGTACTCAGTGTGCTGATTACATTGTAGGAATAATAATTGATTAAAATCAATAAAACCTTTTTTTTTCCAAACAGAGGCAGCTGAAAAAGAGGTTCCCTCATATGAACCCTTTCCGGAAACAAGACAGAGTGATCCCCAAATTTAGAGGTAAGATTATTTAAACTGTGTGTTACATCTGATTGATTGCAAAGTCTATTTACATGGTAAATTACATATTTAGCTTGCTTGTCCTCTGAGGTAAAATCATTCCGCCTTAAGGATCTCTAAAGGTGGAATTTGTTGCTGTAGGCTATCCTTAACACATCCTTTCACTCTGCGTTAATGTTTCTTTGTTGAAAAACTGCAAAGCATTTTAGAATTTAGAGCATTTAGAAAAGGACATTGAAATGACATTTAGCTATTTATAGAACAAATGCTTTATAAATCGAGTTCTTCTGCTCGTCGTCTTCTCAGAAAACTTAGTGGGCTATTAACCTTGAAACCATTTTTCTCCTGTTTCCAGGGAAGGCCAGGAGGAGCAGCCTCCCGCAGAAAGGATCCAAGCGATCTGTCCAACGCATGAAGTTCCTGGAGAGCTACTGCGACAAACTGTTGAAGTGCGACCAAACTGTGACTCAGAGCTCGGAGGTCACACAGTTCTTCATGCCCAAAGACCAGGACCTGCAGCCAGACTTCACCAAGAACAGGTGGGTTTGTCATGTCAGTGTTTCGTTCAAATGATGCAAGAAGAGGTTGACAGAAGTCCCTTGGTTATTAAATGACAACATAACTTGTCTCTCATGCAGCATCATGATCCTGCTGTCTGAGGATCTGCCCGATGGCTCAGGTGGAGGAGGGGGTGGTGTGACTCGCCAGCATGCGGGCAGCGTCACTCACCCGTTTGTCACCCAGACTCACCGCTGCATGGCTGCCTATGAGACGAAGGATACCAAGAATCGTCCGTTTAAGGTTGCTGTGGATGAGAAGCTGGATGTCCTGATCAAAGACCCTGCAGGTCAGCGCTTTAGCTTCCATTCAGTATTTGATCTAAACATTTAAAAAACCTTCTCTGAACCCTGAGCTTCCTTCACACTCATTCCTGTTGTGCTGAATGCATGTTTTATTTGCTCTGCAGGTTGGTGGCTGGTGGAGAACGAGGATAAGCGTTTGGCTTGGTTTCCTGCTCCCTACCTGGAGTTATGGGAGGGAGAAGAAGATGATGATGCTGAATTCCAGCTAGGAGGTGCGATATTTACTTGTACTCGCAGTTGTATGTGATTATGTAAGAATGCAGGTGTACACTGATCTCATTTAACAA
Source organism: Macquaria ambigua (assembly GCA_008360985.2). Taxonomy (NCBI): domain Eukaryota; kingdom Metazoa; phylum Chordata; class Actinopteri; order Centrarchiformes; family Percichthyidae; genus Macquaria; species Macquaria ambigua. The sequence goes on from VMKM01000344.1 coordinate 62,931, forward strand.
GCTTAATTACATAGGCTAACTGTACTTTTGTGAGCCTGACAATCAACACATGACGCACGTTCTCAGCATATTACTGTGAAGCCTAGTTGTTACAAACAACCAACACTGGAGGGCACTCTTTAACCATTTTTATATAGACAATCTGTGTATTTGTCCTTATTTTACCACATCTCGAGAGATTTTAGCTGTACAGCAGTGCCTGCTTTGTTGCTTAGAGCTTGTTTTCTTGTGACCTTTAGGTGCCCTGTACTGTGCCGTGAGGAGCTACTCGACTAAGAAGGATGACGAGGTGTCTGTGCCCATTGGCTCTGTGGTTGAGGTGCTGAGGAAGTCTGACAACGGCTGGTGGCTCATCAGGTATCCCAATCTTATATGTTTGCACTGCAAACAATACCATGCCATGTTACATAGTTTGCACGCTGTTGAATTATGATTTACAGGTCGAAATAACTTTCCCTTTCCTTGCAATCCTCTCTTCAGATTCAATGGCAAGGCGGGTTACATCCCCTCCATGTACCTGCAACCATACAACAACCCACGGGCAGGCATTTACAGCCTGCAGAGGAGGCTGCATAGCTCCACTCTGAACCTGACAACCAGCAGGGAAGGTCAGGCTTCTTATCCATCCAGCATCAACGAAGAAAACAGCCCACAGCTGGATTCTGCAGGTCAGTCCAGAGGAGAGCCCAGTGTGCTCGGGCGTCTCCACAAGGCCCAATCCCTGGATGTTCTCTCTGAGACCTGGTCAAAAGCGCAGACAGAGAGGGACACCTCGACCTCAGACAGCCGCGTGCGCAGCATGAGCAACACTAGCACAGAGCTCAGCTTCTCGGGCTTCTCCTCAAGCAGTGAATCGTCCTCGAGTTTGAAAGAGGGAGCGCAGCATCAGCGTCACCAGCCTGATGTCAGCGACAGTGAGCGCAGCAGCCCTGATCTCAGCCTCTCCGACCGGCGCGGCTCCAACTCTAGCTCAGAGAGCTCTGGATCTGTCACGTCCAAAAGCAGCAAGACGGCCTCAGACGCTCCCAGGGTTCCACCCAGACCCAAAACCGAGGAGATCCTGGCCCGCTGCACCACCATGACCCGAAAGGCAGCCCTGGCCACCAAGACCCGGCTTCAGATTCAACCAGAGTCCATCCACAGCCACTAGGGAATGACACTGTGACACTTTACACTACAAATCCTGGACTGAGTTCGATTCTTAATCATACTCTCAAAAATGATTTATTGTGTATTCATGTAAAATATTTAACCTGTTCAACCCAACAGACCTTTCCATGGGTCTGTCAGTCAAATGCAGCATTGTTCATATCTCTCATAATTCTTGTAATAGCAATGATTGTAGAGATAGCAGCAGTGGCAAGATATATGTATGCCGAATTAAGTAAGATGATGTCTAGAAATGTTCCATTTGATGGAGAAATGGAGAATGGCATCTTAGGTTTGAATATTTTACTCAGTATAAAAATAATGTAGCTTCAGTGAAGCGTTAGAAGAAGCAGGTACAAGACATTTTATGTGAAATTTTCACAAAAAGAATATTTTTTCCAGCTTTGAAACCCCTTGAGGGGAAATTTAAGTGTTTAAGATAGCTGGAGTTGAAGAGGTTAAATATTTACACTGAACTGTATTTTATGTATCCCTCTTTCCTCACACAGTAATCAGTTCTGAACTGTGAACAGACTGAAAGCCTTTTGATCAACTGCCACATCAGAGCATTCAAATCTGATGGGTGTGGTAAACAAGCTGTCAGCAGACAGAAAGGGATGACTTACGAGCGTCCTGCCACAGCATGTTGATTAGCTTCTATTTTTGTTTTGTTGCTTATTGTATGAATATGACAATATTTTTATTTTATATATTTTTATGTATTGCATTATAACCTGTAAGAGTTCATGTGTACGAGTTCATGTTTAACATAAACAGGTCAATAAAATCAAATTTGCACTGAAGTAACGAGATGTCCCTCATTCATAAACATGACTGTTTAATGAATACAGAAGAGAAAAGCGGGTATTTCTACATAAAATATGGGGGCCTGACAGAGAGGCAACACCATCATGTTTTTAGAGTTTAAAAATACAAGTCTGAGCATACAAGAGATCACACACTGATGACATACAGTACATACCTGTGGCATTTTCTGTTCACTTTCCATCTAGAGTCACAGATTCACATCGGAAAACAGTCTGCTAACCTGCTCATATTGAAGATTACTATTTATAACTGATAAAGCAGGAAGTCTAAATGTGAAAACAGTTTGGCCTAGTATCGTTTTGATAGACGTACACACACACACACACACACACACACACACACACACACACACACACACACACACACACACACACAGAGTCAAAGAGATAATATGCTGCATATGAATGAACCATGCAATCAAGTATCTGCAACAGTGTAATGAAGTAACACAAAGGAGAACAAGTACAGAGAGAAGCAGAGAAGGAAACAAGTGGCCATTACAGACAGGAACGGGCATTGTGCTATGATTTTGTGTCATATAGCAGTTGGACAAAAGCTCTGACGACACGTCACCTTGCCAAAGAGAGCAACATGTAGCTCAGGTGTGTTCTGGTGAAGAAACAAAACCTTCAACATAAGTTACTGCTAATACAACCCCTCCCTTTCTGCCTGCGCTGGACTAAAACGTGTCTTCTCCTTCAGGAGCCTGCAGTCAGGGAGGGTTTTTATCCTAATTTGGTGGCACCCGTTTGACATTTTCTGTTCGTTTTCCGTTTCCAACCAGTGGTCAACATCGTTTTTTTAAAGCATAAAATCGATTGTCCCCTAACCTTAACCACGTGTTTATTATTGTAACCACGACAACAAAGGTCCCCTAACCTTAGTGAAGTAGTCATTTGAACCCAAACCACAATGATTTGCTAACCTTAACAAAGTACTTCTTTTAACTGAAACTACCCTAAACCTATAACCAAACCTTATCCAGAGTGTTGCCACATCATGAAATAGATTTATTTTTCAACAGTAACTTGTAGCGTTCTTTAAAGGCACTGACAAATTGTGTTTTCCACCTCCCCTCCCTAATAATTTTCCTACAGTCCCTAAATAACCCACTTGTAGGATTTTAATCAGTTAGAGAATGTATAAAAGAAAATGAACCTCACATTATTTAAATTACTTCATGTTTCAATTATTATTTGATAGTGAAGTCAACATACAGTAGTGTCTGGGACCAAGATATTTCCAAGCTGTCACAGAAATATTCTCCAGACTGGACATACATACTTGATGCTTCACTGAACTAACCCTAACCCTAAACCACTCACTTCACCGCTCTGCTGTCCCAGCCTTATTCCTGACTCTCTCCTCCTAACCTGAAAAACCTAGTGAACTTGAAATAACCTTGCATTGTCTACTCACAGTGTGATCATCAGGAAAAGAAGCACATTAAGTAGATTTTTAATCCCTTCTTGCACTCTGTAGCTGGGAGGCTGTAGTTTTGTGTTTGTGCTGGAATCTGAGCTCTGCTTTCACAAAACATTCCCTCCAATCAGTGCTGAAGGGCGAGTATAAGGGTATTTCGTGCATTCATGTTAATGTTGCTGCATCATTGTGAATTAGCATCAAAAACATTTTGGAGGGTTTTGGGCAGCATATGCATGTGGCATATGACAACCATGATAAAGTGGCAGTAAGTGAGACTTGGTGTAACTGAGATGATAATACAGTATATCTGCAGGGGTTGACTGATCAAAACCAGTCAGTGTATTTCCACCAAAATGCTGCACAAAGCAAATTTTAAAAAGTAAAGAGAATAGGGATCAGTGTGTTTCCATGAGCTAAGCAACAGAATCCATATAATTCTTTAAATTTCTGCTTCCAACCAAATATTTTGCTTTTATGTAAGTTTCACGAGGGGAGTTGTAGCCCTTTAGTTTTTTCCCACCTTCCATGACAATGAATCCTACTGACTTTGGTAACTCCCTGACTTTTTAATCTAGCGCCTCCAACAGGTCAAAGTTTTAACTCATCTAGTGCCATATCTTGATAAATGCAAGATGGATTGGCACAAAATTTTCATTCATGGTTCCCAGCCGATGAATCCAAATGACTTTGATCGCCTGACTTTTCCTCTCACGTCACTATGAGGTTGACTTTTGTGGTTTTAAGTGAAATATTTTGACAATCATTAGATGGACTGCCTATTAAAAAAAATGTATGTCCATCATCCTTTTGATGTCTTCTCTTTGTTGATATTCACACTTTTCCAACTTTGTAAAGCATAAAAATCCTTTTTGCAATATTTAAGAGTTAATTCAACCTTTAAGCATTTCAGCACTTAGTCATGCAGGTTTTCAAACACATTCCTCAATTGCAGAATTCACAAAATAGTCGGATGGAAACACTGACGTTCTAGAGATTTTCGAGATTTCAAAAGTCAAACAAAAACTCTCATCTGAAAGGTGAGCTATATTCCTGTTCAGATTTTTTAAACTTGTGCAATGATGGAAGATTGAAACACAATAGAGCTATTAAATCACTTACAATACATGATTACCTAATGTCCCATGTAACCTGGGTCATGATTAATCAGTAAGCACAATGTATACAGCCAACGGCATTTTATTACATTTGACAAAGAGAAAATATTGCGTGATTCAGCTTTAGGTCAGTGTTTTCTCTGCTTTCATCAGTGATTAGTAGTGAGCAAATCCACCGGCCTACAAATCAAGGGATTGTTTTAGTTCTTATCATATATTATAGTTCTCTGTAGAAGTGATATATTTCTAGTGTTCCATACTGTGCAAACTCTGTGACCTGAAACTGAATTGTGCAATATATCACCACAGCACTGCATCAGTTTGACATCTTTACATTACTGAAGATTTAGTCAGACTAGCTTCTGAACCTACATCATTATATTATATTCTTCTGTTTGCTCAATAAAATGTGGCAAGGAGTCATTTAATATGACAGGAGTGATTATATCATCATTCATTTACCACACAGTAAAAGGAAGGTAAAAGGATACATCTGGGTTATTTTTCTTACTAAGACTCACAGTAACTCCTCTGTTTACTTTAGGAGGGACAGCTGTCGACACAAGGAAAGGATTTATTGTGTTTACAGACAAAGACAAGGAAGCCTGAGGTGAATAATCAGGCTGAAACGTGCTGCTGATGGGAAAAGATACACTCTGATTAGATTGCAGACACCAGATCAGCTTTATGGATTCAGTGACTCTGTGTGTCACATTTACAGTAACCAGGCACTTTCAGGAAGTGGCACGAGAGGCAGTGGTTGACTGACATGCATGTCAACCATTTAATTTCTGATGACCTGATAAAGAGATTATGTAACATGTTAGTTCCTTAAAGGAAGAAGGCTCTTCTTGGTACCTAACAATAGCTTGTCTAATTATAGCTGTATATGAATACAGCAACAAGGATGCAGTCTGATTTAAAAGCTTTTGTTCAGGATTCAGTGTCAGTGTGAGCATTCTCATGTGAAGGGTCTCTTTAAAAAGGAAAGGTTTAAAATTCAGATGGTTATTATTTAGCCACCTTTGGATGAGATGGTAGAAATGAATCTGAAAAAATACTACACTAATAAAGTTACTTACACCTCATAGGCTTTTTTTAGCAGGAAAAGCACAGGGGTTACTAATAACAGTAACAATGGCGCCGTTCTATTCCAGTGTCCCAGTGAGCCATGACAGTGTGACAGCAAGCCAGCATGCACAATACTAGGACTCTGACACTGAAAAGGCCCTTGGCGTTGAAAATACTTCTATCAAATTTGTTTTGGAATATCTTGATGTGCAGAAATATTCTCGTGTACGATCAAGTTCCTAATTAATTTCTATGAAATCAAAATGTGCAAAATGTAAAATCTTATGAAAAGTGTCTCTTTAAACCAAATGACAGAATTACTTTTCCTGCTCTAATAATGGTGCCAACAATATTATCTTAATATGGAAAATGTATGGTAGACCTAATGGTCTAAGATGCTTTAATAAAGGCAAATGAGGTAAAAGCAAAAGCCTTTAGGGTCAAATCAGATCTGATATAATCTGCTTTTGCAGATCTGCAGCTTTTGCACCACAATCATTTAGTGCCAGACCAGACTGCAGTGCAAAGGCAGTTCCAGGAAGATGATAGGAGGAAGAAGAGATGTTTTCACTTCCAAGACTAACAGACTAACAAATTGGAGTACATATGTAATGCACTACCCACATCAAGCCACAGATGCCAGCTGCCTGTGAGGAATGAAAGTTATGCAACAAGAATACAGACCTTATAGTGATTTCATCATGAATGAAATATGTGGAGGCACAGTTAGATTGAATATACTGGCTCATGTTCAACAATGATCTGATATCTTGTTAATGGCAGGCTCTGGCTTGCCTGCATAACTACACACTTGTACATTGTCAGCTGCAATTATTGCAAACTACTAACTTACAGCCCCAACAATAAGCATTTATATGATAAAGAAATTACACAAAAGATAAGTATTCTACATATTATAGTATGTATGATGATACTGTAGTTTTCAAGGATAGGTTCACCTTTTTTCAAGTCTATCTTAAAACAATACTTACATGCCAGATTATGTACATTAAGGGTTATTTGTCATTGTGACCTTTCCTCCTGTCTATACTGGCCATTAAGAGATGCTTTCCTAAAGAGATGTCAGTGTAAGTGATGCAATACAAAATCTATGGAAATGCATTCGAAAGAGCAGTTTTGTCCTCCATAACTTCGGTTGAAAATGCTTTAAGAAGGGATTTCTTTGTGGACGAGTAACAATTTCAGCGACCAGTAATGCTTTTAACGTACACATAGGCATGTGAGTGCCGGATTAAGATAGAAAAAGATACGAACACACCCTGTAAGGATGAGCGTGGTAAGAAAGTCATGCTGCTGGCAGGTAGAAGGAGCGCCGTAGTAGTCCCTGCTAAACGATGAACAGGTGCTGCCCTCTGTTGCTTGACTGTAGACTCTACAGGGTGTATGGTCAGTGTGCATTTTTATGTATTAATCTCCTTTTAGGCGCAATGGCTACGTGTCTACTTTAAAGTCTCACCAGCGTTCATCAAGTTAAACATTAATTGTAATCAGACATGATAATTAATAATAATTTGGTTATGATGTAGCTTTATTTTCAGCAGTGTTGTGAAACGTGTAAACATGGTTAATGAGTTCTTCATAAATGACTTCATAATGTAGATTATTTCCACTGTTGAATAATAACATTCACTGCAGCGATGAATTTGCATCTCATAACCAGTTTCAAACAAAGACCTATGGGCCTGTCTAATGAACCTTGCTGCAAATGACTCAACAGTATCCCGCAGAGTGACGTGCACACACACTAACGCACTCACACACACGCATCCTCCCACACATTATCACACTTCTTTCCCATGTAATTTCATTTTATGCATCGTGACTTTTTCTCTGGTTACGGATGTTGCACCGGCTGTTTTCCCACCATGTTCTGTCGTCGTTTTGTCGAACATTTAATTTGAATCTTTGCTTTTCATCTTGACTTCTGTGTCACTGATTTACTTGTTTGTTCTTTAACCAATGAGCATTTGTTACCATTATCCTCCACTGCATTTTCATCAACTTGCCCCTATGTTTTTTCCCATGCTAAAACTAATCCTGGCCAGCCAAACCTTGTTAAATATTCTCTTTTACGAGCAAGCTCTTACGTTTTAAGTTCAGAGATTTGTATTTGGATGAATCCTGAGGTTAATGAGTCTTGTTTTCTGAAGCATTGGAGCAGAGCTCAAAACCATTAAAGAGGTTTTTCAAGCGCAAAGAAGCACATTTACCCCGACTTACAGTTCACCTTATCTCTCCTCATTAAATGAAGCTGTCAGCTATGACATGATGGACGACAGTCATTTGATCTCTACCCCCAAACTTCGTCACCTCATAACAACTGCAAATGATATTCATAATATTTAGGTCAAGTGATCTGGAGCCATGTTCTTCTTCTACTTATTCCAAACAAACCAGAAAAATAACTTCCTGTGCATCAGAGTACTTTTGCAGTGAAAAGCAGAGGAGTATAAGCTCTGCCTTGTGGCCTGCAGGAGCCGGCTCTCCCCCGCCTGTAGGGGGCAGTTTTTCTCCATCTTATCTGTGATTCAACTGAGGTTGATGATATCGGTACTGATGTTAAAAGTGCCAGAACTATTGCCTAGCTTCAACATACGGTCATCTAAAATCAAAAATGAAAACATGATGAAGAATATAATCCTCTGTGCTCCTTACTTGATAACTTTGCGAAAGAAATTGAATGCAGCCTTATTATTGAATTTGCAAAATATATAATCTGTCTGATAATAGATTACATGCTGTATCGCCCTTCTGTTTAGATTATTGTAATGTTTTCAGTTATCAATAGATGGTACATGGGTTTCTGGGTGTTTGGTTTAAGAATAATTTTATTTATTAAGTGTTTTGGAGATTTTCCATATTAAGAAATATTGACTAATGAAAGAACCAGTGTCAGTCCAGATGTTGACACACAACAATATACAAAAGTGAACAGTATGTTTGTATGAGGATGACGGGTGGACAGTGTAGGATATATCAAATCATAAGCATCAGATTAATAAGAGCTAAAGCAAAGTAAGTAAAGTAATGAAGTCTTTTAATACACAGCAAAGTGAGAGGGCAGTCTATGAAAGTGCAGCACGTTATAATTAATTCAAGTATGTGCAGGAATAGATTCACAAACGTTTCATCTTTGCTGTTTTGTTTTTTTTAAATAAAAGAGCTCATCAGGAAATGTAAGATTTATAAAGGATATGTGTTTTTTGTGTCTCATGAAAGTTTCACATTTAGGGAAGTGGGAGAATCAAACTAGCAGGTCTTTTTTCTAGCTTTTATTTAATAATGTCCACCATCTTATATCCAAAGTGACATTGAGCTGTAAACATCAAAGCAGCAAATATATATATATATATAATCTCTTCATTCACATGTTCTGTTTGGTGATCCTCATTCCTCTGCTTCTTCCCCTTCTCTCAGTGTGAATATATAATGTAATGAATCCATTTTGCAGGGTCAGCTCTCCTTTGATCATCACCAGCGAGGCACTAGTCAGACTCTGCCTCAGAGATCTCAGGTGGGATCCTCTCGATGGACTCTGTGGAGGAGCTTTGGGACCGTTGGGACTGAGAGGACAGATGCTGCGATGCTTGAGGGCTGTCCACCACAGAGTGCATCAGGGGTAAGTAGATGTCGTCCATGTTTGGCAGTACAAACACTTTCTGGAGGAGAAACCACATGATTGTGAGAGAAGGGAGGAGAGCTGACGAAGATGACAGCGTTGTAGGTGCTAGTTATTTGTTTTTACCTGGAACTCATCCTGCAGTTTCTTTTCAATCCACTCGGTCACGTGACAAAAGGTCACCTCCCTCTCCCCTAGTTTGGGACGGACATGCAGATCCAACTTGGGGGGCACACAGAAGCTGTACCTAAAGAGTAGATCATCACATCATCAAATCTATCACATCCGTATTGAGATTGTGTCATTACTGTTTTCAGCCACATTTCAGTCTCATGTTGTCTCAGTGCTTAAAACAGGCTTAGTGCTCAACTAAAACTGATTAATAGAATAAATAAATGTTCTTTTGGCTGGAGATGAGGTGCGACATGTGAGTCACACCACAGAAACATGCTGCTGAATTAGCATTGTTTTTGAAGTTGCACTGCATTTATGACATGAGCTAATTGGTACATCGGAGTGAAATTGATTTATATATATATATATAAGGAAGGTAATCTCTATATCTATATCCAGACTAGGAAGGTAATCTCTATATCTATATCCAGACTAGAGCTAGACTGATAAATCACCCAGGCCGATATATCAGCTGATATTAGCTTATTGCAGATATATCTGATATATCTATATGTCGTCCGATAACTAGCAAGAAATTGCAGTACAGAAATGCCAAACTAGGTTTGAGGTACTTTAGAAACAGTGTCACCAGTTACATAGTTTGTCCACCAGAGAGCAGAAGTCTGTACACTGTAAAATGTCCTGCTCAGTATCTGTCTTGGTCACAGTTTAAAAAAACAATGTTGTTTGTTGATGTTGTGTGTTTATTTAAAAAAATTACTATCGATATATATCATTATCAGATCTTTTAAACTCCCAAATATCGATATCGGTTTAAAAAATACAGTATCAGTCAGGATATAATCCAGAGCCACTGAAATAGCAACAGATCTCAAATTGGAAGAACTCAAGGAACTACTACATAGAGCAAAGTAAAAATATTTCATAAACACAATAGAACATTTATAGATTTTTACAATTGAGACATTATCTTCAGAAACACAAGAAAAGCATGAGAATATAGAATATAACTGCCATCTGAACTAGAGAAACTGTTGTTTGCAATTGACAAAGACGTAACGCGACGTAATGTAACTGGTTGCTGCAACCTTCAATCCAAATAATGAACAGTGGAGAGATGGGCACCACCTGTACAGGCTAAAGCACCTCTCAAAAAAATCTAATGTGTTGTGGAAACATGTGGAAACTCAATACTGGAGGCCTCACCCTTCTTATATGCTTTAAAAAAGGGTTTCAGCCTCAGTTGCTCTAATGCCTCAGTACTTACCATATCCTGTCTGTTGGGGGCGGTGGGATGTTGACGACCAGAGTCCCTGACAGCTCTTGAACCTCCACAGTGAGCAGCAGGGGCGTGTTGGACATCTCCTCAAACTTCTTCTTAATGAACTCGTTCTCTGTCGCCTTCTGGAAATACTTGGATTTGGCGATTTTGTCCACAAATCTCAAAATCTTCCTTCCAGTCTTTCCACCCCCTGTCCTGTAAGAGAGGATTAGACGGGAGGAAAAGAGAGGAGAGGAGCATCAGTATGATCCTGCATGTGTGAGTAGATTTAGCGTTCAGATGCTAAAGTCAAAATCTGAGGAGAGATGAGAGTCTGAAATGAAAATGAAAGCGGCAGCCATCTGGAGTGTGATGTCAGCACAGTTTATTTTCTGCTTTAGAAAAATGAGCATTCACAACACAGAAGGGTAGAAGCAACACTTAAAGTTGTTACTTACTAAAAGTTACGCCTTCTCCCTTTTTAAGTAACTATTTATGTAAATGCCCTTTGACTTAATTATCACACAAAAGTAGCAGATAGTGGTACATTTTCACCTACTTTGAACATATTCATAAGCAGTGTTTTTGTGTGATACTACACTACTTATATATATATATATATATATCGGCATTTACCCATCAGTAGCTGGTGTGGATCCCTTCTCCCCCACTGGACCCTGAGGCTCAGAGAGAAGCAGCTCTTCCTCATCCGATGAACCAGCACTGGAGGACTCCTCATCGCTGTCCGCCAACACAGTGAAGATGGGCCTGCAGCTGGGAGGACGCACAGGCAGATGGATGATGAAATTAGGGTATGGATTGGAGCATCAATACTACTGAATTTTCATCAGTTTTGACATTAAAAAAATAAAATGTAACAATGCAGATTTAAACCCTAATTGGACTAACTGGAATTGGAATAACTGTGAAAGTGAAAGTGTCTCAGAGGCTTGAAAAGATGAACAAACACAACTATGGGTTTTCTATCTCTGTGTGAAGCTCCAGATGCACCACAGACAGCTAATGTAAGGCTTTGCCTGGACTCTAATCCCTACCACTGTGGGTCTATGACAGGCAGGTCTAATGGGAAGCTCTGCTCTGTAGATCGAACTAGAGGGATCAGGGGATAGAAAGACAGGTGTGTAGGTGTGTGTGTCTGTGTGTGTGCAATGGAAATGATGAGAGTGAAAGTGCAGGGTTTACTGTTATTTGGGCTATCACTCATATGATGAAATACACCTTAAGATGATAGAAATACTGAGGTATTGGCTCTCCAGAGATTTTACACACAAAGGGCAGCTTACACATCACGAGGAGTGCTAAGCCTGTAAAAACCAGCTGTATGTCTTCCTTGGTTTTGGAGGGAGGCTGAGAAAGTACCCCTGATGACGCCACCAGGCAGGGAAGATTTAATTAAAGATGTTATTGAGTTGCATTATGGGGATTGTAGGCTCAGCGGTTTTGAAGCTTGACCAGTACTAAGGACTTAAAGTCAAGATATCTCTGTCTGTGCTGCTTCGATTTTCACCATTTAAAAAAAATGTCTCACATCTGCAAAAAAATTAATATCTCTGAGTGTTTATGGTAATATTGGATTAATATGATTTTTTGCATGAAAGTGATCTGTCACTGAATTAGCTGCAACAGACCCATGTGATTATTTTGTCCATAAGCTACCTCTCAATTAAATTAAATGTAAAATATCACAGTATACCAATATGAAATGACATATATTGTGTAAGAAAACTTGTGTCAATGATACTGATACTAGTAGTGGCTGCTATCACAAATAACAATATCACACTCACATTATTTTTACACACAAAAGGAGATTTAAAAGAATTCTGAAACACTCTTAGGGGTTAAGCTAAAAAAAGCTAAAATTAAAACTATTGCATGTGTGCATAGTGTGAGTGTGTATGGCTGTACGTGTATTACTGACCGTGGGCTACCAGTTTCAGTTGTACAGTCTGTATCCGGACCGCCCTCTTTACCCAGCTTGGTCAGGTTGAACTTGGTCTGCAGGGTCATCTGCAGGGCACCAGTGTAGACCAGCTGCAGCTCCACCCACAGGCCTGCAGGGCCCAGCACAAAGAGGTCAACGCCACACCACCAAAATGAAGACAGGGTTCATACACACAGCCTAATCTGGACACACACACACACACACCGCTTAGTGGGCAGATTAAACAGCTTTCACTGTGATTATCGAGCCTTGAAATTAAATTTATAATAAATTACGGCGGATTATAAACCCCGCCTTTAGGAGCTGACCCATGTGAACTGAGCAGGAAAGAAAGAGGGAAAAGCTGAAAACAGGATAATTTGTTTGACGGCGGTTGTGTAAGAGCAAAGTGGGCGGAGAAACTGAAAAAAATCATGAGGTCACACACACGTAGACACATGCTGACACACTTAAATTCTCATTAGGAGTGTTGTCTGCCAGATTGCCTGATTTTAAAACACACACACACACTTACACACACAAGCCAATATGCTCTAAATGTTGAAAGCCATGGCGTAATGGCTCTCCTGCTCTGTGAGATTACAACAGGATAACAGCGTCTGATCTGATGCTCTGCAGCACTCAGCTGTAATCACATGAGCAACAGGTCATCTTCTCACTCATCTCTTGCTGTTACTGTGTGTATGTGTGTGTGTTTGTATATTGGGTATATGTTTTTGGCGCTGTTTGATCTCCGGTCCGTGCTCACCTCTGTGGTTGACCTCTGGTCTAGAGGTAGTGGTGATTTGCGGCATAGAGCAGCCCATATCCAACTCAGTCAGAGTCAGCTCATTCATAAAGTAAGGCAGCTGTGAAGAATACACCGCATCATAGCTTTAAAATGATATAAAACGTATTACACTTTTCAGTAAACATTTTCTTGTGACACAGTAACTTTTTAGTAAAACTGCTCGCACTCTGATTTTGCTCAGCTTCTTCTGGATCTTGTGGGAAACCACGTCGGCCCAGTGCTTCTCCCGCAGGAAGTCCCAGAAGATTCGACCAATTAGAGCGTTAGCCCATGCAGTCTGGCTCGTCCCAGGGTACTCTGTTAGATCACAGGTACACTGTAAAAAAAGACACCTGAGTGAGGGCTGAGCAAGGACAAGACAAGTGCAGGTTTAGTACAATTCAGAGCTGAAAAACAGAGGAAGAAGAGTAAAATCATTTCGTAAAAGCTGGAAAATTCCCTCCTAGTTTTTCTGTTCTGTCTACTGTGTAGCTGTGCAGGGATGTTCCTACAGCCTAACTTCATTTGCCTGGCTTAATTTTATCTGCAAGCATGACTTACATTCCCTTTGATGGTGGGGCTCGTCTCTGTGCTGCTGGCTCCAGTACTGGAGAGGGGGGTCAACTCCTCTGTGGCCAGGAGACGAGCCATGTAGCCGGGGTAGTCTAGCAGTGAAAGGCCCCTGGCGCTACTGGTGGTCTGACTGACGTGAGCTGCAGGGATGCAGGGGACTGGTGGTGTGGACGGGACGTCGTCGTCGCTGCTGCCCACATTGCTGGAGCCTTTGCTGCTTGGGACGTTACCTGAGGCGCTAACGGTCTGTGCCAGTGCTGGGTCACCTGGGAGAATACAGGAAACATTTACCTGGTTGGTAAAGCTACAGTTAATTTCTTTATAATCAGTGCTTTGGAAATGAATGCCTTTTGGTTACAATGATCATTCACGGAAGAAGTAACTACCATGACTTTTGAGAGCAAGAGAGCAAACACCCATTTTTGAGAAAATTAGAAAATAATTCGAATGGGAGTGTAATTGCACCTCTTTAAAGGGATAATTTGACATTTTGGGAAATACACTTATTCGCTTTCTTGCCTTGAGTTAGATGAGAAGATCAATACCACTCTTATGTCTGTACAGTAAATATGAAGCTACAGCCAGCAGCTGGTTAGCTTAGCTTACCACAAAGACTGGAAATAGGGGGAAACAGCTAGCCTGGTCCTGTCCAAAGGTAACAAAATACACCTACCAGCATGTCTAAAGCTCACTAATCAACACATCTTTTTTTGTTTAATCCGTATGAAAACCAAAGTGTAAAATTGACAAGTCCTATTTTTTTGCTAGCATGTTTACTGCCGGTTGGCTGACCAATGTTTGCCGTGCGAGCTGTTGGTGTGTTTGCTATTGAAAGCTTTACTGCGTTTTCCCGCTGTACAGAGTTTCACAAATTTTCCAAGGACAGTTGTGTTATGTGCTTCTTCATGGTTTACTTTCTGTGACAGTACAAGAAGATAAGCTAGCAAGGCTACCAAAAATTAGCCACCTAAAAGCCTTCGGCCATCGAGGTCCATTGAGAGACTCAGATTTTGTTACCTTTGGACAGAGCCAGACTAGCTATTACCCCCTATTTTCAGTCTTTATGCTAAGCTAAACTAACAGTCTCCTGGCTTCAGCTCTATACTGGACAGACATGCACAGACATGAGAGTGGTAACAGTCTTCTTATCTAACTCTGCAAAAAAAAAGGGAATAAGCGTATTTCCCAATATGCCTAACTATTCCTTAAATAAACCAAAACCTGTTCTCTTTCATTAATCAATTTCCCAGAGTGTGTGAGAGCAATTGTTTTTATATAGTGCTCCTAACTAATGAATTAAACAAGAGTGTGGCAATGGAAAAAGGAAGTGTGACAGACAACAGATCAAATGGCAGAAAAAACAAATGAGTAATATGTTTGCCTTTGCAACTCAGTAATTTTCTACAAAACAAAGCTGGTGCCTCTGATGGATGTTTTTCTGATGTCAGGTCACCAAGCAACTGTAAGATCTGTGTGTTCCCTTGAAAGGGACTGGCTTTGAAATGCAAAGAATTGGAGCATGTAATTCATAATCCACACACATATAGCATTCGTATAGATGCCTTATCTGGAAGCCTTCTCTCCTCTAATGCATTATTAACGTTTCTCATACCCGATCTGGACACACATCTGTCAGGCCTCTGTCTGTCCCTCTCCTTTTCCCTCTCTGTATCCATAGATGCAAACAGGAAGTGACGAAACCACTCTTCTTTCTCTCGTCCTGTGCGTCCGAAGAGGTAAAGAGTGGTGGACTGGTCATGGGCGTGTTTGAAAGAACTTTGTTGTGGACTCTCCAGTTCAGCTCCTGGCTCCTCTCCCCGACTCTCCTCCGACCTTCCTCCGTCATCCCCCTGGGAGTTTGCTCCCCCTGCCAGTTGGATGCAGATGGGATACTTTGGGTTCCACATCCTCTTCCGAGCCAACACAGATGGCAGCAGGAATACCTTTGTGGAACAGTGGCAGAGTTTAGTTGTGTGAAAGCAAAACTGTTACATGGGCAATGCAGTCAGATGTCCCATTTATGAATTATTAATTAAGGCTGAAGAGTTTAACCAATGTTAGAAGTTGATTTATTTCTTGCCAATTAACCTTTATTTTAAATATGCTTTTCTCCACCATTGTTTATTTTCTCTCAGGCGTTACTAGCAATTTCAGGCACTGCACTAAATGTAAATGTCACTCCAACATCCATGCATGAATTAGTCTTAATCCTATGCATTCATTAATTGTATACCGAATGCCTTTATACAAAGCTCCTGCAGACAGATTTACATCTTTTTTTTAGCCATGCTAGCGATATGGCTCCAGGGATAGCAATGCCAGTCTGTCTGCTGGTCAACCACTTTAGTCCAGACTGAAAAATGTCAACACCAATTGGTGTGCCATGACATTTTATACAGACATTCATGGTGCCCAGAGGATGAATCCGATGAATGAATTTTGGTTATCCCCTGACTTTTCCTCTAGCGCCACCATGAGGTTGACATTTGTGGTTTTGAGTGAAATGTCCCGACAATTATCTGATGGATTGACATGAAATTTGGTACAGACATTCATGTTCCTCTCAGGATGAACTGTACAAATTTGGGCGATCCTCTGACTTTTCATCTAGCAACACCATTAAGACAAATTTTTAATTTGTCCAATACTTTTGTTTATGTACTTTGTGTTTAGTGCTAATTAGCAAATGTTAGCTAGCTAAACTAGTATGGTACACATCAGCATGTTACCATTGTCACTGTGAACATGTTGATGTTAGCATTTAGCTCACAGCACCAATGTGCCTAAATACAGCCTCGTAGCTGTAGAATCCAGTCTTGTTCATCCATAAGAAACTCTTTAAGTATTATTTTACAACATAAAGTATACAGTGTAGTTCCTATTTTCTTGGTCTTCAACTGGATTTGCTCTGATTTTATCTTGGACACAAAGTTGGACTAAGTTTACTGCAGCTCTGCACTGACTACAAACAGTATCAGAACATCACCAGAATACCAAAATATATCAGGTCTTCACTTTCATTTCTATATCCAATTAAAGAAAATACAACAGCCTCAGATACAGAACAAATATTCCCTTAACACAGTTACTTAGGCAGTCAGCATACTTTGCTCTTTGCAAGCTGAAAGGAGCGCAACTTGACGAAAGTGGCCTCGAGGACTCTCTCATCGTACGTGGCCCTGCGGCTAATGTTGGTACGCGGGGAGTCCAGGCGGAGACAGGAGCCCTCCAGGGTGGCAAACACGGACTGAGTCAGAGCTGGATGGCAGGTTTCTGGGTCGTAATCATGTATCTCATTCATCCAGCCCTGAAAAGGCAGAAAGTAAGTGTTCATTTCAATCAGCACCATGCACAGTTTCAAGTGAGCAATGAACACTTGATCTGGAATTGTTTCAGTCTTGAAACTCATGTTATGATGTTTGTAATCAGTCTAAAAATGAAGTATACTGCAAAAAGTAAATGTGATTAAAAAAAATGTGTCTGTTTCAGTGACAGTTTCTGTGACAGGTCTGAGGAGGTCAAATATGGTAAATTCACCTCAGTGGATTTAAACATAAATGATTTTAATTTAATTTAGTTGTGGAACAAACACAGTAGAAGGCGAGTCTGCAAGCTGAGGGTTTAAAAGAGTAGTCATCCATAATAACGTTAGTACTAGAGAATATGCATGGAATATCACAAAAAATAGCTTTTTGTTTGAAGGGACATTTTGTCCTGGATTTGGCTTCCAAGGCAACGCGTCATTCCTGGCTCCATACTGCTGTAAACAAACTCTACCAATCAGAGGCTATAGGTTACAGATGGTAAAGGTTAGAGGTAGATGCAGGGTTGGGGTTAGGGTAAACCAATCCTAGTAAACTGAACTCACATTGCATACATTTAATGTCACTGTAATGGTTAAGAAATTAAGAAATATGCTTATTCGCTTTTAAACAAACAAGATATATGTGTGTTCATTAGTGAGCTTTAGAGGTGCTAGTAGGTGTATTTTTTTTATCTTCGGACAGAGCCAGGCTAACTGTTTTCCCCATGTTTCCAGTCTTTATGCTAAGCTAAGCTAACCGTCTCCTGGCTCCAGCTACATAATTAGCGTACACACACGAGAGTGGTACTGATCTTCTCATCTAAATCTCAGCAAGAACGCAAACTTTCCAAAATATCGAACTGTCCCTTTAATATCTGGACTTACAGTAGGTCAACGTAAATTCAGATGCTTGAAAACTCCATAATTTTGATAGACATAAAACCATAATTTGTGTAAATTAGCTTGCTTCAAAATCCACTAAAATAAAAAAATGAAGAAGCTTTTATACTGTGTATGCTGAAGTGTTCATTAGGACGGCTGTATATGAGCTGAATGCTGTCATACGACCCCTCCAAAAAGAGCTTGATGCTCCCTCTTAATGCTCCAATTAACTAATAAACAATGTATTGTACATGCTGAAATTGTATTTGTACTTTAGTGACAGCGGTATCAGCCTCTGCACCAACACCATAACTATTCTCTTTCTGTCATCTGATTACCCGACAACCTCTGAAAACACCTCACAAACCTTTCACATTTTAACAGCCCTCAGACTGAAACCAAACTGCTAATGACCAAACAAGGTAATTATCTCAAGGAGGAGAACAGTAATTACCACTGAGGCTCAGGCAGTTTTTATTATTGAAGGTTTTAATTGCGTTCTGGGCACCTTATGTAGTTGCATGCCACTTTCAGAAGCTTTAATCTGTGAAGGAAACAGTCAGCAGAGGCGCTGAAGTGAGTCGCCGACTTGTCGCTGTTCTGTTTTAGAACAAATTAGCACAGATGAAAACGAATTACAAGTACTGTTGTTACTGTATTTTTAAA
Organism: Macquaria ambigua; assembly: GCA_008360985.2. Lineage (NCBI taxonomy): Eukaryota > Metazoa > Chordata > Actinopteri > Centrarchiformes > Percichthyidae > Macquaria > Macquaria ambigua. The sequence continues at coordinate 81,715 of VMKM01000344.1, forward strand.
GAGTAGCCTTTAAACATACTTTTAAAGTGCATTCAGAAATCAGTCACTTTCACCAAGTAGGTTTTCAGATGATTTTTTGCCCAGCTTGTGTTTTTTTTGAAAGTTTAAAAACCATCACTGATTTGGAGAAAAACTGGTTGGTACATTCATATATAAGGATTCTTTATGAATCTTTTCTCAGACGCTATTTATGGAAGACTTGTTGAGAAATGTGTGAGTATTGGAGTGAGACTGAGGTAGCTGAAAATAGGGTGAGAACAAAAATGTGATTTTTCCATCCATTTACCTTGAGGGTGTCAGGCTCGGTGCTGACAGTGCCGCCTGTCAGAATCCCCTCTCCAAACAAAGTCTGTGCTGGTCTGTGTGGAGGATCTGAGCAGGGAGACCCAGAGGAACCCATCCTAATGAGCAACAATCCTAGCAAGAAGCCCAAAGCTAATCCCAGAGCCAGGCCAGAGAAGTATGGACTGAGAGGTAGGATGAAATAGCCATAGGACAGCACTGCCACACAGAATAAACTCATACGTGGCAGAGGATGAGGGGGTTGAGAAGGAGGAGGAGAAGTCCTAACCATGGGAGCTGCAAGGACCTGAGGACCAGCAGGTGATCTCCTCGCCTCACCGTGACTCTCAATGGCTAATACTTGCATTATGTCACCATCTGTACATATTTCCAGCTCCTCATCCCTCTGATGTTGTCTGTAGTGATGCACAGGGCAGGGGCTACGGTGGCTTCTCCCAGGATGTCTAACAGACGGCCAGTCAAACACAGGCAAAACATCAGCATCTGTTTTTCTAGTGTTCCTCACCGGAGACTCAGACAGAACTGTGTCTGTGCTACTTTCACGCCCCAAACCTCTGGAGCTGACCAGAGGATGAGCCCCCTGGGTCTTACCCTGGTGTTTGGGGCTGCCTGCGCTTTCCTCTCTCATGATCTTACTGAACATGCTGCTCAGAGGCTCGTGCACGGCCTCCGAGAGCTTCCTCTTGGTGTCCTCTAACTCCATTTTGAAGAAGCCCCCTTTCAGACCCTCTCCACTAGGGGAGAGTGTGCTAGGAGAAGGGGGCGCAGTGCGAGAGTCCCCATTGCTGCGGGCTTTTGGTTGGGTGAGCTGCTTCCACAGGTGGAGGTTGAGGCGGGAGTCTGATTTTGACTGCGATACCTCGGGCTCTGAGCGGGAGATCTCTGTGGAGATCGACTTTACAAGGCTGAGAAGGGGCTTAGGTCTGAGGGTGGAGCCTTCTTTGAGCTCCAGCTCTGTGGAGAGAGACTTGACTAGGCTTGCAAGGGGTCGGTGGGTGGGTGAAGAAGGGCCTGGGGATAGGAAGCTGGGGCCAGTGGTGGAGCAGTTGCCCAGAGAGCCGGGGGATGAGGGAGAAAGAGGGACGTGGAAAGCTTGGGACTGCAACCCTCTGTCATCCTCAACAGAAAGCTGCCTCTCCTTGGAGAGAGATATAGAGGGGTAGTCGTCATCGTGGTCGAGGGAGAAGATGAGCTCACTGTCATCCAGACTGTCCCATTCTCCCTCTGTCCCAGTCAGCTGGATCACAATCCCTCGAGGGAGATGCCTCTTGGTCCCAAGGGAGGAGGTGCCGACTGGGGAGAGGCCAAGAGCCGGGCTGTGGGGCTCCTGGAGAGGTCTGCCACCTCCTCTTCCTTTATCCTCGCTTCTTCTTTCCCCATTTGTTCCACTCTCTGCCATTTCTTGACTTCACATCGCTCAGCCAAGGCACCTAAGAGTCAGTGAAAGAGAATAAATAAAGAACATAGTCAGCTACATTATTAAACCTCGGAGGCAGAACAAATAAAAGCAGGCAGGGAATGAGTCACAGAGAGAGAGGCAGGGCATCTTTTCTTGTGCCTCATTTTCACAGAAACTACAGAAACTACAGAAAAACTACGCATTAATGTGTGACTGTCACATAGTTTAGCTCTGAAGAGTTGTGGAAATCTACATTAATCTGAAGACTAGTGAGCCTGAATCAGATCCAAGTAAGGACCTCTCCCATAGCTGTCGCTCCACATACTGAATAAGTTTCAGAGGTATGCAAAAATAGACAAGACAGTCTGTCTCCCCCAAATGTTGCACAAACTAGGGCAACTCAGGCTTGGATCTAATGTCTTTCGGGGCTGATTGGATGTCTATATAGAATTCATTCAGTTTATGTGCAAGGACTTTCTGTGCACATGAACATGAAATGAAAAAGTATAATTTGATTAAAGATGCAGCCTTTCAGCATAAAACAAAGAGGGTATATTTTTGGCTTTGTCAAAATTGCAGTCTCCAAACAAATACTTAAGGTTTTCATGAAAAAAATAGGTATTACCGTGCACTCTCTGAAGTAACTCAGCATGTCATCTTCCCAAGGAAATAACTACACTGTCTTCCAGTCTCATCCCCTAAAGAGCTAACTGTCAGCCGTAAAACCCCGGAGTCACAACCCTCCCTCTGATGTCTTCTCGAGCTGTTTAAAGAGTTACTTATGTAACCCTAAGATGAATAGTGAGGGGAGTTCAAAGATGACACATGATAGAGCCACCACCTACTGACTAACTCAAAATTATACTAGCAAAACCCAACACAAAACAGATAGGAAATGTGTACTGTCATTTTGTGGGAGAAAAGAGCAGTTCTGCATCACTGGACACAAGCTGGGAAACAGCACAAAGGCCCAGTGGGGACCCTTTCATTCGCTGTCTCTCTGGGTCAAGTGCCCTGCTCTTTATGCAAGTTAAACCCTAGCTCTGACTGGACAGATTTACGTAACTGTATGACAGCGCTGTGTGGCACAATTTCAACCAATTCCACAGCAGCTGGTGGATTCTGACTAATCTGCTCTCACCCAAAATGGACGTTGGGGAGATAAACCTCACAGACACACATGCAGCCAGGCGGCATTAGACCTTCCTCATAGTTTTTCACAGGGTGGGAAGAGGGAACAGAACCTGCGAGGTGCCAGAAAAGAGACACATACACATGTACGCGCAAATGCACTCACATGCACATTAGGCAGGCTAAACTACTCTTAAGCTAGCGATGTTTTGTCCAAGCTAATTGTAGAACACAGGACAGGCCAATGTTGCCATATTGTCATGCTAGTTTGGAAACTGTTGTATATGAACTCCAGATGCTGCTGTATTTTTTTCACTAATCCAAATGTTCTTATATCAAATCACTGCAGCCACAAGAGCAAATCAACACGTTAAGGAACATCTTTCGGCCTTGAGTGGTACAATGTCCACTGTGGAGGGGACTTTAAACTACAACCTGTTGGTTTGGCTACACACCATCAAATAAGATGTTCGCCATCTTAGTTTAGCGTGCTAGCATGCTAACATTTTCCAATTAGCACTAAACACAAAGTATAACTGAGGCTGATGGGAATGTCCTTGGTTTCTCAGATATTTGCTGAATAAACCAAAACAGAGGACAAAGTTTTGACAAGATGGTGCAGCTAGATGAAAAATTACGGGATCACAGATGTTACTAGAATTCATCCTGTGGGGACATGAATTGAAGTCAAGTTTTTAAGTGATAAACTAGTCATATAGCCACACTTCATTAGCAGTCTGTGTATGGTATGCATAAATTACTGGTCCTTTTAAAAAATGTTTTATTAGCAGAAATATTACCTTAAAGATTCCTCCCCAGAAATCTCCACTAAGTTGTAAAGTGTTTGTGTGATCTCTGCTGACTCCTCTGACTCTATCCTTTGGGTTTTTGGTTTAATGTTGGAAGTATTCAGCTGTGACAACCCCAGAGGCCACAGAAAGACGAGTATAACTGTGGTTTAAACAAGGACATCCAAAGAAGAACAAGAACAGAACAAAGATAGGGGTGAGTGTGGTACTGTAAATATACTACTGCATGATTTTAGGACTCCGGGAGCCAGTCACCTTTTTGAGCTTCTATTTGCAGGACCAGCCAGTCATTTCAGGTCCCTATCCAGCAGCATGTGATGCTTAATGATTAGTTCCTGTAAACAAAATGTGAGAGAGCTGTTAATGTACCATAAAACTGCGTGTGAAATACAGAGTGATCATGTGACGGCTGCTGCACGAAACACATCGCACATCTGCTCTGAGTGCACTGCAATGTGTTCAATCAGTCCATTACATTCTCAATCAGTGACAGTAACAGCCTAACAGCATGTCTGTGACTCAGTGTGTGTAGGTGTTTGTGTGTTTGTGTGTCACCCCCTGATCAGACACGAACAGTAACAATCTCAGATTAACATTAATGCAGGGTTTTACTGTGAAATCTGACAAATCACACAGCCGGATTATGGGCTAAAGCGACATTTGGTGGGGTGTGTTTCCAAGCTAGCTCATCTCCGTGACCCAGTGTTGATTGTAGTTATTAGTACCATCGTAATCCTTCAGAGTCCCTTTACTATCAGTGGTCTTATTCTTATGCTTAAGGTCATACACACAGATGGGTGAAATATTAAAGGAGAAATCAATAAATGAGTGGAGCAACAAATGCAGATGCTTTTCTGTACAGAGTGCAGGGGGTCACTGGATGGTTTGATTAGTCTGAAAATAGATTTCAACCAATATGAACACCTTTATGAGACTTTGAACCTTTATCACAGTAATTATAGCGTAGTTACTGTGCGTGAGGGCTGTAAAATAAAGCAGTCCCTCGTCTCGTTCACCCCTAATCACAGAGTAAGGATTGGGTCATATGTTCACCATTATAAATACTGTTACACAGAAAACATGTCAACATATGTCCAGCTCAGGGTTAAAACAGATGTTAAACTATAATTAGTAGACAGTAAGTAGAATGCACTTGTATTTTTAAAACCAAGTGAAAGCGCCACGTGTAGTCTGGCTCCTTTTTTATGATATACTGCACCTATTGTGAAAGGACATATAAGCTAAGCCTGTTGGTCCCCTGTCTGTACTCTGTCATTTTTTAATTTGTAGTGGATCGCTTTAAAAGTACTTATTTTTAGGTCCCCTCAGTGTGTGCTTTAATTTGCATTTAAGGGCCACACTGTATGAAGAAACTCCATACAGTGTGGCATACAGAGCTGAAACGATCAATCAATCACAAAAAATGTATCTGCAACTATAATCCATTTCAAGCAAAAATGTCAAACAAGTGTGAGGATTTGCTGCTTATCTTTGTCTTGTATGATAGTGAACTGAGTAAACTGAGTTTTGGACTGTGAAATAAAACATGCAACTAAAATATGTCACTTTGGACTCTGTGAAAATGTCTACTTTCTGACATTTATAGACAAAACGATTTGACTAATTGAGAAAATCATCGACAGATTTATACATAATGAAAATAATTATTAGTTGCAGCCATGGTTACACCAAAATGGGTAGCTATAACAGACAGACAGATCTCCACACAGGTGAAAACAAATTTCTGTCATCACAACTACCAAAATATGTGACCCAATCTAAAAAACAATAGTGTCATATTATAAAGTATAATTGCACACAATACAGCGTGTGGCCCTCAACTTGTGCAGTGGCTTTACATAGTATCTTTACAAAATAATATTTCGGCCACAGAATTCAGTGTAACACCTCCACTCAGAGCTGCACTCTTTCTCTTTCTGGACCACTCGCATCCACAAGACAAGTGTGGCATGCAGACATGGAGAAGTAAAAGTGACTGAGAAAATGTTCAGTGCGCACTGTTAGGTAAAATGTCTTTTATGCGCACCACACCAGTGATACTCTTGCAGACTCCTAGTCTTACTTTTGAATAAAATTGCAAATGTCTGCAGCGCTGATGTTGTTTTGCAGACACAGAATAGCAACATAAATGTAGATGAGGAATATATACTTACCCGAAAAATAATCTGTGCATGGAAATGTGACTAAACCCGCCGGTCAGTGTTGTTTTCTGCTACCGGTAGTTCCCTCTCCATTTATGTGCGCAAGGACCGCGGAGTGAGGAGTCTCAGCGCTCTCTCTCTCTCTCTCTCTCTCTCTCTCTCTCACACACACACACACACACACACACACACACACTTCCTCTTAACCGGCTGTCAGCATCCAGATGTGTCGTGCGCTGCTGAGAATCACAGCTCACCAAACTGATTATGAAAAGCATGGCCGCGTTGCCATGATAATCCAGATTAAGAGTCCTGCAGCCCCAACAGACGCACATACAAACTCACCCACACAACTCTGCATCCAGAGTGTAAATGCTGTCTAATTGTACAAAACATGGTGACAGCTAAAATAGTATTATTTTCTTTACTGGTGACCATTCATGCAAAACTGTAGTTATCAAGTGCAATCAAGTGCATCAGTATCCAAATTGTTACTAATAGGTCTCTGGCGTTTATTTCATAGTGCACATATTCATAAAGAGCTGGAGTTTGAAATAGTCTTGTGTCAATAAAGAAAGAAAGAAGAAGATAAAAGAATGGATTTATCCCTCATCTCCCTCTCTCCTTCCCTCCCTCCATCTTGGCCTACATAAAACACACTGGGAGCCCTAGAAATGACAATATGAAGAATGGGGCAGAGTGGTGTGCAGGCTGCAGCTGTGATGAGAGACAATAACTTCCATCCATCACTGACTGGAGGAGGTGTTCCTCCACAGCCTGGCTGGCTGGATGCATGCCTGACAATACTCACTAAAGACCACATATTAATGTATACAGTATATGTACAGTTTGGTGATTTTAATCATTTGAATTTCCATTTTACTCTAACACCCTCTCTTATTCTTATTTGATCAGTTGTATGATATATTTTGCTGATTTGTCTTTACATCAATAGTTTTATTTATTTGTGTCTAAGCAGGGGCTCAATAGTGGGGTAGATAGTGGAACTAAGTACCAACATGGGGAGGACCCTGAAAAAGCCTGGAGTTAGTGCAATTTTGACATTTTCCATGTGTTGTTAATGTTGTACAATGTTCTAAATCCTCATAGTGAAACCAGCATGTTGAGAAAAGAGGACTAAAATATGCAGAGATTTCAGACTGTGCAGACTTTCTTAAATGCATTATAATAAACACTTCATTACTGATTACCGTAAAAAACACTACAGCTGCATGTGTTTGCTTGTTGACTTGCTGCAAGGTGAGATGTAGCTGCGCTGAGATAACGACAAAACTGCAGACAGTGTAATATTCCAACATTAAAACAAGCCAGTGAAGGAATGTGACAAAGTACATTTACTCAAGCAGCGTGCTTAAGTATAATTTTGAGGTACTACATGTATTTCCATTTTCTGCTACTTCACACTTGCAGTCCACTACATTTCAGAGGGATATATTGCACTTTCTACTCCTCTACATTTATTTGACAGCTATAGTAAGTTATTGTGAAGATAAAGATTAAACCTATGATTAGTTTTATATAATTTTAAGCACTTTTTAAGCATTGAAAAAGCTCTGATGAACCCACTGTACCCTACAGGCCCGACATGAAAGGGCCGACAGACACAGTTAGCGACTAGCTGGTGAACTTAGTGGAGCATTCAGCAGCTTAAGAGCCAGATATTTAACTCAGGAGTTGGTGGAGAATATTTGACTTAGATTTGTCAGGTGGTCAGAAACAGGACTCTAAATAAATGCTAATGCTGCTCTGTGAGTCTGATGGATGTGTAATTAGGCAACTGTTGAACACATATTAACTCTGTAAGGTCATAATATGCCAGCATTGTGTTTGCAGCTTGTTGAGCTGCCCCCATGTGGCCAAGAAAATAAAAAATTAATGAATGCAGCTTTAAAGACGAACTCAATGCAAGTCTCCTAAAAAGAATATGAGAGAAGGCAATGGGTGGACACACTAAATCATTCAAATTTGATTTTGTAAATATTTATGGAGGTTTGAGTATATTATTGAGTATTTGTGTCCCCATGTTTTGCCGCATTATTATCTGACACTGTAAAATAAATAAATAAAAGAAAAAATACATATATAATATAACAAATCTAAGGATTGTTTTCATTTCATTCTCTCTGAAGGAAATTTGTACATATAATTGTTGCAGATTTGATCGTTTGTCAATTAACTTACTTTTTATTCAACTGAAAACTGTTCTGATTACTCAGCCGACATTAAGTTATACATATTATTGAATTATTTGTTAATTTATTTGTTTCCTAGTTTCCTTAGAGGCATGACCATCTCAAACTATTTCATATTTCATGTTTCTAATCTGACCTAATCTTGATCAGTGATCTCTTACATCCTGCCAGGAAATCATTTCTTATGTACACATGACAAATTAGTTCAAATTACACTTAATATGTAACTAATGAGGGCTAAACAACATATGGGGTAGCTCCTACTTCATAAACTGTATAATTAATATGACCTGACAAAAATACCTGATACCTTTATACCAAAATGATATGAACCACTGCAAATCAAGTAACACAGCGTGCAGGAGCCTAACCCTAACCCTAACCCTACTCTAAGCAATATAATGAATATAAAAAGTATCTGCTGAGAGTTTCCCTTTTTTAAACATAATTCCTCTTCATATTCTTAAGCTATAATACCATTATCATAATAAATCTCCAGAGGCCTCTCTATCTTGGTATATTACTTTAATTGCTGCTTTACGTAAGAATGAAATTCAGACTGTATTTGCATGGCATGACTATATTTAGAGTGCAGCTATGAAAGGCCTGCTGTTTAACATATCTCCCTGGCATATGGTATTATGATAATTACGCAGCCATTACTTCAGTACATGGGTTTGTGAAACTGAATGAGTGCTAGGGCCCAGAGGGCTTTGTCGCTCCCACTAAACCCACCTCAATCTTTGTGCATGTCTGACGCGTGAGAGTGACTGTGGGCATGTGCATGTTGGCCACCCCCCTCAACATACACACATACCTTGCCATCTGTTGACAGCTGTTCAAAAATAGCCCTCTACCAGAAGCTTCCCTGAGTGGCCCAGATAGGCTGAGCAGGGATCTTGTCTGTGCAAGTTGTTGTGCCTCTACTATGACCACATGTTGGCCGGCAATAGTCCGAAACCAGTACAAGACTGTTTGACTGGAAAGTTTCAGTAAGTCCGTCTCTGTTTGTTGTGTTTTTTGACAGCTATCCAACTGGGAATTTCTTGTTGATAGTCATTTCTGTTCCCTGAACCTGAGTGACTGCTTGAATTGCTGCAAACAAAACTGAAAATGGATCCCTTTCCTGACCAGTTCATGGAATTCCACCCAATCCACGGTACCAATGTCAGACTGGACCACTCAGGAACCCAGGCCACTCGGGTGGAGAGCTTTGCAAATGGAGTGTGTTTCAGCAAACACCCTCTGAAGCCTGGGGAGATTTTTCTCATAGAGATTGAGGATAAGGAGCTGGGCTGGTGTGGCCACCTCCGGGTTGGCCTGACTGCCAGAGACCCCAGGGGCTTAGAGGTGGTACCTGAATACTCCATCCCAGACCTGACAGACTTAGGGGACAGCTGGGTATTTGCCATCACTCGCAACCACAACAAGATCATAGAGGATGCTGGAGCAGGGGGTCAAGAGGCTGGAGACGGAGGACTGGCTGGGGGACAGAGACTCGGACGAGGGGAGGTTAGAACTGGAGGTGAGGGAGATGGGGGAGGAGGCAACAACATCAAACCAAAGACTTTCTTCACTGACTCTCACTTGCACATTGAGAATGTTCGGATTCCCAGAGACAAGCTGGTCGGTCGGAGCAGGCCCGGACGCTACAGCCACATTTTGGATGACTTGTATAAAACCAACGCCCTGCCTCCCACAGCCAGACGCAGCCGGATCGGAGTACTGTATGTGCCTAAAGGGCAAGACCTGGCTGACATGCACATTGTCATAAATGGTGAGGACATGGGAGCTTCTGCAAAGGGGATCCCCGCCATCCAGCCTCTCTATGCTGTGGTGGACGTCTTTGCTGCTACTAAGTGTGTCCAAATTGTCCAGGTGGAGTATGGATGTGAGTGTCACAGTGATACTTTTAATCATGGATCATTATGAAACAATGGACCCCTGGGCACAGACATGTTATTGTGGGTCTCTTTCAGTAATAAAAGAGACTCCTTCTCTTCCGGTGACATTTTGCAGGTGAACCAGAACTCTCAGACTCTCAGTGACACAAAAAATGACTCACAGATGTCTGTAGTCGTTTTGAGTCTCTTTGTGGTCATTCTACTTCTCTTTGTGGTCATTTTGCATGTGTTTGTAGTTGTTTTCGCGTCTCCTTGAAGTCGTTTTGCATCTCTTTGTAGTCCATATGAGTCTCTTCGTGGTCGCTTTGTGTCTCTGGAGTCATTTTGTGTCTCTTTGTGGTCGTCTTGCATATTTTTGTAGCCATTTTGTATCTTTTTGTAGTCATTTTTGCATCTCTTTGTTGTCATTTTGTGTCACCTTGAAGTTGTTTTGCGTCTCTCTGTAGTCACTTTGCATCTCTTTGTGGTCGTCTTGCGAGTCTTTGTGGTAGCTTTATGTCTCTTTGTGGTTATTTGATTGACTTTCCAACAAGAAATATTAACTGTGTATTAACTTCATATATAGACTCTGGCCCAGGGACCCGTTCATTAATCCATTCCTGCTTTTAATGCATCTGTCCTCATTATTTCTTCATCATTTCACTACTTTTATTCTGCTAATGCACAGTCTTTTTGTCTTTTTTGTCCTCCTCCTCTGCTGCTTCAGTCTCGTCTTTGCAGACGTTGTGTAGGAAGGCCATCCAGAAGCACATTGTCCACAGGATGGCCATTGACTGGCTAGAGCTGCCAGAGGCGCTTAAGCACTACTGCAAGTATGAGTGAAGGATACAGACCTGCAATGGACAGAAACATAATTTCCCTCTTCCAGTTTCTACCAAGAAAAGGATATTTATTTTCATGATGGAAATCTGTGTTTCATTTATAAAATAAAGCTGAAAGAGTTATGACCTTGATACCTGCCAGGCACTGATAATAGGTGTCTGTCTGCAACTGTGTAACTGTGGTGTGATTCATCATTACTTTATCTCTTTCAAGAACCTTTAAAGGAATAAACAGTTATATGTTACATAATGATACTGAAAAGTTATATTGACTTTAATATTATCAACCCCAGTTTACACAAAAATGAGCCATGTTTTGTCAACTGCATGTGTTGTGATTTTTAATTATCATTTAACAAGTAAATGTTGTAGCAATGGACGTGGAATCACAAAACAGACTGACTTGGCTGTATGTCTGGGACACTGAGACCACAGCCATGATGGGATATGGGCACATTTGCTGATTCTTGAATTGAATAAAACTGTGGGATACTCCACATAAAACTAACTGTACATGGACCAGTTTAAGAAGTGTCACATCATGACAATTCAGATTTAGATGCTCTGATTTCCAGCACATTTCTGTTTATAGATGTTAATTTTACTGTCCAAAATCATAAGAATAGCACCTAGTAAATCTGTTTTAGGGTGAACTTTCCATTCAGTGATTGACTGAACTTAGGGCCAGTAAAATGCGTCCATGGAGTACTTTACGTCCACCTGCCTCCTGTTATCAGACACTGACATCTAGTGTTAATGCAGATAACGGCAGTGGGCGGAGCTCCCGTTAAATCTCCAGCCAGGATCACTTCACACGAGAGGAGGAAAGCAGGAGAGCGTCCGGTCGTCTGTCACTGCCGTTTGAAGAAAGACTGAGCCAGATCCAGATCCAGATCTGTTTTGCCTTCAGCTGGTCTGTGCAGACACCACAAACATGTCGTTCTGTCAGTTTTTTGGCGGTGAGGTCTACAAGGATCATTTCAAACCAGGTGAGCAGGCGGTGGCAGTGATGTGACGTAACCTCCCATCAGTCTGGATTATAGAAGATACAATTAGCATTTTATTTTTATTAAAGCGTCTAAAGCGTCTTTTCTGGGGACAAATGAACTATTTTTAATGAAGAATGATGAGTCAATTATTGTGTAATGTCACAGTGATGAATAGAGAGGAAGAGCACGTGGTGTGACAACATTTAGGGATATAGGCAATTGAAGAGCAGTTTACCTTTATTTTTATTCCATGATGTTTCAGATTTGTAAGATTAAGGTGAAGTTTCTAGTAGAAATAGATCATAATAATAAATAAATATGCTATCAATGACTGGTAAAAACACAACAGTAATATAGTTTTGTTTCATATTGACATCAACTTGCACTGGTATATTTAAGTAAAAATATGCTATTAAAGTGTTCCAACCTTTTTTGGCTTGTGACCCCTTCAAAATAAAGCAAGTATCACATGTTATGGCCTTTGTGTTGACACAACTTTTCAGCTGCTCAACCAAAGTGATTTTTGCCTCTAAAATGTATTTCAAAGAAAGAAATGCCAAATTACAGAAAAATTAACTCAATTTTATTTAACAGTTTGGTTGGTTTCTTATCCCTTTAATCACCTTGTGACCCCTCAGATTTACCTTGGGACCCATTATTTGAAATAAGCATCTTTTTCAGGAAGAAAATGAAACTATGCCATGACTTTTAAAAGTAACTGTCCCCTGCAGGTATGTATGTGTGCTCCCAGTGTAACCATCCACTGTTCTCCAGTCGGTCCAAGTTCACCCACTCGTCTCCCTGGCCGGCTTTCACTGACACCATCAGAGAGGACAGCGTCACCAAGATGATGGAGACTCTCACTGCATACAAGGTCAGACACACAACTAAAGATCTTAGATTTTACTGTCAATGGATCCTCTTTGGTTTACTGCTGCTGCATCATTCACACTCAAACATTTGTCCCGTCAGGATGTGACACAGGAGGTTGGTGTGACTGTGTTTCATGTATGTATACAGGTCCTGTGTGGCAAGTGTGGCAACGGGCTGGGCCACGAGTTTGTAAATGACGGCCCGGATGAAGGAGTGTCACGCTTTTGAATATTCAGCCACTCGCTCAAGTTTGTCCCCAGCAAAGGTAAGAGGAACCACAGACATGAGTGGCCAGAAAAAAACAAAAAATCTAAAAACATGCCCTCTCAAAAACAATGCCCTGGCTTAACAAGGACAGTTTTAATTGAGAAGTATTTTCAGCCAAAAGTAGAAAATAATGAGAGCTGTCCACAACGAGGTCTGTAGATTATCTTGAGTTCGTTCAGGTTCGTTTTGTTTTTATGATCTTTTGTGCACCAAGCTCAAATGAAATTCCATTCACCTCCATTGTTCTGGGGTTGCAGCAACAAAGAGGCAAAGGCCCAAAAATACAGTGTGTAGGCAGCTAAATATGGCTTGGAGTCAGTGAACAAATGTGTTTGTAAGATTTGGGCAAACTGACAATTTAGCAGGGGTGGAAGAAGTATTCAGATCCTGTAGTAAAAGTATTAATACAACAATGTAAAAATACTCCATTACAAGTAAAATTCTTGTCTTTAAAATTTGAATAAAAGTAAAACTACAGAAGTATTAACAGGATAATGTACTTAAAGTAACAAAAGTCAAAGTACTCATTATGCTGAATGGCCCCTTTCATAGTGGTATATACTACAGTATATTATAGGATTATTATCACGGATGCATTCATGTGTGAGCAACATTTTTGGTGTAGCAAGTTGGAGCTGATTTGAACTACATTATAATGTGTTGGGCTGTTTAACCTGCAAAATGTTCTCGAAAGGAGTGTTAGTATCATGAAACAAAAAAGAACAAGGTGGATACTTGCACCAGAATAATGGGAAAAAAATATATATTTTTTTTCCAATTCTTGAATGAAGTTGATTTGCAGTGAAAACATTTTGAAATATGCCTCCTACATTGGAAGTTGTGTTTCACTGTTTATAAGAAAATAAAGCTTTATGGATTCAATTCCAGACTAAAATGACTTGACGAGAGGCAGATGTTTTTCACTGACCACAGTATGATATTTAAGAAGCGGATCATGTTTTTGTTTGAAAAATAATCAGAAAAATATGCAGAGTAAGTCACATAAAAGTTGAGTAAATGTATTTAGTTACTTTCCACCACTGCATTTTATTCTACACGTGGGAAATTTGTGCTTAACTAACAAATATGTGTCTCTTTTTTAATTTTTCCACTAACCATTAATGCAGCGTTCTGCTTCTACACTACACATTCATCTGTTTTTGTATGATTTGACTGATGTCAAGTTTTTGTGTAATTGCGAATCAACATTTTTCTGACTTCACGTACTTGCAGAGTAGCAGTAAGTGTGTTCCTCTCTTGTCTCCATCCCAGGCAAGGACAAGCAGTAAAGAGCGAGGTCTGAGTTTTCACTCCAGCTGCTGGATCTGCTGCTCAGTCCAGGACCAGTGAGCAGGTCGGGTCAGTGGGTGACGTGGACAGGAGAAAGGCCCGAGAGGGACCTCCTGTCCACTGAAGAATCTTTGACCAGCCTGTGACACAGCAAATATTCCTTTACATAACAAAAAAGTTACATTCCTTGAATACCTCATATTTAAATACATATTATGATTATGCTTTTATCACTCTTGATAAAATATATTTGGATGTGATTTTAGCAAGAATTTTGTTTTTTCAGATATAGAAAGATGCATCAGTTAAGGTTTTCATTCAGCAGGCACTCGCCAGTTTCTTTTTAACTGTTTAACTTTACATTATATTGGCGTTAAGGTAAATGTAACCATATTATCCATGCACTGAAGTCCACCTTTCTAGTCAGTGCGCTCTTTTTTGTATCTGTCTTGTATGTTTATTTCAAGATTATGCAACAGCAAAGAAACTGTTAACCAACTATACGAACCAGCTGCATTTTTTGTCCATTTCTTTTCATGTACTGTAATCTGGTTCACTTGAACAGATATTTTTATTCTGAACTCAGAACTTTTGTGCATTTGCATTTTACTTTGAAAAACTCACATCTGAGTCAAGAGTTTAGTGGGGAAAAAGGAAAAGTTTGATTTATCCATTGTTGTGTATTGATGCTCGAACAAACAAATAAATTATAGTTTGATAGATTTGACTTGTCCGTTATGATTTATTTGCAGTGCTGGAATATAAGTACATTTACTCCAGTACTGTACTTAAGTACGATTTTGAGGTACTTGTACTTGAGCATTTACATACTATACTACCTTATACTTCTACTCCACTGCAATTCAGAGGGAAATATGATACTTTTAAGATTTTACATTCAAAACACATGATGAGCATATAAAACATGATGCATTGTTATAGATTAAACTACCCAACAGCATGCAAATTAGCTCTACTTCCACCTACTACAACAGTAAAATACTACATACATGCATCAGTAATTGTGCTCTTTTATTATTTTATAATCATGTAACAAAGGGGTCATGTTTGTGCATTGAGTACTTTTACTTTTGATACTTTAAGTGCATTTTGCTTATAATACATACTTTTATAAGATGTAAAAATTAAAATGTAGGAATTTTACTCTACTCTAATAGAGTATTTGTACAGTGTGATATAGCTACTTTGACTTAAGTAAAGGATCTGAATACTTGTTTTTACGTTGTTTATTTGTGAGAAAGTCTTGAACTTTGAGCAGAGGAACCGATGTTCCCCAAACTGACCTCTAGATGGAGTTCTCGTCCTGCTACGTCACATTCACTCCTCTGCAGAAGTGTAGGTTCCCCAGTTTTGCCAGCTGAGTCAAAAGTCCAATGTAAATTATATATGATACTGTCTGTTCTTGTATGTGGTGTACTACCAGCATGTTTCCACTGCTGCACGTGTAGAAGTTTGCTTTATATGAGTACAGATTGTATGTGTTTGTTGTCTTCCATTAATTATGGATGTTGGTTGTTTCAGTAGCTAACAGGGGCTCAGGCTCGCTCTGTGGCCCAGCTGCAGGCCATATTCTCTGGGCTCCGGGGGTTGGCAAACACCCTGAGGTTTAGAGGAGTAGCCTGGCCGCCTGGCGAGAGACTGAGGGCTATCATTACAAAGGAAGCACACACAAACACACAAACACACACCATCCCAGAAAAACATGTGTGCCAATCAAACACACTGCCATGCTCCTCTTGGACATCACACACATCTCTCACGTCTCTTTTCACCTTATGTTACCACATGCGTTGATGTCTCACATACAGTATTCGCGCACGCCAAAACACACACGAAAAGACACACACTGCACTCCATTTTATTGGTCTCACCACAGACAAGTTAAGTTTGAAGCATATTTTCTTTCAAAACATCACTTCTTGTAGTGTGCAATTACGAGAGGTCATCATAACATTCGTAGATGTCGTTGAACTCTCAGCATCAACAATTTGAATATTCTGGAGCACCACTCCGCATCCATCCAACTTTAGTTCTGCACGCTGCCAAAGGTATTCAAATGAATTTCAGCCCTCAGTGTGGCGGAGAAGCCTGACCTTGCATTGAGGTTGTTATGGCTGAGTAAATTTCCTCTTGTGTTGTCTTGGCAGGCAAACGCTCAGCAGTTTATTCTTTTGAGTCCATTTGGTGGATGTTTTTACCCAAGCTGCCTTACTGTACTGTGAGCGCATGCATTTTTAGCATAGGTGGTCCCGCTAGTAATCAAACCCACAACCTTGGCAGCGGTTGTGTTGTGCTCTGCCCGTCAAACTCTGCAGGAGTGGCTATATCAGATAAGCGTAAAGCAAATACAGCGAGATGACAGTGTGATTGCTACATCAGATAACTGAAGTAAACTCTGTAATTAAAGGAAAAAAACAACTCTTATTGGATTATCTTGCGCTGTTATTCCATCACTCTGTGAAGTTTGGTGCATTCCAGCCATAATTTACCTTTTTGATGTACTTTAACCTGTCATTTATGCTAGGTTACTTCTGTTGTGCTCCTCACAGTAGCTTCCCCCAGAATTATCAGGCTGGCTCCTTCCATTGTCCGCCCATTCTTCATTTTCTTTCTATCTTTCCTCTTTTTTTTTTTTTTTTTGTTGATTCAAGATTCAAGATTTGCTTGATTGTCCCACATTGTAGAAAGTTTGGATTGGGCTTCCACCCATGCTGCATCCATAAAAAAACATTCCACATACATAAAAGATAAGGGTAAGACAGCTACAAGGAACAAGAAACATATCTAAGAACATAATAATAAAACATACACTAAAATAAGGTTTTTCTTCAGCTGCTTAAGAGGGGTGTCCTTATCAATAAAATCATTTTTACAGACATGCTAGCAGCTCTGTGAGGCTGTACTTGGCCACAGTGGTAATTTGAGCTAGTTAAGCTAATGCCAAAAAGCTAACATGCCCACAATAACAATACTAACATGCTGATATTTAAAAGGTATAATGTTTACCAGTGTAAACATCTTATTTTAGTGTGTTAGCATGCATGCTAACATTTACTAATTAGCACTAAACATAGGTATTTGGTCATAAAGTAAGTATAAGTATTGTTCAAATTAAACTCATGGAATTGGGTGAAAAGTGAAGCTATTAAGGAGTTCAAACAGAAAGTGAAGTTAATTTTCATAAAATGTGACTGCTGGAAAGTTTGTATATTTGCCCCAAATGTACCAACTGTACAGACGTTAGCTGTAAGCTAGCTAGCAACGTACGCGTACACGCACCAATCTCTCCTTTTTCTTCTCGACTCTGTACTTTTATGAAGTAGATTCATCCACGCCACTGTGGTTAAAACCGGTTGCTGTACTTTTAAATTTAAACTTTTCATTTATATCTACTTCAGTTTGTGATTTCTAAGGTTTCCCAGAATGTCTTCAATGACATAATGTTATCCTCAGGAACAAGAAAATACACCACGAGCCACTGTGCGTAGCCTAATTGTTTTAGGCTACTGGGATTTTTCCTTAAAGGTTGATGCAGGTAAATGACAGTAACCTTCCCATCAGTGCTTTACAGCTCTGTTTCCCAGGAATTCAAAGGAGTGTTTTGGCAATAACAAAATGGCATGTGTCTGGACCACAAATACATTAATTACCAAACTGGTTTGAACAGCGATGTGGTTCACAAAATGCTTCCTCTTGGCATTTTGTGGTTGTAGTAGATACATCAGCAATAATTTAGCTTCTCTTCACTGTGTGACTCATATTCATCTTTTGGGTTTCGCATTGTGTTTTCCATTAATGAAATGAAAGAATCTACAGAAGAGTAGTCCTTTCTCAAAGCAGTGTGAAGTCAGGACACCTTTTTTTACCGCTGAACTTGAGGTTAATGGTAAATCTCCTCAAAGGCCAGACAGTCCACTGTTATGTGGCACAGGCAGTGCATTAACCTGGCTGCCCTGAGACATTTTAAAGACGGGGATAATGTTTGATTCAGTGGGAGAAAAATGTTGGCGTAGGTGTGAAAGAGCTCCCTACACAGTATTATAAATGGAAAGGGTATTCAGAGGACAGCTGCATCCTCTAAAAGGTCATTTCAGAGCATTTTCATAGCACTGTTGCATTCAGGGACCCTCACCTTTCCTTTCTGGGCTGTACATGTGTATCTTCCATTAAATATGAACAGCTTAGGTAGAAATCCCCTACACAAAATGATTGAAAGGGTAAATGAAACCAAATTAGTGTATTTTATGAAAGAAAATGTTTTGGTCTACAAAACAAACACTTTTTCAGACTTGATAAACATTATTTTAGAGAAACACAGTGGAAAAACCTCTGTTGTACCATTTTCCCCCAAAGTGGATAAACCCCCAGAGTATTTTGGAATAGACGACTTTTCACATTTATGTTTTGTAATTTCTTTGGGTTTCAGCTCTGGAGCTCCAGATCAGATAAGATGATTATTCAAAATTGTCCCATCAGTCATCGCTGCCCCCGAGCCAAGAAACAGGTGGGTGACATCATGGTTATTAGGGCATATTAGAGCAGCCTGCCGTGCCAAAACACACATAAACGCTGAAAAACACACACACACTCACAGACAATAGTGAAGCACTAGTCTCTAGATCTAGATCAAGATTTAACCATTAAATATTCAACTGAAATCTACTCATAGGGGCAGCTGCTACACACTGAATTCTTTACCACACCAGCATCGGGGCATGTTAGTGGTATCTATCCTGTGTGACAGGAAAAAAACGTCTTTTCTGAATCTGGCCTAGTTAAACCTCACTGAATGGGAAGTGTGATTGTGAAATGGTCACCCCTCCTCCTGTCAAAGTGCCTTTGAATGTCACACTTACAGGAAGACAATCTTATGCTGGTAGTTATCAGAACATATTTTGTAATTTACATTTTTGGTGTATTCTGTCTCTCATCCTCTCAGGGTCCGTCAAGTCAAGTAGTCTGTGTCGTGTTGTTTCCTGTTTTATTTTGGTAGTCTCTGGTGTCATTCCCCATGTCCTGTCAAGTTTTCCGCCTGTGTGATTGCCATAATGTGTTTCACCTGTGTCTTGTTGTCTCCTCCCCCTCAGTGTATTTAAGGTGTGTTTTCCCTCCTTTCTGTGCCAGATTGTCTCGACCCTGTGTGAGCTTTCCAGCGGTTTTCCCTTGTGCATTTTCCTCGTGTTTGTGAACCCTCGCTTGTGTTTTTGGATACCTCTGCCTGATTGGGCTGACTTCCCGTGTACCGAACTGTTTTACATTAAATTATCTGGACTTTTCCTCTGTGTCTGCGTCTGCATTGTGAGTCCTCCATCTTGTGAGCCTGACACATCCTGCTTCTTCTCCAACCAGTCATTTCCTACCTTTCCCAGAATGCCCCAGAAATCAGGCCTCAACTTGCTTTCAGTCGAAGGCGTGTGGTGTAATTTTGCACAAAAGTAATTATATTAACTTAACTGCTGTTGGCAGCCAACTATTTTTTTAACACCAGGGTGTGTATATGATGTCAGCCATGTGCCTCTCATACTGTAATGAATTTCCCCGTGTATGATTGTTGAACATTGGTGCAAAATGATGAAATTTGATCAATATAAGACAGTCGTTGGGACCTCTCCCACGAAATCTTTATGTTCACATTTTACTTTTTATCAAAGAACCGGATATTTCCTAACAGTCGTTAATATTTTTGACTCCAGGAGAGTTTCATGCCAATCCAAGCTGTAGAAGAGCACTAACACTTAATATTGTCTATTGGGAAAAATGAATGGGACTTTTACTTCAGGAACCAGGGGTGCCGAAAATAGCTCCCACCACTTCGCAACTCTATAGCTGCAATGTCCCTAGTTAGATTCCAGCCTGGGACCTTTGTTCCATGTCATACCCCTCTTTCTCTCCCATTGTTTCATCCAAATAAAAGGCAAAAATGCCAAAAAATAAGAAGAAAAATACCCTGAATCCTACATTTCCCATAATGTAACTCAATAGCATCTTTTGTTAGGCCTTCCCCTCCTCCAAACTTACATACTAAAGTCTGTGACCCAGGCTTTTCTGTTAGAAGTTAGAAGTCTCAAGTCAAATCAGAGATAACCCTAACGACATTATACAACTGTTTTCACAGGCTGAGTAGTACTCCGAATGACAGGTAAACTGACCCACATGTGTAAAATCAGTGGAGATTTGTGTGAAATTTGAATTCTGACACCGAAACTGTTGATGCTGTTGACAATTTAGAAATCTCTACCTGATCGCTGTTGCTTCCCCCTGACATCAATTTAATAAAGTAAATAAAGGCAGAAATACCGAAGATAAAAAAAATAGCCCCTGCTGGCAAGATCGCTCACCAGTTTATTTACAGTGTTCTGGCTAGTATGTTCTGTCAGCCTATTCTGGTTTGTCAAGATTGTGTGGTCAGAAGTCAGTATCATAAATTGCCCCACAGGCAGCTAACCAGTCCTTCAGTGGGACAAGAGGCACTCAGCATCTGGGCTAAATTATGCTCCTTCTTGTGGACACAGAGCAAATCTCTACCATCCATCTTGATGTCCTGACATGTGGTGCCTGTAGACTGCAGCGCCCAGCTCACCAGGACTGCTGTGTGTCCCCAATGTCAGCGGCATCTCTCAGGTCCCTGCGGACCCCACACATGTATCGCCATGCATCATACTCAGAGATCCAGAGCATTGAGCTGCTGCTCAATAAGTCAGCGAACAGGCGGCACAGACAGCGAGCTATCGACACCTCTCAGCTCCAGATGGGATTTGAGTTAGAAAGCAACGAGGGACCTATTGCCTTTCTTCCTAGATGTTTCACAATGGCTCTGATTCAGGGTGAGTCTATACAAACATGTCTATACAAACATGTATATATGTTATACATGTGTGTACATACATGTAATGCCATGGTATGTTGCTCAGAAGAGAAGCGACCACACTATTTCGCAACATTGCTGTTAGAGAGGAGATGGTGTTTCAGATGTACACCAAATGCACTTTTGTAAAAGGACTACCCAGGGGCCATTCAGTCCAGGGAAATACTGTAAAGCTGATGGCAGTGGGAAGTCTAAGGCCGGGATATGCTTGACACAAACTAGTATGTACAAAGTGTCACCCAGCCACTTCTAAAGGCATAATTATACCTGTTTCAAAGGACCATACTCGAAGGCGAGGTGAAAACCCTGCCATCATAGAGAGGGTGAGGAGCAATAATCGTTCAAATGAGGATAAAAGCGCACACTCTCAGACAGTGTTTCCTCAAAGGTATTCATGGTGTCGCACTTATTTGTACACAAAAAAGAGAGCTTAATAGTTCAGACCCTGCCTACTTTCTCACCTCCACACACCTGGCCAATTGGTGCTTAAAATGGGCATGTTTGTCAGTTTTGGAAAGTTAAGAAAATTCTCCAGTGCGAGGAGGGAGTTTCAGATGCTGTCTGACAATCCGACAAGCACCGATGCGTTCACACCTTTACTATCTATTACTATCTAGAATCCCTCACCCTACTGCTGCTGTTTGAGCCGATTCAAAGCTTACACAAAGTGCTTTATGGCGTGTCTGGCAGCAGCAGGTAGAAGGCACATCCACGCAGTTAGACAGTGCTTGGAGACGATGTATACAAACAGTCAGCGGCGCTGTTATCTTCAGCCCACCGAGAGCAGATAACAACCAAACACAGCGACTGGCTTCAAAGTCGCTGAGCTCCCAACGCACGCTCCAAAACTATTTAATCAGGAGCTTTTCTCTTGGCCTCTGCTGCAGACCTGGAACTGTGATACGCTCTGAGAGCAGACGTTGATGTGTGTGTGTGAGTGTTGTTTGTGTGTGGTGGTAGTGGTTAAGGGGGTCATGTTTGTTTAGGCTGCCTGTCTCTTTCAGTGGGTCAGGCTCAGGCTCATAGAGGTATAATTCTGTGGCGAGACCGCTGAAGACCTTACTAGTTTTCTAGGTTTTCCTGAGGCCCCCCTCGTGCTACACAGTCCATTGATTTCTGCAGCTTAAATCGTCAGATTATCAAATAGAGCATTCTAAGGCATGTTTATGAAGTTATAACTCTAAAAAGAAAGCTCCTGTTTTCCAAACTTAGGCATCCACACAAGCACCATGTAAGAGCCCGATGCTGGCATTAGTCATTTTTATTTTGTCCTTGGGTTCTGCAAGTACCTATCAGATGGTCTACCAGTGCCGTGTGTCCCTATATTTACAGCCCTGTCCAGCTTCTGATATATCATCCTCCTCTGTGGAATTTCATAGCAGAGAGAAGAAGTGACCAGAATGATTATAGGCCAGTCTGTGTTGCATGAATGACATCATGACTGTGGATCATGGAAATCGTATGGTTTTGGAAATCCTCTATACGCGGCGCAGTAAATCGCACAGTAGCTGTAGCGTGCCGTCCAAGAATCTTGGCTAAATGTTTGAATTTGATGCAGAGGAAAATGGAAGGTCAACAAAGGCATGGCTGCATGCAAGACACATGTACTGTACTCACATGACCTGTGAGTAGAGTGGAGTGGCTGCCATGCGGCTCTAATCGGCGCATTTCACAGGGTGGTCTTATTACCTTACAGCCAGGAGACAGTTAGCTTAGCTTCGCTTAGCTGGAAAGTAACTACTAAGCCCATTTACTCAAGAACTGTACTGTCCTTTTCCCCCTGTTGTTGATCTAACTCTTGGTAAGAAAACACAGAAGCATTTTTCACAAAATGGGAGATTGAGATAGCGAGATTTGAAACACTGAAGGGCGGTGTTTGAAAACTGTAACACCTGCTCCTACAGATGGATATCAGTTCCTGTTTAACAAATTAATGCAGTCAGATAAAGACCTTGCCACTCCCACTGTGGTGATATTTGTGTTTTTTAGTTGAAGGACTGACAGGAAATTGTAAAAGTGCTGGCTTCATGAAACCTTTTCAAACCCAATGGCCTCAAAAATGCACATGGCTGGAGACAGCTGCTTTGACTTGTAAAAGGTTCTTAAGACTTTGTCTGAAAAGAAAAAACAAGAAAGAAAATCACTTTTTTAGAAAATACATACATACAGTACTGTATTCTATTCCAGAAAATTATTTTTAACGCCTTTTTTTTTTGTTGGAGAAACTCATAACTAAATCATCTCACCGAATGTAACATTTTGTTTCCGCCACTTTCTTCTCTTCGATCTTGTCACAAAACAGAGATGTCTGATGTCGAGAGATAAGCTGGTTTCTCTCCATGTTGTTTTGTCTGGATCTCAACACTGCATGATACACCTGAAGCCTTATCTCCTCCTGCATTGTTACAGCACAAAGTTGTGAATGGGCCTAAAAAAAAGCTGGAAGCATTTGATTGGTCAGCATGCTGTCAACACAGATCAACAGATCATCATGGATTTCCCCCAATCCTATTACACAGAGAGTACATTTATAATGACTGAAGGAGAGTCAAAATATTTGTTTTAGTGAAAAAACAGAATGTTTCCACTAAGCAAGAACCATATGAAGTTCATTTGTTCCCCTCCAGTTTTTCTCTCAGCCAAGATGCTTTTTCCTTCACAGTTTACACAATCAAAAAAAATAAAAAATAAAAATCAGACAAGAAATAAACACATGTAAAAGGCCGCTATTGCTCCCTTTAAACAATCAACACAGAAAAACTGAGGTTTTATTGGAGACCCACTGTTTAACCACAATGCACTGCAGTAAAAGTCGAAATATGATAAGACAGGAAGACATCAGGTTGAGCAGCTACTCTCACCTTTCCCTCTGTAATGACTCTGCTTTAAACTGGTAAGCTGTTTTTATTATCACCCTCAAATTTCCCCATGTCACACAGTGAGGTGATGATCCTGTGCAGGCATGCCCGGCACTTTACATGCCTTCTTTACTCCACAATTGAAAACGTTTTTCGAGCAGCAAGCTCTTAGCCACACCCATGTGATAATGTACAGTGCTGCCGTGCCCTATACTTACCCAGTTCGCCACAGAGCTCTGCCCTGCAGTTATGGCTGAGAATATGGCCCTGCCACTGCCTTTCACACAACACGCAGACTCACAGTGCACAGATGCTGGGACTCTATGCACTCTCCCATTGGTTGGTGTCTGTGCTTTGTTTGTGTGTAAAGTTTTAAAATGGTCATCTGCAGGGGTTTGTTTTTTCTTCGTGACATCTTTGGTGCTGAGCACAAATTCCTGCAGTGTTTTCTGTGCTGAATGAGGGTAGCTGTCAATCAAAAGAGTTTGTCCAGTAAGTTGCTGCAATGTTTTTTTTTTCCCTGGATGTTTTGTTGATAGAGTGAGAGGCCCCAGGTGTGGCACAGCATCACATTGTGTCAACAGAGGGTTAAAGCACAGATGTATTAGGAGGACTGGTTACGACCAGCAAACAAGTATTGTTGTCATTTTGTGCCAGTGGCCAACCACGCAAAAAAATCTCTGCAGCCCAAAAAGCATTTTCCCCATTATATAAGAAACTTAATTTGTGCTATTTGTATCCATAGTACCAGCATGGCTTTAGGGATGGTAATGTCAGTCTGATGGTCAGTAAGTCGCACAGACATTCATGTTCCCCTCAGGATGAATTTTAATACTTTCGGTGATCCTCTTTTCATCTAGCACCATCATCAGGTCAGAAGTGTAACAGCTTTTCCTGAACTTTGAATTGAATCACTTGGACTGACTTAAAAAAAATAAAATAAACAAACCTGCATGTAACTCATCCTTTAATCCTTTCTGGTCTGGTCTGATGATCATGTCTGGGGGAGTTTAGTGACAACTTTCTGTGTGTGTGTGTGTGTGTGTGTGTGTGTGTGTGTGTGTGCGTGTGTGAGAGAGAGACACACACATTCCATCCAGGTGAGTTAACAGGCCATTTAAAGAGCAGCTCTTCAGTAGCTAGTCTCATGTATTGTATCCTCAGTGATCCAGTACAACACTGGGACAATGCTTTGTATTCTCATGTGGGATAATGACTGTTACGCCCTTCAGGACAACTTGAGAAGTCTGGTGTATTCACTTTGACCTGAAACAGTGAGGGGGATTAGCTATTGTGAGAAACACAAAAACGGAAAGCCTTTTAAAAGAGACACAAAGCAAAAAGTCAGTGGAAATACATGCGTCGGTTTACAATGCATTGAATTTCTTAACCTCTGAGGGAAATCTCTGCTATCCCACCACTAACTGCTACCAACAAGTTCAGTTTAAGTGAATGTGAGACTGTGACTTTAAAAAATGAAAGACCAGTATGACCAGTAGTTTATGGTGGCTAATGTTTTTATTTTTAAAGTCTGTTTATGGACCTTTGAGTTGAGATTATTTTGTCATAGTACAGTAGAATACAGTTGTGTAGAAGTGTTATTACCAGAGCCCATGCTGCTGTCCCAATTGGATTGATCGTACAGTGTCCTCCCGTCCTCGGAGTTTGGACTTGCCAAGTTCGAACTCCCAAGTACACGAGTCCAAACTTGGAGTACTCTGTATTGAGAAAGGCCTCCTGTCTTTGAAGCAGCCGCTGCAGGTTGTCACAGGGACCGAGAATTACAGAGCAGAATAGTCACTGCTGAGCTTTGTACAGCTGTCTGCCTTCCCACAGCTACAGATCTTACACAGGCGGGTAGGAATTCAACACAGAGGATGTCACTCACATACACAGGTGTGTGTGTGTGTGTGTGTGTGTGTGTGTTGTGTGTGTGTGGGAATACCTCAGATCAGGTGTTCTCCTGTAAACGGTCAAAGTGAGGAAGTTCCCATACATTAGACTGTCATTCAGGATTAGACAGAAACTGTACATGACAGCTGATATTTCCCTAAATATGACACACATTGTAGATATGATGGTTTCTTTTTGTCCGCAACTACAATATAGTGTAATAATACCCCAGAGATTGTGTTGTTTTTCCTTTGCACGTTATATATTATGTTATGGCTTCTGTTTAACTCAAGTTTAAGTTTGTCATGATGGCATTAATTCAGTTTAGTGTCCCAACCTGGCAAATACATGTACTGTATGTGTACAAACAAAAAACAAGCAAATAAACAAACTCAACTGTCGGGATTAAAATGGTCACATTAAAACATGACCAGTATTGATACAAAATGTTGCTGAATTTTGCTCATTGAGTTAAGACCTGAATATGACTTTTTGACATCTGTGCTAAAATATATTATGTCATTCAAATGAAACATTTCTGTGAAAAGCTTCTTAAATTTGCAATAACTACAGCAACTCCACTCTCTGTCTTGGTAAACTGATGTCGTGTTGACAGCACTCTCTGTCGCAGAAAAACAATCAACAGCTAAAGCATCTCAGAGAGCTATATCAAGTGTTAGCTAGCTGGTGAGATAGCCACGGCTAGCCTTAGCTTAAGCTAAAACTAAGATTCCTCCCTATTGTTATCTGTAATTAAAAAATATACATTTTTGATGAAATTATATCTATAGTTAGTAGTTATTCTATATTAAAGCTAAATCCAGTCATGATGAAGAAATAAACCCAGCTAACACAAAACTCTGGCTAAAGCTAACTAGCTTAGCAAAGAAGTAGTAACCGCCATCTCAGCTTTTGACTCAAGAGGAATTTATGTAATTTAGTGTAAGCTATTATCTATTATGATCACATATTTAAATGTACTAAATAGTAAATTAATTTATTATATTAGATTTCAATATGGACAGACTATCTAGCAAAACAGAGATACATTTAATCCCTATGAACTATCGACTGTAAATAACCAAAATAGTTTTTTTTTGTTTTTTTTGAACAAACAAGTCAAACTGGAGAAAGAACACATTTTGTTTTTGTAGATGTCCATTTCCCCCTGGTATTCCATAAAGATTATCCAAAGGCAGAGTGCCCTTAAAAGAATCATCTTGCAATATGAGCCACTAACCGCCTTCAAAAACCCAAACCCTTTGAACCTCACACCTAAAGTAAAGGGACCGCAGCTCTGTATGGCACACATTAAACCAAACAAAGCAAGCCCACATTATTGATCACTTTGACTACAGAGTGGCACGTCTCCGATTGCTTTTCAACATCACAGCGGATCAATACGGAGGAGTGCTCGGAGAGTACAGAAGGGTAAATGATGCCTTCTCTGTTTAGAGACTTGGGGAAATTGACATACTGCCAGGTTGGAAGAGGCCTTGGTCGATTGATATTGTCATCCCCTTCAGATTTATCATCCATATAGATGTGCTGCCATGTAGCACCTCACTTATATTTCAACATATAAGGTGAAGGTGCCAATAAATTGTGATTTATACTGTAACACATATATTGTCAAAAACTATATTGGGAAAATGGGCTTAGTATCCAGAAGCATCCATTTCAGAGCAGTCTGACACTGAAGGCTCATCCTGGGTTTGGTACTCGGTGGAAACCTGTACACAGCAAAGGAAGATTTTAATAAGATAACCCCACTATGGCACAATGAGTCCTACCTGAAACACTAAAGTACATCAAGCATGTCATCTCCTCAAACCCTTACAAGAAACCCAAATGTGGTTCTCTATGTGTGGTTGAAAGAACAATACTGAAAGTGACAATGGAAGGACCACTAACACCAAACCTGTAAAGATTCAAGCTGTGTTGCAGTCTGGTCTACTAAGGTTTCCCTGGGTTTTGGAACTAGTCTGTCTCTTCTGTGATAGATCTTTCCCTGTATGATTGTTAGTCATCTGTGTCAAATAGATACGATAAGCTCTGATAAGACATACTTTGAGTCTGAGGGACTGACACCAAAACCTGATTTGAAACTAATGTTTGACTGATGTTTTTTCTGGAAATATTTTTTCTCATCACATATAGGCAGATTACAAATAAATCTTGTAAGGTAATGTTATTTATATTTGGACATCCATTCATACATATATGAAAATACACCACTTGAAGAAAAAGACCATGAAGTACATGTAAGAGTACTGGATTGGCTGATGTGTTTTAAATGATAGGTAGTCCACCTGTAGAAGCTTGTGTTGTAGGGACAAAAACTGTCCAAACTCCTTTTTTGTGAACAACAGTTTTTACTTTAAATTTAAGAGAACATGTGTAACAAAATATAATAAGAACAAGTGATATATAACATGACATTATATGGTGTATGAGGGCAATTTATCAAAGGTTGTTGCATCTTCCTGTTATGGAGTCCATGGAATTCATGTGGTGAGCACTGACATACACTGAAGCAGTGTCTTTCCACATTTCTACTGCTGAAGCTTTGGCCTTGTGAATTCTTGCAGTAGACAGTTCCATCATCACAACGTCCTGCAAAAACTGTAAACACTGAGGAAGTTTATGTGATGTTATCCATCGTTGAACAATAATTATTTTGCTGCTGTTAAGCCGGCCAGCAACACTTTACATTGCTTTACATTCAACTGTACACCAGAATCGTCATTAAGTTAATAAAATTGGTTGCAAAGGAACGTCCATAGTTCATAGGGATTAAATCTATCTCTGTTTTGCTAGCTAGTCTTCCATATTGAAATCAATATAATAAATTAATTGATTGTTTAGTACATTTAAACATGTGATTCAAAGATAGCTTACACCAAATTACATCTACTTGAGTCAAAAGCTGAGATGGCAGTTACTGCTATTCTCTGCTAAGCTAGTTAGCCTTAGCCTGAATTTTGCGTTAGCTGGGTTTTTTTCTTCATCATGATTGGATTTAGTTACGTGAAATAACTAACTACAATTACCAGGATGCTTAGGCAGATTGTCTCACATCATGTCTGTAAGTGTCAAGAGTCCACTGGGAACACAGATCTCAATTTGGACTTGAAAGTAACATTCATATCGTACCTCAAAATGGAGGACCAATAGATTCTGGCAAATTTAAGTGAATGAATTGGTGATTCAGACAAACCTACATAACAATGTTTCAAATTTAATGAGATCCTTAAGTTTACAAAGATACCAAATTATGGCACAAGGGAATGTGTAGGCCTACATAATGATGCCAAAGAAATTAAAATTTTCTAACTGATGTACAAGTGCAGTCATACAACATGGCATCTTGTAGGCTACTTGATATTTCATCCAAGCTAGACTATATGTGTTACTATAAATTTGAAGCCACTTGAGGGTAAATTTTAAGGGAAATAATGGGATCATGTCGGTTTAGTTGTAGCATACAAGGGCCTCTATTCTTATCTACAGTATTCCTTATCAGCAACAGTTCACTATGCTCTAATCCAGTTCAGTGGACTTATGTATGTCTATGTGTGTGTGTGTGTGTGTGTGTGTGTGTGTGTGTGTGTGTGTGTCGGCTTTCCACACCAGGCTGTGACAGTGAGAGTGCTGCTGGTTATAGTCTGATTAAGAGAGGAAGCGCCACAAAAAGAGAATATAGAGAATGCAAATATTCTGTTCAATATCTTCTATGCAAAAAAAATGTTTGGTTGCAGAAATGAAACAGGACTGTATTTAGGTTTTTCAGTGCAGCAGTATCACAAGGAGGACGGGATCCAGACATTTTATCTGTCTGTGTCCTTTCTGAAAATATAATCTGTGGCCTTAGGCTTCCTCAGCAAGACTCAGGAACAAATGTGTAGACTTCCTGGACATATAAAGGATTTTGTTCCAAAAACCTGTACATCAGCAAGTCTCATATGACAGCTACATTTTACATTTTTTCTTAGCTAAACTGTTGTGATTTTTTTATTTTGGTCTTAATGATTTAACAATATTTACCTGTACTGCAAAAAAGTACACACACACACACACACACACACACACACACACACACACACAGGGAGAAAGGAATTAGAGAAAGCTGATGACACCTGTCTGTCCCTGTTGGGCAGGAGTGTAAAGGTTAAATGTGCATGTCATAGCTGGCTCCATGGGAGTGTGTGGTCAGGAGGGCTAGCAGACAGCAGGTGGCCACTAGCGAACAATTTGGGCAAGAAACAACCTGGAGCTCAGACCAGTGAGGCTCCCAGATTCGCAGAAGGCTTCAGAGTGGATGTGGTGATTTAAAGGGGAAATGAGGGGAAATTGCATCCTCAGTCTGCAATCAAAAACTAATATCCCCTCTTCATCATGTTCCAAATATGTCCCTCCTCTTCCAGTGCATTAAATACAATTAAACTAACGACTATATTTCTCTAAAATTGCTTTCAAAATAATGTGATATGAGAGGTTTTCCCTCTCTGTCAGCTTGGAGAGGGTGCAATGCGCCTATTAATTATTTTTCGTTGTTATTTTAGTGTTTAGAGGATGGAGGGGGCGTGCGTGTGATGAACAGGGCGTGGATTTGGCAGTCAGACGGGAGGGGGTGTTGAGGGTTTCCTATAGAGCCGCTGCCAAGGAGCCACGGGAGCGCACAGAAGGCACGGAGCGCTGCGGGACATACATTCACAGCCACCTTTCAGCTGCGCCTCGCTGGGACTTTGCTCAACTTCTACAAATCTACAAGCTGTCTTTGATGCTTTTGACGAAGCTGACGGATCCCGAGAGAGGCAAAAGGCGAGTGAGATAAGCTGAGGAACATGTGGAGCTTTTTGACGCGCGCGCGGCAAGTTTTACGCCACTTGCTGCTGTGGCACGAGCGCGGTGGTTTTTTTAAAGCGTTATCAGTTTGAGTAACTTTGAAAGTCAGTATTATGAAGTCCTTTGATAGGGCATGTTTCCTGCGTTGTGTCATCATGCTCAGGATTGCGACTCATGGGATGTAGTAAATGGAGAGCTGCGTTCAACTTTGGACACCTGAAGGTGCAGTCCAAGCTGTCCGTCTTCTTTACCATGATCATTCTCTTCACTTACCTCTTCTACTGTCTCAACGGATACTGTGACTCCTTGCCCAGGCCTGTTTATGACCAACAAAGCCATTTTCAAAACAAAATTATCTTAAATGATGGACACGAAGCGTCACCGCAGCAGCTCGGCGCGTATAACGCGTCTCAGGTCTCGTTTGTCCGGGAACAGCTGTCGGACTTGTCGAACAGCGATGCTCCATCTAATAATATCTCTATAGCGAATAATTTCGGAAGCAAAACGTTTCCTCAGGCCATCATAATAGGGGTGAAGAAAGGTGGCACCCGGGCTCTGCTAGAGTTCCTGCGCATCCATCCGGACGTGAGAGCCGTCGGCTCTGAGCCGCACTTCTTCGACCGCTTCTACGATAAGGGACTGGAATGGTACAGGTAAGCTTTTTTTTTTTTACTTTATGATACAACGATTCATTAAATATTTACTTGAAATCACGAGTTTCCTCGCTGTTCTGATACGGGAATAGTAATGAACTGTAAAGGTCAAAGTTCAGGGCAGAAGTCACAGACGCCAGAGGAACATGTCTGGTAATTTAAGTTTAAGTTAGAGCTCGAGACTTTCTTTTTCTTCCTCACGATCTGTGTGAACATGTGCAGAAGCCTTTTTTCTTTATTAAGCTGGCTCGTTGAAGGCTACAAATATACCAGGAGGCAATGATTTAAGATCAATTAATGATATTATTCCTGTGATAGGTTATACATTTCATTAGGCTTAATAGTGTTAATGTGCGGTAGTAAAATCAGGTCATGCAGGGCAGGTAGACTGGGGCCCCCAATGCAAGTGCTCCAAAAGTCCCCTGTTCTTCTCTAGATTCTTCTACACTCTGTCACGCAACATGTGCATGATATGTCTTTTTATCTTCAACAGTTGCACATGAAGTGTCTATAGTGGATCTCGTCTGACCAGTCTGATGGGGTGGATGATTAGGCAGATGTATACAAAGTGAAATCTAATTTTGTTTCTTTGGAATCCGTATGACCTTCAAACTAAAAGTGTGTTAAGAGATAAACGTTAATACATTATACAGTATGAGGAGGTCAAATTGAGAAATGGGCAGTTTTTAAACACTTTCTAGTGCCATATGTGCATCAAGGACTTTTTTTTCTTTTCTTTTTTTTGCTTTCATGCGCTGCCCTCAAAAGTCAAATGTACACAATCCTTTATTATCATGTTGTTTTCCAGTTCTCTTATTACAGTAAATAATGAAATATTAGCGATTGAGCATGATGTAACAAAAACAGAGCTATTTCAAATGCACTCTCCACTTATTAGTTCACATAAAGCATGTTTTTGTGCAGGAGAACACATCATCTCACGCTGCTGTGATCAGTCCCTCTCCTCTCCTCTCTTCATTAATATCCCTCAGCACCAATAAGAGGCTCTGCTGATAGCTTCCAAGCATGGCAGCGTATTCAGTCCCCTGCCAATAAATTGCTGTTTATTGAACTGACACGCTGCTTCCCTAAGTGTTCGGTGTTGGTCCCTTGAGGGCCTCGCTACCAGCCTGATCACAGAGGGAGGATGGGTTGTTGTGGATGGTGGTAGTGTGGATGACCCCTCAGTCAGGTGGCCATGTGTTTGCTTGAGGATCAGACCAAATGGGCTTTTGAAGGTTGACAGCGATATTTTTTTAGTCATAAATAGCCTCCATTTTAATGTTTCCAGTGAAACCCAGACACATGAAATAGTTTTCAGGATAGCAGCATGCAGAGAGACACAGTAATTTACAAATTTAAAATGTACATGTCCAAATCTATAAATAAATAAAAATGGGTGAATATTTTTTGCAAGTTAAAGAACGTTTTTAAGTAGCTGCCTGATATCTGCTAGCACAGGGAGGGAGGGACAGAGGAAAACCATTACAGAGGAAGAACGGGGGGAAAAAAAGATCTGGGGAGTAAATGACGGTTTGATAAAGAGACAAGCAGAAGAGAGAGGAGAACATGGAGGTGTGGCAGGAAAACGTTGGCTGAGAGAAGAAGACAGAGAGACGCAGGGAGAGATCAATACAGCCGGGTAATGATCGGTCCACTGCGAGACTCGGGTGGAACAGCACTAAGTGACATCAGACATCAAAGCGTGTATGTGTATGTGTGCGCACAAGTGTTGGTTTGCTTTCTTAATACTTAGTATGGTTTTCAGGAAGAGGAAGGGGTTGGGGGTTTCCCGCTGCATGCAAGCTTCATCAAAATGTCTGATGCATGTGTGATGGTAAAGTTATGAGTGATGTGGGCAGCAGCAGCTTGTTGAGGCAGTTTAAAATAAAATAGCTGTTTGCAATCAGTTTTCATAGATGCGAAAATGCAGGATGAACCGAAACAAACTAGAACTTTAGCTAACTGACTACATACTGTTTGTAAAGTCTTCCCATTCTGTTAATGATAGGGAATAGGGCTGAAATCTTTAACTAACAATTACTGATTAATCTTCTGATTACTTTCTCAATTAATGGTTTTGTCTGTAAAATATCAGAAAATAAGGAAAAATATATATAATATCCCAGAATCCGAGGGGACGTCTTCAAATTCCTTGTTTTACCTGACCATCAGTCCAGAAGCCAGAGATATTCAGTTTACTGTCACACAAGACAAAGAAAAGCAGCAATCACATCTGAGAAACTGAACTGAAATCAGAGAATTAAACGATTCATTGATTATCAGAATAGCTGCAGATTAATCTTCTGTTGCTCAACTGATTAATTGTTTCAGGTCTAATAGGCAAGCTGTTTCAGATCTATATAACTTGTTGGGATTTAGGGCAATGTATATAAAATGATGCACAAATCATCTCCAATTTCAACATTTAATGTAAACATAAAGATGTATACAGGTGTTTCTTGGATGTGAATATTTTACCCCAAACAAGCATGATTTGTCTTGAAGGAGAACTCTCACTTTTTTACAAAATGTGTCCCTTTTTTCATAGTTTTTTCTATCATTACCATCCTATTCTTAGCAGGTGTAAGGTGATATTTAGGGTCCAAGAGGTTTTAACTGAGAGACTGGAAATGTCAGTATTGTTGTCTCAGGTATATATACGTACTGTAGCGTCACATCTCAGCGGATTTCGACCAAACACACAAGAGTAAAATAATCAGCAGGATATAATCCCACAAAGCAGCTAACTATAGGATGCTATGAACTACATCGAAATACAAACAATCTAAAAATTAATTTTCTAACCTTGTATCTCTGTCCTCTCTAATACTTTCCCCCAGGCTTCAGATTTTTTACACAAGTCCCGACAGTAGAGAACTCTCTGGATTCAAAGATTCACAAAATTAACCCTTCCACCATCTTCTCTTCAGTAAAATTATTGCCGTCATAACTTCCGAATCCCCTCAATGCCAGAATCCCATTGGACACACATTGTGGAGGTCAGCGTATTGGGGTTAAAGTTCAATTTAGTTCAACCTGGCGAAGATCACTCTCTCCATTGGAAATAATTTCTTTCTTTGCACAATGTCGTAAACTCTTTTTGAAGGTATTTGAAAGCAATATAAGCAAAATGTTAGTGTCAGTGTCAAGATTTGTTTTTTTTCCCAGTACTTTAGATTTACCTAAAGTAATTAATCTAATAAGAA
The DNA here is from genome assembly GCA_008360985.2 of Macquaria ambigua. Classification (NCBI taxonomy): domain Eukaryota; kingdom Metazoa; phylum Chordata; class Actinopteri; order Centrarchiformes; family Percichthyidae; genus Macquaria; species Macquaria ambigua. Next base: position 116,223 of record VMKM01000344.1, read on the forward strand.
TGAGGGTAAAACATTTTCAGTTCTAGGATCTGTTATCTGAATGGTGACAAAGCAGAACTGAACATTAGAAAGGGTTAAAGGTGAGAAGACCGGCGACCTTTACACGCTCCTTTTACTGCCTTCTGTTGTTGGGAAACTGACCTTACCTTGTACTCTTTTAACACAGACATGACGTATTCACCTCTCCTTTTTTCTCTTCCTCTCCTTTTCTCTTTTGAAGGCATAATGAAACGTGTGTTTTTTGCTTCGTCCTAATCCGCTGACAACTCGTGTCAACACTGTGGGAATTGGACCGGTGTAATGACAGGTCAGGCATTAACATGGACAGCTCAGGGACATGCGGAGTGGCTGAGAGGGATTAGGCCCCCAGTCGCAGTTAAACAAGGCCTTATGAAGCATTAGTCAACACCACCACCCAGCCACCCCCTCACCTCGTAGCACTAGTCTATGTTCTTATGCTTCAGTATTCCTACACCTCAACCTTTAGTGCTATAGGGGAAGCTTATTGTACCCCGGGGCTGTGTACTTCACTGGCTTACAGACAAGCAATAACAGTTACTGGGGCTTTTTTTATTTTTATATGAGACAGATGTAAATGTTCGAAGCATGTACAAGTACCCTCTAATCCAGTGATTCCCGACTAGGAGTACTTGTACCCCAGAGGGTATTTCTGCGGTTGCCAGGAGCTACGTGGAAAGATTGTAGAGAAGCTCAACTTATTTGAAAAAAAAACAGAAATTATGATTTGATTTTATATATCCACATATTGAGTTAGCTGTAACACAGGACCTGTCCTCCCAAGAACCAGTCGTTTTAGCAAGTGCCCTAAAACGAAATATGGTTATACATTCAAGTGATAGAGCCCTCTAGTGCCCGTAGGTATTATGACCCTGGTCATAATAAGCAAAGCACGTTACTGAAGAGCTACAAAGGGATGAAGTTGGGGTGAATGGATGGCTCCACAAAACGTTACAAACTATGTTTTTTGTTGCTTAATTTGGAGGACTTGTTGGTATCAACTGAACGCTACGTAGTGTGATGAAGAGTGCATGAAAACTAGTTAGCAAGCGAGCAGAGAAGTCTAAACAGCTAGCTAAAAGTTAGGATAAATGGTTGAAATAGTTAGCTAAAAGTAATGGATACATGGTTGAAATAGTTAGCTAAAAGTAATGGATACATGGTTGAAATAGTTAGCTAAAAGTTATGGATAAATGGTTGAAATAGCTAGCTAAAAGTAATAGATACATGGTTGAAATAGTTAGCTAAACGTTATGGATAAATGGTTGAAATAGCTAGCTAAAAGTAATGGATACATAGTTGAAATAGTTAGCTAAACGTTATGGATAAATGGTTGAAATAGCTAGCTAAAAGTAATGGATACATAGTTGAAATAGTTAGCTAAAAGTTATGGATAAATTGTTGAAACAGCTAGCTTAAAGTAATGGATACATTGAAATAGTTAGCTAAAAGTAATGGAAATGGTTTAAAATAGTTAGCCAAAAACAATGGATAATTTGTTAAAATAGCTAGCTAAAAGTAATTGGACACTGGATAGTTTAAACTTCCAACTTCTGCCACTCCAAGTGGTAGTAGTAGGAATGCAAACCAAACTGATCTAAACATTAACACTTACATTTTCTGAGAGAAAGAAATTGTAGACTAACAATATCCACATTTATATAATGAATAGTGTTAAATAACATCCAGTTTATAATCCATTCATGAGAACGTATTTGGAACATGACAGGTGGTGTCGATTAAGGGGTACCTGAGATTATCTTCTGTGGTCTTTTCCTTTTCTTTGTTTCTCACACATCACATCACACAAAGTTCTGAAAATATTATTTATTTGGTGTAATAATGTGTTAAGTATTGACTGACAAATCTCAACATTGACCTGTCCCCATATGTTGTTCAGTGGCTTCTGAATAATCAACATCTGACTTCCCTGTGCCTTCCTACTTTCCTTTCTACCTTCCCTTCCTGCCCCCCCTGCCTATTCCATACTTCCAGATATCATATGTAGTTATAAAAATATTTTTCATTTAGTGTAATTACATGTTAAGGACCCAGTGATTCACATATATCATTTTGAAACAGAACCGTTGTATGTGAAGCCAACATAATCATCTGAAACTGGGCTGGAAAGTATCACTTAAACATTTATTCTCTGACAGAGCTCTTCATTTCAAAGTGCTCTCTGTGTCTTTGAGCTCGGAGAGAGAGCCTTGGCCCCTGTCTTCAGCTGGTAACCAAGTAAAACACATGGACATCCTTAAAGGAAGCATTTGGCAAATTGTTTTAGAAAAAATGCTTATATGTGGAAAAGCCTTGGCTTTGCCATCTACTGGAAACGATTCTGTGGTTTGGTGGTGGAGAATGAGGGTTTAGACAGCCATGGTGTGCAAGTGAGTGAGTGTGAGCATGTGTGTGAGCTCGGATTCATTCACACTGCTTCAGCTCTACCTGAAGTCCATCCACTCCCCCTGCTCTTCTCAGCGTCTCTCCATCTTTTTCTTGACGCTATAAATATCCAGCAGATATAAATGTCATTTCCTGATATCGATCACCTAAAATAGGTTCTTTCTATTGATCTCTCTCACTCTGCCTTTATCACGCTGTTGCAGCAGAAATGAATTAACTCCTGAATATTCAATCTTGTTGACAAGGAGCTGTTCCTCCCTTCCACCGTTGACATTTATACCTCACAGTCTGAGTGTTGCCGGAGTGGATTTATTGGCTTGTTCAGGTCACTCAAACTGTGTAATGTAAAGCCACTGGACGAGTCCTCGCTCCTGTTAGAGTAGAGTCGATGTTTTCTCTCTGTGTCTCTAAATCTCTTTCCTTATCGACTCACTTCTTTGTCTCATAGTCTCACAGAAGCATGTTGTATAATTCAGCAGAGTGCTGGATGCGCTACCTAGACAGGAATGTCCAGGTTTTATTTCCTGCTAGACTCTTCCTCCAATCACAGGGGATTCTCCGGTTGAATCTCTCTCTGCTCACATTCTTGGAAGCTGCATGTTGCGGAGAGAGTGTTTTTCAGACTGACAAAGGGTTTTGGGGCAAGAGAGGCTTTCAGGGAAGAGTGTGGAAAAATAGGAAATGTATAGATCTTGCTGGAAGAAAGAAGGCTCTGTGCAGAAGACAGGGTTCAATGCTTTGCGAGTATTTGAAGCTGCATCAGTGTAGGAAGGAAAAATTAGTCGTTTATATCTATGAACATGAGCAACACTATCCGGCATGTCTGTCAGAAGTAATAAATATAACACGACACATGCTGCTATTTACATGTAAAGGGATTTTTGTCAGAATTAATACAATATGTAGATTAATCTGGAAAAACTATAAGGATATAATCAAACATGACTTGATAAATTGGTGCGGGATAGGTATGGATTTTACTCGATGAAAAAAAAGGTCTGATCCGACTCAGTCATCAATATTTTGACAGCTTGTCATTGGTTGACCTTTCCCCTCCCAGCATGCCGTGTCTCATCCAATCAGAAATAATGGAATCAGATGACGCACAGTCAGAGGATCATTGGGGAAACACTTCAATCACAGTTACAGAGTGCAGAGAGAGAAAGTTTGCGTCGTTCATCACTGTGACTTATTTTTAATTTCAGTCTTCTGGGTTTTAATTCCAGACTGTCAGACTGAGAATGTGCATTTTAAGTAAAAGACTCAAGACACGCTGTTACTTTTCTTCAGCCACAAACTCATCAAAGTCCGCCATGTTTGATGGACCACAACAAAACAATCATCTTTCTGCTTCCTCCACCTTCTCTTCTCTTCTCTACGTCATTTGCCTTTATTTCCTCTCAACTTCTTCTTATTTCTTCTCTCTCTGCTTTGTGTCATCGGCCTTTTGTTTTAGATTAGTGTGCGTACAGTAAATGAGATGAGGAAAAAAACTAAAAATAAGTGCAAGCTCTGCATGTGATGGAAACAGAGGAAGAGAAAATGAAAGAAAATTGGTGACACGACAATTGATGTACAGATACATCAGATTTTGTAGGTATGTGCAGTGGTGGAAGTATGCAAGCACATTTACTAAAGTGCTGTACAGTTTTGAGGTACTAGTACTATTTTATGTCACTCTATACCTTCTACTTTTTACTCCAATTAATATATTTGACTCCCATACTATACTAGTCACTTGTAGTACCGATGATCAGATAATAAAACATGATGAAATGATGAGTATTTAAACGGTGGGTTCACATTTTTTCAAGTCTGTCTTAAAACAATACTCACATGCTCATGTGTACATTGAAAGAGTTCTTGGTCACTGTAATAACTTCTCCTGTCCACACTGGTCATTAAGGCATCTCTTCCTAATGCAATTCCCTTAATATAAGAATGACCTCTTGTGACCCTATCCTTTAAAGTAGTTAAAATTGGCTCCACCTTGACAAGCTGCAACATTAAAATGCTTTTAATGCATCACTAATAACCATCCAATATATATCTCATAATATAACACTCTGGAAGTGGCAATTCTGCATAATGAGCACTTTTAGCACTTTTCCTGTTAATACTTGTAATTACTATGAGTAAAACTTTAAAATCCAGAACTTCTAGTATTAATATATTGTAGTAATGCTACTTTTATATAAGGATCTAAGTACTTCTTCCACCACTGTGTACAGTAGGTGTATACAGTAATCTTATGTAACTGCCTCATATTAAGAACATCTGATGTAATCTTAATGTAAGATTCAAAAATGCAATAAAGTAACTTTGCTTTTCACATAATCCCTGAAGATTAGGACATTGTAGCCTAATTGAAATGCCTGAGAGATGCAACTAACAATTATTTTCATTATCAATTAATCCGAAGATTATTTTCTGAATGTCTGAAAATAGTGGAAAATTCCTGAGGTTTTCGCAGTCAAAACCCCCAAGAAATCCAGTTTAAAATTATATAAAACACAGAAAACAACTGAGAAGATGGAGGGAAGTTTGACAATTTTGCTAGAAAAAAATCACTTAAACAATTAATCAATTACCAAAGTAGCTGTTGCCAAAATGTAATGGGAATCAACTCATGGACTAATCAATTAATAGTTTCAGCTCTACAATAGAATATATTCAAGATGGTCATTTCAGGGAGCTCAGGGATTTGAATCGCCCTTTAATTTTCTTGCCTCTGGCTCTATTTTTCCCACTGTTTTACATTGAAAAAAAGGATCTGGATACAATACCAACTCACTTTCTCCATTTACGTCAATTACATCATTATTTTTGTCAGGAAAAGAGATACACACAGAAGTAATTACATTCATTCATAGTTACGGCTGTTTGGTTTTGATGGACAGAACAGATAGTCAAACCCACACCCAGTAAACCATCACTGGTCTGTCTGGAGAGGCAGGTAATTATTGACTGTGTGTGTGTGTGTGTGTGTGTGTGTGGCCGTGGACCTCTCACTGGTGTCTATCTCTGTTTAATGTCTGACTGCCTGAGTGTGTCATGGTGGGTGTGGGGTCATGAGAACCTGCAGCCACCCTGAGAATCCCACAGAGAAACACACCTTTCTTTGTCTGCTATGAAACCTTCCCAGAAAACTCCCATCGGTGTGACTCGACCAACTTTGAAGAATTGGTTAATTGTCACTGATGTCTGCGCTGGTTTTGAGAGGAAATGAGATTAATTTTGCCTGAAGCTCTGGCACCGAGAGCTAGAGCTGAATTTGAGGACAAGCAAAACATCAAACACGACGCTGTGATGGGAGGAAATCTGGAAAGCAACACCAGCTCCCGCTTCATGTCCATCCAAACTCTCCTGTGTCCTGTATGTTTGATGTGTGCGTAAGCGTAGCCAAGGCCCGCTGAGTCCACTCTGATGAGCCTGATAGATGGCACTAATAGCAGACCGCCGAATGGACTGTTTCCAGTTGTAAAAGCCGTGCCTCTGCCAGCAGTGATTTCCGTTTTTCAGCTTAAGACACTGCTAACAATGAGCTGAGAAACCACAAGGAGTGGCAGGCTGAAACTGCTCGGAAGTGGCTTTTTTAGGATCGGATTGTCTTATTGGTCGGGAGCTGGGGAGTTGCCAGACGAGCAAAAGTCCATATTGAGTCGATTACAGTGTTTCTGAGGTGTGTGTGTGTGTGTGTGTGTACTCATTTAGAAAAGCTGTTTAATTAGTGAAAATGTGGTTGTTTTCTCTGTCGCCTGGGCAGACTCAGAGAGGAGGGTAAACATTAAAATATGCACATACTGTCTCATGTTTAATCTTTAACTGGACTGACTGAACTGAAGGCCAAACAAAATATCTATCTATCTATATCTATCTATCTGTCTATCTATCTGTCATAGTAATATAGTGGAATGATGCTCTTGCAATATATTTCAGAATATTTATGTACATATTATTATATATTCTTCATAATTGTATCTAAAAACATAGATGATGTACAATCACTATAATAGTATAATGATGTACAGTATATAATTAATTAAGATTCTGATTACTTCATATATCCAAGGCTGCAGGTGACAATGATTTTTGTGATATTTTCTCAAATAATTGATTAATTGTTTGGTTCATAAAATGGACTGTAGCAAAAATGTCCATCACATGTTTCAAGAACCCAAGTTGACATATTTAAATGTCTTGTTTTGTCCAACCAGCAGTGTAAACCCCAAATAAATTCAGTTTAATATAATAGAACATTAAGCAAATACTCACATTTGAGAAACTGGAACAGGTTAGTTTAGGCATTTTTGCTTAAAATTACTTAAAGAATTAGTCAATTATCAAAATATTTTCCAATCAATTCAGCAAATTGAGTAACTGACTAATTGCTACAGCTTTAATATGTTTATTCCAATTGGTAAATTGAAGGAAGGAGACATTTTAAATTTAAATTGCCAGTTAAATAAACTGAACTCAGTCCACATACAGTCCCAACTCATCACACCATCTTACCAACAGCCCAATTATGTAACTGTGGCGAGGACATCATGACATCACAGGGGTCAGGATCTACCCGATCTACCCATCTGCCCCTTCCTCCATCCTGTATTCAGGAGATCAGATGAAGACAGGGTGGGGCCCCCGAGGCCCCTCGCAGCGTCGGAGATAAAGCCACACAAGTAGGCCACTGTGGGCCCGGCAGGAACATGACTGCAGATTTTCCCATTTGATAAGTCATCAGGGGTGGGAGCAATCAGTGGCAACATGCACACACACATATACACACATTTACTTACACTCGCTCATATGGACACATACAGTACGCTCATACATAAACATTCAAACATAACAGGCTTTGCCTTATTCCCATGTTCTGTCATTACAAGTTGTTACGCTATCAGAGAGATAAAATCACTGCATCCCTTCTTCCTGTTCCCCATTCTCTCGTCTTTTTTCTTTGTAATTATTCATCAGCATTAAGCATTTTGGTGACATGTTTGGTTCTACGTGCTCATTATCATTGCTGTGATATTTTTGCACTTTACTTGCCAAAGATAACTTGTCACTTAATCAGTGTGTCCAGGCCGTCACATCCTCCTTCCTGCTTGTTTTTTTTTTTTGTTACTGAAGTCAGAGTTTTTATACTTGGTTGTCTTATTTTCCTGTTATTTAAAAGATTAAAGCAATAGTTTGTCAGTTTTGGTAAATTAGCGTATTTGCTTTCTTGCCAAGAGTTAGATGAGAAGATCAATACCACTGTCATGTCTGTACGGTAAATATAGGGTTACAGCTAGCAGCCAGTTAGCTTAGCGCAAAGCTTTTCCCCTGTAACATGGCAAATTCTCATTTTGACACTTATTTGTACAGATTAAACAAACAAGATATAACATGTTACCTTTGGACAGAGCCAGGCTAGCTGTTTCCCCCTGTTTCTAGTCTTTATGCTAAGCTAAGCTATCGGCTGCTGGCTCCAGCTACAGACATGAGACATCAATCTTCTCATCTAGCTCTCGCCAAGAAAGCAAATTTCCCAAAATGTCAACGTGTTCCTTTGAGACGAATTATTATTGTGTTACATCAGTCAACATTTCAGAGAGGATTCATACAGTTGCAAGATAATACTAAAGATTCAAACATTGTAGAATTAGTGGCTTTGCTGAAATTCACACACACACATATAGATCTTCCTCTGTCATTAGGTCTGCCCTGGTTCCTCAGAGGAAACTCTGACTGACCACTTCTCACTCACTCACCGCTCTCAGGCCCTGTGATGTCTCTATTAACTGTTACGCCTCTATTTTTCCCCTCAGCTAGACACATTCTTCAGCTCTTTCCTACCGACCTACACCAGTGATGCAAAGCTCCTCGGTAAAAATACTCCTCACCACCCTGGTGCGTCAGCCAGACGGTAACCTTCAGAGTGTGTAATAGTCCGCCACACACACTGAAGTCACTGATACAGTAACATGAGGTGCGAACAATGTGGGTTTATGTAAAACAGATATTGCGCAAGGGGCTGATGGATGATATCTTGCCAATATTCAGTGTAGAACAGGGTATCTGCAGGTCTTGAAAAGTCTTAAAAACCATTGAGTTCCCTCAAAAAAGGTAATGGAAAGTAATAAAAAGGCCTTCATTTACGACAATCTTGAATATTTTTTCTTACCTGCCATAGACAGTAACATTAGTGACACATTTTTGATCAATCCATCAATTTTCTACTGCTTATATAGGTCCAGGTCACATGAATTGATTAATTATATTCCTAGGAATTATTGTTCTATACAACTAGGAAGTACTAAGTACTTAATAAATGAATATAGGCCTTATTGTCCCTAATGGTTTTCAGATATTCCTTGACAGTGAAAAAGGAATAAAATTGCATTCTATATCTTAAAAAGTCTTCAATTTAACTCCAGACACCCTGTAGAAGTTGACTCTTTTCATTGCTACAACTATAGACCGTATGCTCCCTAGTTTTCTTCTTTACAGGAAAAGCCTCTGAAATTGCATCTAGACACAAAAACTCTGCAATGAAAACCACATGCAATTACTTATCATTAATCACTTTAGGACTTAAAATCTCCTTTTGGCTGCCTGACAACCAGAAATTTGAATACCTGAAGAAAATAAGAAAATGTCCAAGAAAGAAGTTCTCTTTATTTTTACATAGCAATGAATACATTCAACAAAAGGCTAACTACTGGCCAGAAACATCCTCCAACTAATGTAATGGCCCAACTCCAACAGACACAAAGAGAAGTACTACTTTACCTTCCCTTTTATTGAGTTGCTTACAGTCCCCGCTGACTTCTAATCAGCCCACAGAAGCTCCTCAGGCCTGTATTTGCTGTCAGTAATGACAAACCTCTTCCTCCACGCAGCAGCTTTTACAGATCTTTGAACACACACAGGCAGACTGTATCTGTCTTCATATGTCCCTCTGTTGTGGTCGAAGATGTCGATGTGTTTTAAAATTCCTTCACACGTGTCAAATGTATTCATAACAGTCTCACTTTGAAGGATACAGTAGAGGCCAAGTGGAGGCTTTGAAGTTGTGAGAGGGAGATGGGGACTCGGTTAGAAAAGTGGAAAAAACAGAGGAGGTGAGTGAAGGAGAAATGGAGCGATAGAGGAAGGAAAAGACGGGGAAACATCTCACGTACGAGAGAGAAATCTGCACATTATGACATGTTGCATTACATGTTCCCCCATGATCCCCGGTGGTCTCGCCCTCTGAATCACAACCATCTGCCTCTGACCTTCAGGGTGGAAGAGTCCATTTCCGCATAGTGCAGGCTGGTGGGGATTAAGAGGGTCCGGGGGTCTGGCCTCGGGCCCAGCAGAGCCGGTATGGATCACAGCTTTCAGAGCTCCGAACCCCGGGACCAGAGGGAAACTTCCTAACCCAGAAACACTTCCCTCATCTCCGCCATACACACACACACACACACACACAGACACATACACATACTGAGGACTTCATTGCTCCCAGATGTGGATCCATCCTGTGGAAGGCATGTTCAGATGGTTAGTGTGTGCATGTGTGTGTTGTGTTTATGTGTGTGAGTGTATGTCACAGTAGAAAGCACAGAAAGAAAAAGAGAGGTGGGTGGTGTACAAACAGAAATGAAAATGGCTGTGTGAGTGTGTGCTCCCCACTGGAAAAGCGATAATAGCCACTGTGCTTACAGTGCCTGCAGGTGCCCTTTTTTACTTTACAAAAAACACACAGTCACATTTGATAAGCACTTTAGATGGGTGAACCCCTTCATTCAGGGCAACAGTCTCCCCCATAAAGTCATAGAGCAGTAACTACAGAAACTACAGTGAAGCTGATAGAAAAAAGGGGGTTTCAGGCTGCAAAACAGATAGATAGGTTGTAATGCTCTTTTAGATCACCAGGGTTATTGTTTCAAACTGTAGAAAGCTCATCCAGAGTCACAGAAGGCTGACTAGTACTCCCCATGACGGGTAAAGTGAACTTCATGTGTAAAATCAATGGATTGCCCCTTTAACCAGATTAAATACTGTGAATTCAGTTAGAACCAGAAGGTGAGATAGCAGTTACTTCTACTCTGCTAAGACAGGCTACTCTTTAGCAGGACTAGCTAAACTTTAGCTGTTTTTTCCTCACTCATGATTGGATTTAGTGACCGTATTATTCATGTGTGACAGCAAACTGAATTACCAAGATGTCAGTTCATCAAAGTTGATATTTTCCGGCAAAGAAACCAAATATACCTTTACTTTAGCTAAGGCTAGCTGTAGCTATCTCACCACTCGCTAGCTTTCACTTGATATAGCTGTCTCTCTGTGGCAGAGAGTGCAGAAAGTGATCGACGAGCCCAGTTTACCAAGCCAGAGAGCAGAGAGCGGTTTGGCTTGTATTTTACTGCAGCTCCATTTTGTAGTTACTGCAAATTCTGCATAGTGTCTTCATGGAAATGTTACATTTCTATGGCATAATCATTTTTTAAGTTGTAAAAATGTCAAAATATTCTGGTTTTAGCCCAATTTTGACCAAGTATGTAGTTACCTCAACTTGGCTTGTACGGCAGAAATGGAAAATGCAATTCAAATAATATGTTTGTCTACTACCTCCACATGCAGTGGCCTCTGTTCATCACCTGTTGCTTTTGTTGAAAGCCTGACGTAGGTCCTTATAAGAGGCTCACTCGTGTGTCCTCATATTCTAGTCATAAACAGTAGCCTATTAGCCTGCAGTCCTCTAAACAGGCCCTAATAAAGCCCAGGCCACCCACACAGAGCACAGCTAAATGCGAGCGTGTGAGAGCGTCTGGACACATTTGTATGCACAGATAAACGCACATCTGCAAACTTTCAAAGCAGACCGCATTCTTGCTCCAGATGCTAACGGTAAAGGTGTGATGAAAACAAACATCAGGTCGCTAGGTTTCCCTAAACTCTCTCTCTCTCTTTCTCTCTCTCTCTTTCTTTGGATACCACACAGAGGCCTGCGGTCAGTGGCGTCGCTAACAGCAACTGGTATCAGATAAAAAGAACAAAAACTGTTTTTATCTTCATGAGAGAAAGAGAGATTAAACGCTTCTGAACAGTGACTCCAGGTTAATGAGAGGATTACGTGCCCTCTTTAAGTAGCTGCTGTTTTTCTTCTCTCCATCTGTGCTCTTACCTCCCATTCCCTCTTTCCATTTATTCTTGCCCACTCTTTTGCTCCACTCTTCTCCTCCTATCCTTTCTCTGGGGGTACACCCTCCTCCCTGTACTCCACCACTGTGTGGCCTCCTCCTGGGCTTTTTGTTGTAGCCAGGCTGTTCTGTGCTTACAGGCTAGTGGTTCAAAATGTAAACATGATGTCAATGGAAGCCCCACTCAGCTTCAAATGGAACACCATGGCTTCCATTAGACTGATGTGTGCTATAGACACACTCACAATACACCAAACAGTGCAAACACACTGGCAGTTGTTTTTGCTGTCAGATCTGAATGTGGCCTTTGGATGTAGAAAAAATACAATACAACAAATACAAAAAATATCTTGCACATTGCATCTTGCATATCTGGGCCCATATTGTTGTTTTGTAGTGTGTTTTTCTTTGTATTCCTTTGGATAAAAATGTTTCGATGATTCTAGTCTAGGTTTTCCCAGAGTCACAACAACTATGTTTGACAGGAGAAAATTGTTCCACAATCTAAAACATCAGCAGTAACCGGCTAATTTTTAATTCCAGTCCCTTTAGAGCAGAGGGACTATTTCTGCAGCCACTGCATTAACGTTCAAGAGTCATACTGGGAGAAATTCATCGTAAAAGAAGCAGACTCGACTGACAGTTATATTGAGGGACCCGAGTGTATTGCAGCCAAAAATATGTTGATTAAAGGATGCAACTCTCCCTTTTTCTGTTCTGAGACAGCTTAATTGCTCAGGCATGTTCACTTGGGGGTTGTTGAGAGTCAGTCTGTGAAGTGTAGGAAACACAGGTAAACAAGGCAGGTTGAGGAGATGTAGATGAACCAAAGCAGCATGCAATTACCACAAAATAACCTCACAGATTGATGACACATGAGAGCAACAGTAGCCGACGCCAGAGTTGTTAAACTGTCCTTGGATCCAAATGAGAAGTTTAGCTTCTTTTTTTTCTGGAATAGAGATTCATAAAAACTATATTGCCCCTCACGTCATGTGGTGACCAGAAATAAGCCCGCGACCCACAGTCTCAGAAATTTGGCTTCAGAGCGATAGGTTGTAGCTTATACGCTTTGGCCTGAGATGCTCATTGTAATACATCCCAACGTTGAGACTATCCATAGAAACAGTATTGTTTTCGTAAACTTTTCTCCCTTCAGTATTTGCTGTATTTTTCTCGATTTTGTTTAGCCCCGGCCCTGTTATACAACTCAGTTCTTATGAATACCATAAGTTGTGTATTTGGTGTTACCCTCGTAGCTTCATGCCAGGGGACATGCCGGACTTGGAGCCGACTGTGTGTGTTGGATCAGAGAGAGAGAGGAACGGAGTCGGCTCCATCACCACACACCAGAGCTCGGAGTCCCATAAGCCCTTCACTTACAGACCAACCACGAAGACTCCGACCCAACCATCACCACATGCCTGCTGAGGAGGGAGGGGGAAGCATGGAAATTAGCTGAGGGATCTTTCACAGTTGCAACACTGGCATTCCTCACTGCTTAGATTTCTATAACACAAACTGTGCCTGAGATTTGAATCTCCTTTTTAAATTCAACAGAAGGAGCTGTATTTTTTTTGTTGTTTTTTTTTTAAGAGAGGAAAATTGGCAGGATATTTTTTTTTACAACGGAGGTTATTAGATTCCATTTTAGCGTTACAGTAGCATTTGAATGAAATAAAGGACATGAGACAAATAGGTTTTCCTTTCCCTCCCATTTCCCTCGTTTTATATACAATCTGCTCTGGCACGTTATGAGGACTCTCAGTCAAACGTAGGCTTTGGTCAGGGTTTGTTGAACTTTTTGAGGCACTACTACATCTTCTCAGCATCTGAGTCATCTAAGTAGGGGTGAAGATCAAGAGGAAGAGGGCAGCCCAGTCTTCTGAGAGCCAAAGTGTGCCTAGAATACCTCAACCACTGATGATAACAATCAGAGGGCCAAAGGCAATAACCAGGATTGAATGCAAACATATGGCTACCATAAGACAATACTCGACTAACCTGTTTGTTACAGGATACTTTTGGACTTTAGCCTGTTTTATTTCTGTAGGCATTATTTATAAGACTACTGCTTTCAAAATAGTCAATAAATTAAAGGATAATTCCAGTGTATTACAACTTATTTTCTTAACTTTGGCCATCATTTCTATCGGTAATGATAACATTGCACTCACCAAGTTAATTCATGAGATCTGGGAACATGGCAATACCGCTGTAACAAAATCCGACGGGGAAAGACGCAAGTGGTCAGACAATCAGACAGGTTGTAAATAAGCCAAATGTTTCGCCAGATTATCTAAACCACTTTACTCGGAGGCAAAACTGTTTTTTCTTCCAAAGTTTGGCCAACCCGGAGGTTTGTTTAAAAGCTGTTTGATTGCCTGACTACTTATTTTTGCTTGCCTTCTCTTTAGCGATGTTCCCGAGATAGTAAAATTAATGATGGCTGAATTCCATTTTGCTGTTTTGGTTTCGGAGTTCTGGTATTGTACATGCTGGACTGGGCTGGAAAGCTGTGTGCAGTGATTGGGGCTAACGTTAAGCTAGCTGTTGATGGTCAGTAAATATATCCAAACAATGCTGGCTGCTTGTTAAACCATAACGTCTCATTTTTCTCCACCTGTTAAATGCAGAATATGTGATTGGTGTGGACGATTGGAGTTGTTTAAAGGCACTTCAGACGGAGCTGGGAAGGAATTCAATTGAAAAAATATAGTAGCATTGACACTAACTTTTCCAATCCTGCTGTAAGACTACAAATAGCAGTGGTGTGGCTATTATTTCAGTCCTTTGGGACGGTCTCCCAGCTTCGAGGAACAAGAGCAAAGGGAGAGCTTAGGCTGTTATGAGCCTGTTTAGGAGGAGGCAGAGGAAATTACTTTTCTGAGGTTAATATAGCCTTGCGGTTTTCCTACAGTAGCCACTCACCAACTCCCTCCCAGTGTGTGCTGACATGGTCACTCCATCAATGCCAGCAGCTAATGTCATGTTTATCTGCCTCTAATCACAGATTTACCCCACTAATTACAAAGCAAAATCAAAAGGCCTTCAAGGCAAGTGAGGCATCATCAAAGGAATGTTTGAATTATGAGAAAATCAAGGGAATGTATTCATTTTTTGTAATATATAGATGTTATTTTTGTAATATAGAGCATACCGTATGTTGGCATTTTCTCAAGTATACGCTCATGGAATATTTAGAGTACAGTTTAATTAATGGCAGTCTCTTTTTTTCTCTTTCATGCAGGAACCTGATGCCTCGTACTCTGGAGGGTCAGATCACCATGGAGAAGACCCCCAGTTACTTTATCACCAAAGAAGCCCCTCGCCGTGTCTTCTCCATGAGCCGCCACACCAAGCTCATCGTGGTGGTGCGAGACCCTGTGACCCGGGCTGTTTCTGATTACACCCAGACTCTTTCCAAATCTCCCGGGCTCCCGTCCTTCCAGAACCTGGCCTTCCGCAATGCCACCACAGGCCTCATCGACACGTCTTGGAGTGCCGTGCGCATCGGCATCTACGCCAAGCACCTAGAGAACTGGCTGCGCTTCTTCCCGCTCTCACGCCTCCTCTTTGTCAGCGGCGAACGCCTTGTGACGGACCCGGCAGGCGAGATGGGCCGGGTCCAGGACTTCCTGGGACTCAAACGCGTGGTGACAGACAAGCACTTCTACTTCAACCAGACCAAAGGTTTCCCCTGCCTAAAGAAGCCCGAGGGGAGCAGCAGGCCGCGGTGCCTGGGGAAGTCAAAGGGCAGGCCCCATCCCCAGATCCCCTCTGAGGTCCTGCTTAGGCTCAGAGACTTCTACAGACCCTTCAATCTCAAGTTTTACCAAATGACCGGCCACAATTTTGGCTGGGACTAACGGCTACTCACCAAAGCTCTTACAAACTGTTAGTAGCATTCTTGTCCAGCCAACTACCAAAACCAGACAGGGATACCTTGAAGACATTGCGTCTTACCAAAGCTTTTACCGTGCTAAATATGCCTTTCCTTCATTTCCTAAGCTATTAAAACTGACTATAAAAACTCCTGCCTTCCACCAGACTTACAACAGCCATGCTAACAAAGCTTGTGAGAACTTCAATCCTTTGAGCCACTATAGCAAGCAATGCTACACAAAAGCTTGGGAGAAGCGCTGGTTGTGGCTCATACTGCTGCAGTGTGACGGGCGCAAGCCACATTGATGCGTACTGCACCCCGAGTGCCAGAAGTATGCTAAGCTCTCATTGCTGTCCGAAACACTTAACACCTCAACCTCTATATTGAAAATAACCCCAGAAAGATGCCAACGCTGCAATGAGATGTGCCTGAAGTGAAACCAAATGGCAAAAGAGTAACAAGCCTGCACAGCCGGGCAAAGCTACGATCGAACCAAATGATGAACCACGAACCAAATGACATATTGGAGTTTTGAGACTCAGGAGCTCTGCTAAAGAAATGCCACAGACAGCGAGGAAAGAAGCAAAGGGTTTTTAATTATGCACAATGGTACAATCAACCTGTGTTGTTGAGACATAAATGAATCATTCAGGATCACTCAAATCCCATCAGCATTGTTCAGTTCACCTCTGGGTAAATGATCTGGCACGTTTATACAGTTACAGGAAGTTCTTATTTCTTCAGTTCTTTCAATGCAACCTCCTTTTCTGGACTGTCTTTTACATTGATAAAAATTAAAGCTGTAGCTAACGCAGGAGGATACCTGGAACTGGTGCAAAAAGGTACCAGAAATATAAAACACAGTCCACCATGTGCTGTAAATTTGCTGTTATTTAAGTCGCCAATACAATGCTTGTATAAAATGTTCTTTACAGACAGCACCTGTATCTGTGATTGTTTTCTACTTCATTTAATCGGCACTCACCTCCAAAAAACGGTACTTACATGCAACTGAATATTTCTAAAAACCTAATTTATAAGATGACAAACTATTATTGAGATGTTTTCTCTGAGACTTTTGTATTTGCTGGAAATTCTGACTAAAACTTTTATTCTAAAACGTGTGTTTTTGGCTCATTTTTGCACTGCATTTCTGAGAACCATTCAGTTCATCCTCTTTGTATTTATTCCAAACAAATCAATGTTGCTGCTGCAACATCTGTTTAGCAGATGATTTTTTTCCTGGAAGACACGGGAGGATTAGAAAAGCAAATAAGATTAATCAGCGTTGATTTTAAGGGATGACTTAGTTGGAAAGCTGACATTTATTTACGGTATAAGAAAATGCTGTGGATTGTTACTTTAATCTATAACCTTTACTTATTTATAAAATCAAGTGTTAAACTCACAAACAGCATGAGTAAATAACTTTTTACAAAGGGCTCAGTCTAGGATTTTAATGAATAAAAAGATTGATCAACAGTTGAAGCTAGAGCCAGCAGCCAGTTAGCTTAGCTTAGCCCACCTGAAATGGGGAAACAGCTAGCCTGGCTCTGTCTGAAGGTAACAAAAGCCGCCTATTGTACCAGCACCTAAATGTCAGGGTGATTACATTTTTTAAAAACATTTCCCCCTTTTTCTGACATTAATTTAGTCATCCCACTGAGCTACAATCAGCAAGTTAAATCAGTATGCCAGTACAACGCAATTAAGACAGCAAGAAGGCCTGCTACAGTTTACAAAGCTGTTTTCAGTGCTTAGAAGAAGGAAGCCATGTTGGAAAAGTAACAGCAAAACTTGCCGTGATGGTCAAAGGAATAGTTTGACATTTTGGGAAATACGCTTATTCGCTTTCTTGCCAAGAGTTAGATGAGACAGTGTTATTGATCTTCTCATCCTACTATTGGCAAGAAGGCAAAGTGTATTGCCCAAAGTGTCGAGCTATTCCTTTAAGCATAAGTGAGTGGTCAGTCAGTCTTTGGCAAACACTTCCCAGCTGAAGTGTGCAAAGAAGGAATGAAGTTGGTAGTGGGAGTGGGCGATTGGGTGGGGGTGGCATCCAGGGCTAAATTTGAAGTTAACGCAGGACAGCGGCTTTTCTGATGTGTAAGCAATCAATTCACTGGGGTGATTGGAGACCTTTTGGGGATGGCAATCTTTGACCTCTGCGCTCCCCCTTGACCTGTGAGCCTGGTCGCCATAAACTGCTGACCGCTACTGCCGCACTGGTTAATGGAGTCGCCCTGCATGAGCTATGAGGGTGGATGCATGCTCTCACACACACAGGCATACAACAACTCCCCCCTGATCCATTAATATTGCATTCTCAACCTCTGGGACCTCCACTGAAGGGAGATGGTCCGGATCAATAACTGCCTGTTTAGTTTATTGGCGGCGGGGATATGTGCTTATGCGTACCATGTCCCACTGTCACTTTGATTTAACTCAGGGGTCAAGCACGGGTCGCTATCATACATTTGTAAAATATTATTTAACACCTGATATATCTTCCATACATCTGTAATCGATGCAGGACCCAAACACACATACACAAGGGTGCACACATGGATGCTGGACCAGGGTATGACTTTAATCTTTCCAGTGCGGCACAGTCACTACGGCGGTTTCTGTTCCATCCATCTACTTTCTTATTTATGCAGTTGCTAATGTTCATATTTCATTTAATTACAAATTAAGGCTTCAGTGGAAACGCATGTCATCATGGCTCAAGCGGACCGACCCGGGTCCATGGAAAAACCCTGGTTGCTATCTCTCACTTGGTAAATCCATGAAGAGGTCATAAAGTAGGGAAATCCAGCAGAGAAGGTCAAGCTGGAATCACAACAGCAAATGTACATTGTTTTTGTGGAAACGGAGCGTAGTAGGTGAACTTAAAGCTGCACTTATCTATATTTTTATATTAACATTGGACCAAAAGAAAAAGGTGTCACTCACAATGAAAAACCCACAGAAAATTATCACCCAATCAGTTCCCCACAGCTCTATGGAGCTCTATAGCAACTTTCAGCTCATTGTTTTTACTGTTTTGATTTACTGATTTACTGCTCTCACTATTTTTGTTTTTAGCAAAAATACATGGAAAAGGCTCTGATGAACCCACTGTACGTCCAGCACCAAACAGCAGACAGACAAAGTTAGCAACTAATGTTAGCTGGTGAACGTAAAGGAACATTTGGCAGCTAAAGAGCCAGATATTTCCAGATATTTATTTTAGTGGAGACCAAAAGCAGAGCTAAAGGGCGAGTGAATAATTGACTGCCATTTGCGAAGTGTCCAGAAACATGACTGCTAATGTTGCTCTCTTTCTTCTGGATGTGTAAATAAGGAACTGTTTGCTTAAGATGATGATCAGTTACTTTGGGAATTTTTTACTAAAACTTGCTAGCGTTTGACAGGTGGGTGGTGTTCATTTTCCACCCTGCATACTCTTCAGTTATAGAATATCTTCAACTCACACAACCCCATTCATGGGTGAGGAGTGCGTAAAGGGAACCAGCCAGCTATGTCTTCGAGTTTCCCGCTGGTGAAAAGTTTCCTTTATGTCTGTCTCTGCACCAAAGAGCCCTGAGACTCGAGATAGCAGCAAATCTCTCATTCATCAGCTGACTGCAGTTATTCAGGCCTAAAGGTATTGATATGCAAACAAGATGGTTCAGCTACAGGTCTGCAGAACAGGCTTTTATCCAAAAAGCCCTAGCTCCATTCCTGATACATTGCTCTGTCGCTCACACAATGACCCTCCTGTCAATGGTCCATGTGAGCGTCTGGCTCCACTGAGGGTGCATAGGATCCAAAGACATGGATTAGAGCAAACCCGGATATTGGGATGGATGGGCGAATGTCACCCCTTCAGATCTTTACACCCCTAATGAAAGTGACTGGTGACCCTTACTGAGGAGGTCAAGTGTCCTCACTCGGGCGGGAGAGCAATGGCTGCTTAAGGACTGCTTGCCAGTCTGCCAGTCTGCAGGGTTCAATCAGGCATGGAACAGCTGGAGGCCCAGGGTAAGTTTTTAGAAACCACACTTGCCAGGCAGTTACACAGGTTACCACAATGCCTGCTGCATGTGCACACTGATGCAAATTCATTCTTAGTTCATTCTATGAAATACCAAACCTTTATTGGACATGTGCCATGCAGTGCTATGTTTTTGGAGCACTGTTTTACATTTAAGGATCATGCAGTATAAAGCTCCATTTTACCCATCCACAAAAAGTGTGAGACCACTATTATCAGATTCATACACACTGGAGACCTTTCCCTAAAATCAATGAAGTAACTAAGAGTCTATAGCCATGCTATCATCTCTAATGCTAATGTCAGCATGTTAACACACTCACTTGCTGATGTTTAGCAGTAATGTTCACCATGTTCACCATCTCATTTTAGCGTGTTATCATGCTAACATGAGATAATTAGCACAAAGTACAGCTGAGGCTGATGGGAATGTCATTAGTTTTGCAGGTATTTTGGACATAAATCAAAGTATTAATTAAAACTAATTAAGAATTTGACCTGATGATGGCGCTAGATGAAAAGTCAGGGGATCATCAAAGTTATTACAATTCAAACCAAATTTCACGGTAATCCATCCAATAGTTTTCGCGATAGAGAGATTTCAGGCAAAACCAGAAATGTCAACCTCACACTGGGACCAAAGTAGTGGATCAACTGTGACTGACTGACATGCTGTTAGCGTGGCTAAAAATGTAAACGTTTAAAAAGATTTAATTAAAGAATTAAGGTAATAATGAATGTGAAACAGAATCTATGTAAACAGCAAATTGGATATATAATCATGATGAAGCAGAGTGACAGCTGTGTTCTGTGAAAACATGCAACTCCAGGTTCTTTAATTTTTCAGCCGAAGGACTTCATGCTCTTCAATAGGTCGGTAAAATCCTGCCACCGTTGCACTCCAAAAAACCCACTGAATAAGCACTAAAACACTGAAAACAAACCTGTTCTGTTCCCACAGCAGAACAGCCACACAGAGCCCATCTACTGTCCACATTCCCCTTTAATGACCCAAACAACATCTCCTCTCACTCCTCAAGTGACTTGAGCAACTGGTCACTGCTCCGCTCCGCGGCTTGCTCTCCTCTGTGGAGGTCAGGATCAGCCCTCTTGGCCTGCCCAGAGGTCAGAGTTCAAAGTGCATTCCACCACCAGGGTCACTTATGGTCATTTGACCCTCATATGCAGAGGGTTATTCTCAGACTGATGAGGGGAAAGTGATTGCAATCTGTTACCGTCCCCATGTAATGGACTCATTTACTGTGAATGATAGAGCTAAATTGGTCATTATTGAGGAAATTGTTCAGGGAGAAACCCTTTCGTGTGACACTATTATGTATGATCCCTTATGTTTTGCCAGATTGTGGCTGAGTGTGACCGTGGTGGGATTTCAATCAGACACAAAATAATATATCAATCTGAAATGCAGATCACTCAATTTAACGTAACCTGAAAAGAAGCATAGGTTTAATGAAACAACTGCCTACCAGAGCGATTTCTTTGTGGGTGTGGTGTGTCCTTGTGGTCATTTGATAGAGGAGTCATCTGTTGCCCCCTTGACCTCAAAGTATGGAAGTGTAAGGAAGAGGGAGAGTCTGCTGCCAGCCAGACATACCTGAGTCTGACACCTTAACTCTCAGCACGAAGATCCTTTATTAACATGTATCACATTTTGTCTGACACTTTCCTGCATTTTGGCAGTCTTCAGTGCTAAGCGCTAACTATCCATTTCTTCTGTTTATTAGTTGCTGCCAGAGACCAAAGGATCTTTCT
This sequence comes from Macquaria ambigua, assembly GCA_008360985.2. Lineage (NCBI taxonomy): Eukaryota > Metazoa > Chordata > Actinopteri > Centrarchiformes > Percichthyidae > Macquaria > Macquaria ambigua. The sequence continues at coordinate 137,521 of VMKM01000344.1, forward strand.
CAGGATATACCACCGGACACTAAATGTTCGGGACTGGCCACAGGCTGAAATAATTATCAGATAATTATTAGGTTAAGACTCTGTCAGAAGTTGAGGGACTCTTGGCTAACAAGCATCAAAACATGCACCTCTGTTGTAGAGACCACGATAATTTTAGCACAAGAGAGGCATCATAAAATGGAGGATCAAGCATAGCTGCTGCTAATCAACTGTAACACACAGCTCACAACCGTGAGGGACTGTTAACATTTCCTATTGGAAAGTCGATGAAACGACCACAAAGGGACGCAAAATGAATACAAAGAGACAAAAAAATGAATATAAATAGAAGCAAAATGATCACAAAGAGACAAACTACAAAGGAATACAAAATTACTACAAAGAGATGCAAACAACTACAAAGAGACACAAAGAAAGAGAAGAAATCTTGTGTCTTTTTCAGTCTGGGCTGGTGGACCTTTTGAATGTATCTAGTGGGCCATTGTCTCATAATCTGTCCATGTCTGTAGGCTGTTAGGAGTTGCAAACAGCAGCTATTTATTTATGTTGTTTCATTTTAGAATATTTAAAGTTGTTTATTTGGCATTGGCCTTTGGCCATTTGTTTCACTGAACAATGAAACTATTAGTAATGTGCAGTTTATTATTGCCAGGGCTTTAAGTTTGAGTCTTAACACATTTTTACTCATTTTAAAAGTTTGCCCCCTTGTTTAAAACTGTGCAGTGCCCCCCCCCCACCACCCCGATTCAGTTTTTAAACACGCCCTTGGCAGGAACTTCACTGGCAGACTAAGCCAGTTGCTGAGTGCGAGAGGACTGTTGAATCTCATTCGTACCCTGCTAACAAGAAGTCGGTCAGCTCAAAAGGGAACAGGAATCAAAGCCTTGAACATCAAAAAGGTGTCCTTCAGACTCTCAGTCCTGCTGTTGTCTGTTTATCATAATTGCCTGAATGGACGCCAAATCATACAGCCTGTGATTGGTTTATGAGGCCTTCTCTACTTTGACAAGCAAGCTTCAAATTAGGAGAAAACACTTGGTTTTGGCTGCAAGAGCCACATTCCTCCAGCGAAGCGGAGAGGATTTGCACCCGAGTTTCCTCTCTAATTAGCAGATCAAGGGAAGAACAAAGACATGTACCATACATTAATTACAAATCACTGGGAATAAATCCAAGTTCCTGTGTTACATGCTCGCATATGCTATTTTCCATTTGAACGGCCTCCTGATGACAGTTTGCTTAATGAATGGGCCCTCTCATTGATTCCACCATATGTTCAGCAGAGCCAGTTCAATGAGGTTTTGTGTTGCCTCGGATTCAAGATGTTTGGTGGTTCAGTCATTTAACATCTCGGGAAAGGAAAGAGACAGAGAAAGTGGAGGAACAGCCAGATAAACAGATTAAAAGAGCTGAATTTAATGTGTTTTGTTAATGTTTTGTTAATGATGTTAGGGAACAGGTTGTCTTTTATTATAACAAAGAAGATGAGTTTGGGGAAAAAAAAGGCAGAAAACACAGCCGACAACTTGTCATTAACATCTAATGAAGCTGACCCCACAGTGAGTATCTATGGATGACCTTTGACCTTTAAAGTGCATGTCAAACTCCTAAAACAGGCAAAATCTTAGAGAGAGGCTAGTTGCCCTACTGGGGATAAGCAGTTATTTTTGATAATGAACTGTGGCTATTAATTATTAATTATTTATTGAGCATTGCTGATGATTTAGAAATAATAATAATTTAAACAACACAACAATAAAACAATATTGTCATTGGTAGCCCTTTGACCAAAGGCAGAATTTAAGTAGAGCATAGGAAAAGATGATACGGTTATTCTCTATGATATGTACTCCTAACATACAAAAAAGAAAATATTTTTATTTTTTATTCATTTTATTTTATTTATGTTCAGCTTGAACACATTACCTTAAAACAAAACAGCAAAAAATAAAGACATACTAGATATACTAAAGCTTTAATAAAAGTTTTGTTAAAGAAATCATTTATAATCAAATGATTTAATTGATAGAATTTACTGAGAAAGAGTCATTTTATTTAATCTTTTATTTTATATCATTAAATGAGTTTTTTAAATTTTCTTAACAGAAGAGCTGAATCAATGTGAGCCTTTTGCAGAGCCCTGAATGACCCCCCACCTCGCCTGCTCACTTTTCTTCTTCCCTGTAGTTTACTCGGTGTTCATTAGCCTGCTGTGTCGGTGTGTAACTCCGTGTGAGGGACCTGCCATTACACAGCTGTTTCTGGACCCTGTGCTCTGTGGCCTACAGGCTGCTCACCACTTCACAGACAGCATGGGAGACTCTGTTTTAGTCGGCACACATGCTGCAAAAATGCATTCAAGTTGTTATCTGTGATACCTCTGTCGTTGTATGTTTTTCATTTGATAGCATCCTTAGTGCCAAGTGCTCATTGCAGTTGTGTTTCTGGACTGTAATTGAAAGTGTGTGGGCTGTGATGTCTGTGATGTGTTCTTCATTAGTCATTCAGTCTGTTGCTGAAGTTTTTTCTTCTTTCTATACACAGTCATGGTATTATCTTTATTACTCATTCTCTGTCAAACAGGTATTATAAAATCCATCACTTCCTGTGTAGGTTGAATTCATGGGGCATAGATTTATATAACAAATGTCACAGGCAGATGTAAGTGCATGTATTAGGCAGTAGCAAAGATGGACTCTAACAAACACACACACACATACAGACCTCTATTTCCCATTCCCAACCCTATACTTCCCTTCCACCTCCCTCCTGTCCTTTGTTTTTCCCTCCGCACCAAAAGGTAAATTAGATGCCATTCCACATAACAGATGTCTGGGGAGTCAGGTCTCCCCTCGCACACTGGAGTCTCTCTCTGAAGCTTCTCTTAGGTCAGATGGAGTTTCCTCTCGCTCCCGCTGAGGAGAAGGAGAATGTCCTCAGGGACCCGATCGTCTTTCAGCAGCTCGGGGGATGATGCAGAGAGGAGAAGTAAAAACTCCTGCTCATATGGGAAAAAAAAGTCCTGCTCATCAATATTATTGCTACTGCTGTTGCTGTTGCTGTTATTGTTGTTTGGTTATTTTCAGTTTATTAGACAAGTGATCTATCATTTGTAACTTTTTTCTGCATGTTATGAGTGTGAGGTAATCCAACCAACATTTATGTCCTATATATAAGTTTGCTGATACTGGTAATTTTTAAAAACGTATTTAATATTAGCAATATATTAAAGGTTAAGTTATAACTTATAAATTATTAGAGGCTCATCCCTGACAACGGTGAAATAGGGAAAACTGTATTTCTTTTCATTTTCATTTTACTTCCTTCTTTTCATTTATTCATAAATGTATTGATTGATTTAATTGTTAGGTTTTTGTGTTTTTGTATTACTTTTATTTATTTACTTTTATTGAATGTGTATGACAGGTACCACATTAGCTGCTAAACTACAAAGATTTTAATTTGTTTCTTTTTTAGTGTTTTTTCAGTTTCAGATGATGCATTTAGTGTCCCATGAGGCTTTAAAAGCTATTTCAGAGGCTATTCTATGGAGCAAAAATGCAGTAAAAGGTCATCAGACAAGTCACAATTATAACTAAATACATCAATAAATAATATTGTCAGGTAAATAGTTAAAATATATTGTAAAAACAAATATAAGGCTTCATGCTTTTCCTTTAACCTCCAATCAAAAAAGCCATTTATTTTTTTCCTTGTACCACCAATCAGTTGATAAAATATATTCATTAATTTATTATTTATTATTCTTCTATTTATGTTTAATTTTTTTTTTGTTTGGAGTGTGTGTGTGTGTGTGTGTGTGTATGTGTAGGTAGGTAGCTATGTAGCATCTTCATAACATTATCTCCATTTTCAAGTGCATGTCTCTTGTTTTCAAGACCACAACGGAAACAAATCTAAAATTGTCTATCACTGCTTTTTAAAATACATATTAGTATTATTTTCCTTCCAGAAACTCATATTGGTCAAAGTGTGCTTATGCTGACTCACTGTTCACTGAAGGTCAGTAGCTCAGTCTAAGCAAATATTATCTGTCGGTATGAGAAAAGATCATCAAGCTTTATTATCTCCAGTGATTACCCGACCACACTGGAGCCAGTGTCCTCTTCCTGTGTACTGCTGGGATCCAGGCTACAGTTAATTCCCACTTTGGAGCCAGAGATGGGAACAATATCACATCTCATCCCTCGGGGGCCTGACGGGGGACCAGATCACCTCCCCGACTCTCATTATTTAATATCAGAGCGCTTTACTCAGAGGCTGCAAGGAGGTCAGAGATTTATGGTCAGTGTTCAATAAGAAGCATGTCACACACACGAGGAGAAAACACGAACACGGACACACACCAGCCCACAAATTACAGACGCTAGTTTTGCTGCAGAGAGGGTGAAGAGACACAGAGACAGAGAGAAAGAGAGAGATTGATGCAGATGCAGACGGCGCAGATGGGTAAAGGATGATTGAGAAAGAGAGGGAGAGCAAAAAGATGAGAGGGAGGGCGATTAGACGAGGATGGAGAAAGAGGGAATAAGTCCGGTGTCCAGGTCAGGCATTCAACACCGGGGAGGGAAATGAGACGAGAGGTCCCAAGAAAAATAGAAATCGCTGGCCACACACACATTTTCCATCTTTCTTTTCCTTTCCCTTCATGATAGGAAACACACGAGCTGAGATAGAAGGACACCAACTATAACTACAAACAGATGTGGTTATCATTCACAATTTAAATCATCAATAAAAATTATATGATATGAAGGCACTGACAATGCAGTCATAATTATTCTTCATTTTCTCTAAAATATCACATTGTTTTCCAGCCACGCGCACTGCAGTTTTGCCATTTCTGTCACTCTGAGGCAGATTCTCAGACATCAGACTGACATCCTTTGGTTTGAGGGATAAGACAAACCAGAAATTAACAAAGAGAAAAATAACATATACATTAAACTGCCATTAATCCCAATGACTTTAAGTAGCATTCAGCAGATGAGAAGAGGCTGGAAAGACAAACATTACTACCGATATCATTATTTTTTAATTATATGAAATGACTGCTCTTATGTTACTGATGGGCCTCGTGGTCAACTCAGGCTTCTAATTCATCAGTAGGCCCACAGCACTGTCTAGAAATTTTGAAATAGGGGTAATATAAGCAGCTGTACATGTTCCACAGTGAAGGTTCATTTTCATACTAAAAGATGCATTATACATCATGATGTCTGGTCTTGTCCAGAGGTGAACCTGGAAACAGACACAAACAGGCAATACACAGATAGACTGACATACCAGACATATTTATTGGACCTTTTAATAACAATCTGATGTTGGCAGCTCACCGATATGCAGTCCTCACTCTCTTTTACTAAAAAAAAAAAAAACCCATACTGCAATTCTTCACCTTTGCTTTAACATGTGAATTAATGTTATATCATGCAACACTGCACCTGTCAGCGACGGTCCAGTATAATGGTGATTCTGTGTCTAATATCTTATTTCACTGCTGACTATAGAGTAAATTATTGTTAAGGCTCTTCCTTCTTAAAAAGAGCTCAAAAGAAGGCTGGACCCAAGCGCCAAACACAGACAGACCAGGTAGATTTAGCAGGGGTTTATTTCAAGGGATGCATATCTGGGCTCAGGCAGGCTGCAACCAGGAGAGTTTTCCACAGGACAACAGGACACAGTTCTGGGCGTGGGCGAGTCGCAGGGAAGCTGGCAGTAGAGCTGGAGTAGATGATCCAAATGGGTTAGACAACAATCTGGCGGAGATGGACTGGTTTGCTGGAGTTCTTAAGCTGTGGAGTTGATGAGCTGATGGAGAACAGGTGCGTGATTGCTTCTGAGCTGGAGAGCAGTGATTGGTGGAATTGAGACCAGGGCCGGCAACTGAGCAATGAGACAATGGAAACACCAGGGAAGGGAACACACAGGGAAAACACTAGGAAACACTAGAGGTGGAGGGAGCATCCATGACAATTATGGTTTGAATAGCGAATGAGTGAACACGGGGGGCATTTCAGACACAGCTGTAATCTGTGTTGTTTTTGGTATTGCAATGGTCAGCTTAAAATATTATAATTGTTAGAACTGAATGGCACCTTCAATACACAACCAGTCCTTTTAGTATCAGCCTTTAGAAATCCATACCTGTCAAAGCCTAATCCATGCATCCTATGCAGGCCACCATAACATGCTCCATAAGGCCATAAGGAATCCATCTGTACCAGAGACACTTCACATTCCCAGAGATCAATGGGTGGCAGCCTGGACAAACCATAATCCCCCACCCCCTGCACCCCCAACCTCCCACGATGCAGAGTCTAATCCACCACCTCGAACTGAGTGGCTGACACTAACACACAGGTAATAGAGCACATCGTAACCAGCACATGAGCAGCCGCTGCAGGCATGATCAATAGGCAGCTAAAGGAACAGGTAATATGATATTGACGGACCCACAATTACAAGGATGGTGAGCAGATGTATGTGATTTTACGTGTCTCTGCAAACCGCCCATGCATGCATGTGTGTCTGAGTTAATATATCTTTTTACAACACAAATGTATCTTTGGCCATCTTGACATGCCATTGCATTCAGGCTGCAGCTCGCTGGGGCTGATCACTCTGACACACTGGTGTAGTCATGAGGCCTAAAGGAAATCAATTACACATTGACTGTGTTGTTAATATGAGTAGTGCATTGGCACTTATTCATGAAAGAGTCCCCATTTACACATATGCTAGTTGTTATTGAAAAATAAACAAGCAGGGATATTTCCCAAATGATCTTTTAAAGATGAATTAGCTTTCAAGTCACTAATATGAAATGGCGTTTTTATGCGACAGTACGTCTTCTGTATCATTAAAACAGTGTGCAGTAGCATTTGAGCAGCAATGAGCCCTTTCAGTGAAAATCCTTCTAGATGTAATTATTCCTACATATAGGTATGTAATCCCGAGGCCAGAGTGAAATACCAGAAGTCCGACTCTGGTGGTCCAGAGTATAACGTCACTGACAGTGAAGGGGAAAACGACTTAGAGGTCAAAATAAATGTCCCAAAAAGAGAGTGGGAGAGCAAATCAGGCGAGCTGGTGTCTTTTATCCAAATATAACAGACGTCTGCGTATGTTTAATGAAACAGACCCGTTTTAAAGACAGGCAGAGACGGTGAGCTGGCATGGAGGTCCATATCAAGTGACCGAACACAGCAAAAGGGTGAAGGAGACAGTAGCAAAATTGTTGGATTTAAGCTCCGAAATAACCCAGACAGTCACTGGCCAAATCTAAGTCTGCTGCCTTCACAGACAGAGGCTGGAACAGCGACATACAGGTCAAACTCAGAGGATGAAATATAACATAACAGACGATGCACTTGTCCTGATGGAGCCATTAGGATTCCCTGCATTGCTGTAGGTCTGAACAAACCTGTCATCTCCTGCACTGGCAGCTGACCTACAAGGACAGACATGTCACTGCATACTGAGCCGAGGGTTAGGGCCGGGTCTGCCCACCCATGAAGCACCAGCACTCGCTTTCACCGCCAACTGCTCCGCTCGTGTCTTCATCGGCTCTGTCGTTCTCTTAATCAAGCTTGATTGACTTTTACAGAATACAGAATTTATATTCAGATGTCATTGCCCCATTTGTGTGTGTAAGTGGGCTGCTGCTATTGATTTAGTCAAAAGAAAATTGCAAGAAGAAATTTTCTAAGTGCACATATAAGCAGGGTGTTATATGTGAATTTAGTGGATCTTAGCCCTTTACTTGAAACACCCTAAAGCAGTGGTTCCCAGCCTTTTAGGCTTGTGTCCCCTCAAAAGCAATACTTGTGACCCCCCCACCACATGTTTAGCACTTGAATTTGAATGATTTTTAGAGGCATAAAAAGGTACAACTAAAAAATAAAAAATACCAAAGATTATAGAAAAGTCTGGAAAAAAAAAAACATTTTGTGTCGCAGAACATGTTTTTGAGTCTTTCCTATCCTCATCTTGTGACCCCTTTCATTTTTCTTGCAACCCCTTTGGACTTTTATATAAATTTTATATAAAATCAACAAGTAGAGCCCAGTCTTTTCATCTTTTTTACTATTAGTTTAAATTGATCAATCACTCATTCAGCAAATTAATCACCCGCCTTCAGTTGAATTTCTCTTGTCTCCAGTTTTACATTCCTGCAGCTCTACATCTTCCTGTTTTCCTCTCATTCTCAGTGGGTTCTTCACTGTTAAATCCCCAGAGACTCCCTGCATTCCCATTTATTCACTCATTTAGCTGAGCATGACATACTCTTACTTCCATCTTAATCAAGACTCTGCTTAAGATCCTTTGTCAAACTGCTGTTGACGTCCCATTACCCCTGGCAGGGCCTGTCTCTGTGCTGCCCACAGGCTTACTCTCTCTATATATCTCTCTGTGTGTTCCCCCTCTCCACCGCAGCACCGAACCCTAAGAGCTTGACTGGTTATTGCTGGGAAGCTTGGCCCTTCCCAGTCACATTCTTCCCCTCTCTCTCTCTCTCTCTCTGTCATCCCTCCCAGTCTCTGCTGGTCTGGACTGGCTGCTGAGGCCACGCTAATGTGCTGCAGTACATGACGGGCCTGGCTGGGATGGGGCCATAATTCGTTCCATTCCTTTTTATTAAACCCATAGCCACGCTGTTATTAGTGCTTGGTGAGGAGAGCAGCTCTGTAACAGCATGATGTCTTCCATATGTGATGTTAGTACCATCCCAAGGAGAGAGGACTGGGGGAGACAGATGAGACGGAGCCTTTTCCCTAATGGCAGAGTTTGGTTTGAAGAAGGCTTCTGTAAGTGACATCCAACAGGATATGGGTTCAGAGCAGCATGGCTCGCGCTTACAGGCGCCTAATGCATCAGTGCAGCGCTGCAATGCAAGACTCATTATGGCCATTCCTGCAGTGGCTTTGTAGAAGTCTACCTTTGATGCATCTCTCCTGCATTTGTCTCACAATCGTATTAAATATAATTCGTATGTCCATATTAGCAAAAGTAACACAGAGCTGCAGTGTCTCTCAGATAACTTGCTTCTACAGAATTTGCTATAGCATCTGGTCCCTTAAAAATAGAGAACATCTCTTTTTTCCCTGTTCCTCTTGTGGGGGGAAAATGTGCAAGCAGCAGTTCATCAAACATGCTGTAAAAAATAGTGAGACTTTGTCAATGAGATGTCTTTTTCTGCTTCACTTTGGCATGAACCTTGTTCTCTTTTAAATGGGTGTTAGGAATAGTTTGACATTTTGGGAAATACGATTATTTGCTTTCTTGCTAAGAGTTAGAGGAGAAGATAGATGCCACTCTCATGTCTATACGCTAAATATGAAGCTACAGCCAGCAGCCAGGTAGCTTAGCATAAAGACTGGAAGCAGGGGGAAAAGCTAGCCTCTAAAGCTCACTAAATAACACATTATATCTCATTAGTTTAATCTGTACAAAAACTGGAGTGTATAAACGACACGCTGTGGTTTTACAGGGGCTTATGTGTGAAGGTAATGTTAAGCTAACCAGCTGCTTGCTGTATCATTACAGGCAAGACAACTATATCAAATAAAATAATGCTTACCACATTCGCTTTTTTTGCCCGAGAGTTAGAGGAGAACTTTGGCACCACTCTCATATTTGTATGTTAAATATTTGATTGGTCACTGGAGACTGAATGGATATCTAAAAAAAAAAAATCCAGATCATATACGAACATGCTGTGATGTTCCTGGTAGATTAATGGGCTTTCTGACTGATGTGATACATTAGCTCGAGCAACAGAGAAACCCAATGACTGTCCTCGACATCCTTTGAGCAGCAGCACATGGTGTGCAGCGCAGGCAGCAGAGATCTCTTGTTAATGAGCAGAATAACCTTGAGATCCTGAGAAATCGCAATATCAAATGGATCTGGTCGTCTCTGTTATTCTGCATATCAGATCCTTCAGTGGACAGATCATAACTGTGATAAGTAAAAGGGAAAAACAGAGGAAGAGAAAAACAGAGACACTTATAACCACACAATGAACATAAATGGATATGCATAGAAATACAGATCTGATCATTCATATTTTGGTTTATATTGTTGTTACGAGATTCTTGAACCTCCACTGAGCATTTCTAACCATGGCACCAGTAAATTAGAGGACAAAAATTCCAGTGTTTTCATTCCACAATTGGAAAAAAAAATACAAATGATTCATGCGCAAATCTTTGGAAAGTCAAAGTCTTACAATAAGTCCAATAATACACCATAATGAGTTTTATATTCCAAACAGTAAGTATTTTACTAGACTTGATTTCACTGTTATTCAAACATTGCATTTTTCACTCTCTAATGAAACTCTCCTGCTACAATATTCCACTATAAATAATAGAAAAGCAGTTTGTCTGCATATGTTGAGGCCATACAGATGATGCTTTGCACAGAACATCAGTCCCACATGCCATAAAATCAGCACCTAAACAAAGCAACACTGAACTAATTTAACAATCAGCTCATAAATGGCATTATAGCGTGAAACTGTGTCCTGCTTTGTATCACTTTTAGGGGCGATGCTCCAGAATATAATGATTTCATTGTTCAGTGGAACACATGCGGCAAAAGAAATGAAAGCTTCTGTTTCATATATCACTCTGTAATAATTGAAGAAATGTTTCTCCCCTCATTTGAGGAAGAAAAAAACACTTCAAAGATTTATTTATTTTTTATTTTGAAAAAAAAAAGACTCTTAGGGTCAAATCTGGAGCAAGATATTTCTGTCAGGGCTTGTCAGAGGGGAACTACCTAAACAGTGGATGTTGTGAAGACGTTTGCGATAGACTGGGACAGCAGGACGGGCTTTGATGTAGAGCTGAAATACAGCTCTGGGTCTTTCCACAGTTAAAATGATGAATGGATGCAAATGTCTCTGGGTAACATTAAATTGACAGTGGCAGTATATCAGGCGGGATTTTTCGTCTGAGTGGATAAAAAGTTTGAGCTGAGTGATGCTCTGCAGCTCGCTACTAAAAACTACGTATGTGCACACGTGCTACAAACCACAACCTGCACACACTCACCGACATGCTGAAAGTCTGATTCAGGATGAGTATAAACAATACCCCCACTGTTGGCTATAACTGTGCAAGCCAGACAACAGGAAGCTAGAAAACATGCCTGAGCTGGGTGTGTAGGTGGCGGTACCTGTTTTGTGTAGACGGTGACAGACAAGCGCTCAAACCACAGCTGCATCAAAACAGCATTCATTTTTACGTTCACTAACAACATGGAAATATTCACTGAAAACACACAACACACAACTGAGAAGATTTGTTGTTTCAGAAATGTCACTTTAACTTTCCCCCTCGTTTAGTTTTCATTTTTATGTCATGTAATATAATGTTTCCTGTCTAACTCAAGTCTCATAAGTTTGACCTGCAAAACAAGAAGACTCATAGCAATAACATGACCAATGCCACAGTGTTCCTCCCATTACCTCAGTATGGCGGCACAATGATGGGAGCTGACATCAGGCATGCCACTGATTTCTTTCTTTGTGCTGCTTTTCAACAGCATGTTATTAACATCATTTAAGGTTTCCTCCGCAGTCGTGTAACCCCCCCACCCCCACCCCTCTCACTGGACATGGGGATGAGGAGACAGAGTGCATTGTTCTACCGGAGCCCAGCTGGATTCAATGGAGGCTATGAACAGACCCAATGGTGCAGCAGCTATACAGTATAGTTAGTCACACAGGTGGCAGGGAAATTATAGTGTACACATACTTGTAGTTTGGACGTCCTCCACTTCTGGAAGCCAATAAAGACTGCACAGGCTGCTGCCAACTACTGCAAAAGCTATACTTGGATGTAGAAGCTCGGGCCATGCCAAGACATTGCTCACCAAGCACCGCTCATACAGAACAATATGTTTTAATGATCGGATTCAATAAAATAATGATGATTGGTTCCATTAGATCCTTACTGAATATCTCTTTCAGGAGTTGGTGCGCTAACTTATTTCATTCTTAACAATAGATCTATTGTCTGTGTGTCTGTGTGTGCACTCATACATATGTGTGCATGCTTGCATGTGAACTAAAACCCTTTGGTTCACCAACCTAAATACTACAACTTGTCTGCCCGCTTCCTGTACAGAAAATTACAATACCGTAAAACCCCAGTGTGTAGGGTTTTTTGGTCTATCACATATGGAGATACTACTGTAAACACCAGTTCTTAGAGTTCCTGATTACAAATGGTCACTTAGATCAAACCACGAGTCTTTGCAGCTCTATTGTTAGACAAAGAAAGAACATAGAAAACTATAGAGGAAATATGTAGCTGTCACATCATTTCAATCCCTGCAGCTCTAAAAGGACTTGGGCTTGGCTTTGTGTTGTCTCTGTGTTGCCATGCCTCTGAGAAGTCGCTGGAGTCTGTGCTTCCTCCTCTCGTCTTATGTTTTACACAGGGTGTGCAGCTGAACCACAAATCTCCTGTCTGGTGCCATCGTGGAGGTTCAGTGGGCAAAAAAAATCACTCAAGTACAAGAACATATGATCAGCAAAATGTTAAAAGTTAAAGTTAAGGCACTGGTGACTGATACAGAAAGGCTCCTGTCAGTGTTATATAATTTAATATCATATTATTAGATTACTGGGTGTTCTTACTACTGATGCATTAACATGTACAGCAGCTTCTTTTTAATGTTGTTGCTGGCTGAGGTGAGGCTGATTCAACTTTTTAATATACTCTTGGGTAGTTTAATATATGTTCTGCGAAGCAATTAGTTACTATAGCTGTCAAATACAAATTGTGTGTGTAAATGTAGTAATAAGTGCAATATTTGTCCCAGAATTGTACTTATGGTACTTTGTTACTCTCCACCACTATGATATAATAACCAGGCAAGAAAAGGAGAAATACCTTATTGTTGAGGGGTGCGTGCTGTTCACTTTGTACTGGCATCAATACAAATTAGTACTTTTATGTGGTAGTTTTGGGTGCAAATTTGACATTGGCTATAGTGCCTTTGGTCTGAATCTCTTTAAGGCACTTTGAGCTAAAGGTTTAAAAAGAGCCCTGTTAATCTGAGCATTTGTTTGTTTTGTGTGTGTCACCTACTTAAAGTAAATTATATCTTTCTTTTTATTCCCTATTTCATATTTTATATTTAACTTTTATTTACCCAGGAAGTCTCTTGAGATGCACTTCCTCTTTTACAACACAGGCCTGGCCAAAATGGCAGCGTAGAGCAGTTAACACATATAGTCACGTAATACCTAAACAAAGAAGAGAGCTTAACTATTTAAAACAGTCACATTCTTCATGAAACATGTTTTGAATGTGGTGTTTGAATTTCTTGTATGACGCCTGTGTTTCCAAATGAAGTTTGTCTTATTATTCAAAGCCCAGGGTGTGCAGTTTTCTTAAGAAACAGCAAATGTGTTCACAACAAGACGTTGATTGATGTATTAGAATTCCCACTGAGGAACAACACAGAAATGAACCGTCTGCTTAGTTTAGTTGAGATGGAGAAGTTGCATATTTCTTAACTCAGTCAGCTTAACCAAGTGCTGAGGGCCTCCAATATGGCTGCCTGCAAACCTGAAGGTGTGTTACTGTACACTTGAAGGCTTTCGGTACAACCACAAAAAATATCTCCTCTGATTTTGCCTAATTTCATATGGAGACGTATTTTCTGCACTTTGTGTTCATCGTGCCTACACACAACCCTACTGTATGCACTGACATGCACGGCAGATCTACGGAAAAGAACACACACACAGGCACACTCCCTCCCTCACTCTCTCTCTCTCTAACACACACACACACACACACACACACACACACACACACACACACACACAGTGAGATGATGGATTAATAGCAGAGGAGTGGTCAGACGGCTGCAGGCCCTCCAGGGAGCCGACCTGTGGCAGAAAGGCCACCCAATCACAGCACATTCCTGCAGTGAGTGTGTTTGCAGCCCTGCAGATACGCCACACTGCAGGTACTTCCTGCATGGCTCTAAACAAAGTCGTGCCATCAGAAGCGACAAGCAAGACCTTATGACTGCTTATCATAAAGAAATTCAAATAGTTTATTAAAATCACTTCAAAAGATCCAACCGAATATTGGATCAAAGTATGATTGATGAGAGATTAACAGAGGGCATGAATTCATTATGTAGAAATCATTGAACCAAAAGTAAGTTTCACTTGATTTATCTGATGATGCTTTACAGTGCCGCTGTGATTAATGGACTCACAAACTGTAGTCAGAAAAACCTAATGAAATTAGAATTTGAAATTTTGTTTCATTTGAATAACCAGGCACTGGTGCAAATAGCAAATCGATTCCTCTGCGTAGGTAAATGTTCAGTGTATTTAATCAGTCCAGTTTCACATTATACAACATTATACAAAGTCCATCAATACATTGATGGAACAGTACACACCAGGCTGTCTGCTTAGGGGGAAATCTCACCATGTTGACGTTGTGTTGTTGTGTTATTAAATGCCTTTATGGCTGCTACAGCACTGGATTTTTTTTTTATCAGCGATTAGGAACACATTGACCGTAGAATCACATCAACAGACATATTACTGCCTGAAAATCAACATTAGTCACAGGGATGAGACATCCGATCCAAACGCCCGACCGCGAGGATTAGTCACCGTGAAAGAGCAACAACGCTGTGTGAGGCTAAATAAGGGTTTACTGTTACACCTTTTGATTCCTGCTTAGGTGTATGAGACAGTATCACGTGTCAAATACAGCTTTGTGCTATCAAAACAAAGCAGCAAACTGTCAAATTCGTCTCAGCAAAGCCGTCTGAGAACAAATCCCATGCTGTGAATGATGACTGGGATGGATTATCAAGGTAATATCAAAGTCTGAGGTGCAGGGATGCCTTTCACAGCAGAGACTTTTAAAGAAATGACTCACATAGTGTACAAATATAATGTGTGTACGGGAGTATATATCTCTGTGAGGGGAATGTGTGTATAATTGACAGCTTCCAGCCAATGGGTCCATCAGTGCTAGCAGTTGTATTGTTCAGTCCTATTTCATGCATGTTTGCTCAGCTGTACAGATGTTTACTGTACTGAATGTGTGTTGAAACTGTAGATTTCATCCTAGGCAACATTGCGTAAAGTCTACCAAAACATTAGGTGAATGCAGGTCTGTTTTCATTACAGCCTTGTGCAAAAGGTGTTTTGTCATAAAGACTTTAACTGATCATAGTTGTAGGTGATAACTCATCTAAATATTCTAACCAAATTAGGAATCATTGATGTAGATGTTAAGTTACAGCAGGGTCACATTCTAAAGTCTAAATTAGAATAGCCAAATTATACATTTTTACCAAGTTGTAAATCTATGTTAAATTGTTTTGGACTTTTTTATGGAGTTAAAAAAATTATAGTCAAATAATAGACTCTTTCATACAAAGATGTAACTAAATAAAAGCACATCCATACAGATCTTCTTTGGATAGATGAACTGGGGGGAAAAATTGGTGGAATTGTGCAAGCATGTTTGCCTTTGTGTGCTTCTCATAAATCTTGTTTCATGAGTGAACACCAGCACAGAGCTTGTACAGCAAAATAACAAGAGAATGACGACTTAAGAGAAGTAATGATTTAGTAAGTAAGTAATGGTAATTGGTGGATCTTTTTTATTATACCTACAAAGACAGTTGTGATGCAAATTACTTCAACTTGTGTTATGAAGTTTTAATTCCTGCCTGTAGGATATAGGCAACATTCACTAGCTCCTAATGAAAGACCCAAAGGATATCCATATTTGCCATGTGTGCTGATTTTATATCGTTTTATTTTGGGGTTTTTTTTTTTAATTAAGAAACTGTCTGTTATAGCTATAGCCAGTGGCTGAATATAGATAAGAAACTATGCATCAGGGATTTTAATTGATTTTAACCTTATTTATTTAATTTGTTCTGACAATTAGAGTAGAGTCTGGTGTGGAGGGTTTAGGCCTATATCCTATACCAGAAATCTTTCAATACATTTCAATAAAATATTTCAATAAATTAGGCTACAATATATTATATATAACATTATACCACATATTATTAAACATATTGCTAAAACATATCCATCACTATGTGACAAAGCATCCGTGCTGTCAGACATTTTTACTTGATAATGATCCTTTTTTCTTATCAGATTAGCGCTACTTGAAATCTGGATATTTCCCACTGCATTTGAAGGCAGCATCTGTGTTCCGTACATTCTGTCACCGCGAAAAACTCGAATAAACTGAGGAAACAGATCCAGGTAAAAAAAAAAAATAAGACTAATTAAAACAGCAAAAGGTCTTAGGTATAGCTGAAATTAAGCAATTTTAATCAAACTAGAAGTAAAAACATTCTGATAAAATTCCTCCAAAGACTCACTCCATGTTGTTAGAGGTGTGATAACAGTTGACATCAGCTAACGTTAGCCTTGTTTCCGTATTAGCTAGCTAACCTAGCTAACTACTTAACCAACCACTTACTCTAACTTTTGTATTAGTTTTAAGCTAATGTTAATGTCTCTAGTATTAGGTAAGGTTAGAAATGCTTTAATACTTTTTGTCCAGGTGGAATTAAAACCCAAATGTTAACTCTCATTGTTTTATTTGTTTTACCACATTTTACAGAATCTGTAATTGTAATAAAAACTGGACTGGATAGGGATTAACGTTAGGAATTACCAAGATGGCTGCTCAGACCTACATTGCCATCTCTGAGCTGCATCCCAGCTTCTCTCATCCGGTAAGTTAATTGTCATGTCAGAATTATAGCATTTTAATATCTTTTTCTTCTTGCAGCAGCCCTTAAAACTAAATTAGTGTCTAATAGCCAGGAATAATAATTTTCTTCAATTGTAGTTGTACACTGGTGGAACAGCATGTATTTCAGGCCTGTTTTTCTCACTTTGTTTTGTAAGCTGTGTTGAACTATGAAAATATACAAGTCTGCTAATGTTTTTCAGAAAGTGGCAGGCATCATCATTGGGAAAACTGATGTCAAAAGCTTTCCTGACAGAAAAAGTTAGTATCTTTTTTAATATTAGTGCACCTAAGCTGTTACTTCAGTGTCTTGTACACCAGCCCCCTCTCCTGGAGAATAGATACATTAATATGATCGCTTTTCTGAGCTTTTCTGTCCTCTTCTTCCTCTTTTCCATTGAACAACACTAACCACACCTATATGTCTGAATTTCAGATGTTGGTATAGACAGATTCACTTTTGGCTTCACCGTTAAGGACTCAACTGACTTCTTCATTAATGTGACAGCCTGGGGAAACGATGGATACATCATCGGGCTCTCCAACAGCTTCAGCATTGGAGACTGTGGTGAAAAAGTCACTCTCTAAGTTCCCACAAGCCTTAAAAATCCTTGAGAATTTATGGATTTGGCAAAAGTACATGTAATATTTTAGTTTTTGATGGAATGCCACAGAAGTGCCTATAATTTTTTTTAGTATCAATAGATCACAATAGTACAAAATGAAACATTTGTCATGTCCAGTGTCTTGTTTACTCCAAAACCTGCCAGTTATGAGTGCTTTAATGTCATCAAATTTAGCCTAGAAAGTCACTGCTCTTGGTTGTAAAATTATGAATTAGAGTAAAATCTGCATCTTGTGATGTATGTCTTTACTTGTAGAATGACAAAAAAGCTACACAAAAAATCTCAATAGAAAAAAAATGTAGTAACAAGTTTTAAAAACATTTAATAACTTTAAATCTAATACAAAAAGACAAACTTAACGCCGATGCACAAAATTGTTGATGTTTTTTTTCAGTCGTCATTGAAAATCCTTTAGTTTCCAACAAGGACCCAGAGAAAGGGGACAGATTCTGTCCTACAACACCAAGGTAATTAACACTTTCAATGCAGATGTTGTAGAAGTATTAGTCATCCTCACCCTGTGGTGCTTTTAGATAGCTGAAAGGTAGTGAGGTTAAAATATGATGTAACTGTGTGTAATGTCTGATGACGCCGGTGTCAAAGACCTGTATCTGCTGTCTCAGCCTCTACAGGTTGCTGGTGACGGAGGCTCATTCCCAGGTGTATCTGTGTGCTGACGTGGACACCATCGACAGGCTGCTGCCACTGATCCACCTGCCGGTGAAAGACTCCAGAGATTTCTACTCTCTGGGAGACATTGTGGCCAACGGGCAGAGGCTGGATGGCACAGTGATAAATATACTGGCTGCAGTGAAGTCAGTAGGGCACCTAAGTATTAAAGGAGAAGTTCACGTTTGATTTAATTAACTTGAATGCTTTTCTGTACACATGGAGAGAGCGGAATGATGGTGAAAACGACACCCGTGTGTTTTTCCAGTGGAGAAAATGTAAAAGGCACAATGCTGTAGTGTGCTGTGCCTAACAGTAAAGAGGGTCTTAAAGGAATAGTTCGACATTTGGGGAAATACACTTTACAAATACAATACACAAAGATTGACACCACTCTCATGTCTGTCTGTTACGTAAACATGAGGTAACTGTCAGTAGCTTAGCTTAGCATGAAGACTGGAAACAAGGAGGAAACAGCTAGCCTGGCTCTGTCCAAGGCTAACAAAATCCTCCTACCAGCACCTCCAAAGCTCACTCATTGACACGTTGTATCACCTTTGTTTAATCTGTACAAAAACCTTGTGTAAAAATGACAATTCATAATTTTACAGGGTTATGTGCCAGACTATTTCGTGGCCGGGACGAGATATAACGTGTTAATTATTGAGCTTTAGAAGTGCTGGTAGGCAGACTTTGTTACCTAACCGAATGCGGTTCCAGATAGATATTTACTGTACACACATGACAGTGGTATCAATCTTCTAATCCAACTCTCGGCAAGAAAGCAAATAAGCTTCCCAAAATGTTGAGCTATTCCTTTAAGTTTCATACTTTACTGACAACAGGTCCACTTATTATAACATTTAACTACTTTCCAGACTGGTCTGTTAAACCTTTGGTGGAGAAAAAGGTATCTGCCCTTAGTCTGTGACTGGTGTGATTGATTATTAAACTAAAACACATCCAGTGGGACTGACAAGGACTGTAGGTGTGGAGGAAATATTCAAAGTGATGGTACAGCTTTGTTCATGTTTGGCTAAGAAGAAAAATATGCCTTATAGCTGCCTTAGCAAAGTGTTTCAGGGTGGATGTTTCCTGTAAGAGCATGTGAGCTGAGGGTCATCAGTTTGGTTTTTTTAATACTTCATAACTGAGTCTTATTGAAAACAAAATCAGTTTGAATCCTGCTGGGCAGATCTTGGTGGGCCAACAGTCATGAATTGCAACCAATTAAGTGTTGGTTGTTGAATCAATCGTGGTTCAAACTGGTAATGAAATTTGTTTAGAGGTTTTCAAACAGGGAATGTGAGGAAAATTGATAAACTCATTGAGAAACCAAAATGTATTTTTCAACTTTTACACACACTGATTGCATTAGATGGTGGTTTTTCAGCTGTCTTTTTCTCCACAGTGAGCTCAACTATGGTGGAAAATAGGCTGTTAAAGTTTCCTTAGCTTCAAAACAACATTAACAAGAAGGGAAGGGTTGTGAAAGAGTGGCCCGATGTAACATTATATAAGTCAGTCATGGAAAAGTCATGGATCCTGTCACTGAGGCCTGGGTGGGTTGCCTGATAAGCATGGAGTGGGACGTTTTTGACAATGAGCGTGAATGCTGAGCAAATATTTATTCAGTTAAAACAAGTTTGAAAATCAAGCATATCAAACTTTTCTAAATGTTTACTTAATTCGTATCTTATAAATTGCCTAATAGACTGCACTGTCGGTTTTGTCTGTGTGGTTACACGGTGGGATGCTTGTTGTTTGCCTGGAACATACCAACTTACCATAATGGCCCTAAAGACATGCCTCAGAGTTCAGAGAGAGGCCAGACCCTCCACTTAATGTCGCTGCATTTTTATTTTTTTTACAGGAAGAGAAGATATTGTGATTCAGATGATTCTCTTGACTTTTTCAGATGGGAGAGCTGAAGCAGTTCACCACTTCAGACAGACGCAAAGGGCAGAGGCTGGAAGTGAAGCTCTTTGATGACTCTGTCTCTTCCTTCCCTCTCGTCTGGTGCGTCATGCTCATTTATTAATTTGGAAAATGAATAAAGATTTATTACTTGTGTAGCATTCGTGCCATATTCCATCTCGTTGGCCCCTTGGATCACCGCCGTGTATCTTTAGGTCACCGCAAATTTACTTTGGTGACATGAAGCTTTAGATTAAGCTGCTGAACTCCATGTGTGTTTGATTTTCACTGTGCTCTCCCCTGAGTAACTCCCTGACCTCTGTTCCACCCACAGCTGGGACAGAGAAGCCATTCAGCTCGTGCAAACTTTGATACCCAAGGAGACGGGTAGGTTAACAGCTGCTGCTCATTCTCAGCCACAAAATGAATCTTTATTTAACTGTTATTCCTGCCTGTCACGTCCCATTAACATACTGTACTGAAGAGAAACATGGAAGTGGATATCTGAGATGTAACTGCGTGTTTATGTTTAAGATTACTTACTGTTGTTTTAACTTTCATTCTTCACTCAAAGTGCTCTTCATAGCCGACGCAAAGATTAGCTTTGACAGCTTTCGCAACGGCATGGCAGCAACCGTTAACTCGAAGACCATTATCACTGTCAATCCTGGTAAGACATCACAGCAACGTTTACAAAAACACAGGATCTGACATAACTATCCATTGTGCAATTCATCAAAAACAACCAACCATCCACGGTGGACAGTGTAAGGGAAAATCATTTCATCATATCATTTTCCTGCTGTGCAAGTAGAGTATTGTCAGGTTGTTGAAGTCCAGTTCAACCATAATTTACTCTCAGACACCAGAGAGGCCAGCCTGCTGTTCAGCTACGCTAAAGAAGTATCTGAGTCCGGTGCTCTGGATCAAGATGAGAAGCCAGAAGATGTGCCAGGTAGGTTATAGTGAAGAATCCCCCTCAATCTGATAC
Source organism: Macquaria ambigua (assembly GCA_008360985.2). Lineage (NCBI taxonomy): Eukaryota > Metazoa > Chordata > Actinopteri > Centrarchiformes > Percichthyidae > Macquaria > Macquaria ambigua. The sequence goes on from VMKM01000344.1 coordinate 158,532, forward strand.
CGTTGCTATTAGAATGAGGAGAAATCTTGCTGTATCTTGATGTAAAATGTTCTTTGAACTTTAGGCCTCTGCTCCTGTTTTTGTCTTTTCTTTCTCTCTTTTAAGTTTCCTCTTGAGTCATAATGTTAACAGACAGTGCACTGTGTACTGCAACTGCACTCCATGATACAGGTAACTTGTAAAATCTAAGAAAGTGTATAATGATCAAGTTCTAAGCATGATGTGGCTAAAATCCTATTTGTGTGCTTTAAAAGGACAAGTCTTGCGATGTTCTATTTTTTTCTGACTGTCTACAAAACTAGCAATGTATTGATCCTTCTTACAAATACTGCCTGTGTAGCCAAAGCCTGATGCAGCTTATTCTATTCTACTCTGTGTCAAAAACTACAGTATTAACAAACACATCACTGAGCCACACCGTTGCTCTGGCTAACATGTTACTTTATGATGTTCGTAAGAGCCATTTGACTTGTGGAAGTATTGATAGACGGACTAACGCGCTGTTCATTTTGGTCTTTTCATGGGATTTGTCAGCAGTGAAAAAAGATGTATAGTATATTATCAGTATCAAATTATCAGAAGACAAAGTGGCAGGTGCTGGTGCTGTTTTTGTCTCTGCAGTGGATTCCATCACTGACGTGTACACGGTGAGCCAGCTGAAGCAGAAAGCCCAGGAGAATCCTGAGGCTTTCTTTGCCCTCACATACAGCTTCATCTCCAAGCTTGACCTCGACTCTTCTGTTTCAAAAGTCATCCGGACACGGTGGTACGTTCACACAAGTGCATAGAGTGGATGCATAATTAAATAGATATTGTATTCATTTTTCCCCCCTCACAACTCTGATGTACTACGTCAATCATTTGAACATGCTGAATTAAGTTAATTAGTTTGTCTGCCAGTCATGATAAACTATAGCTAATAAACAATTTTCTCTCCTGTCTCAGCTCCAGGTGTAAGTTTCAGGTGACTGAGGGCGAGCAGAGCTGCACCAACCAGTTGTGTCCAGGGAGGGATCAGGCCTTTTCAGCCACCACAGGCTTTGACCTGCTGGTGGACTTCTCAGACCACACCGGCACCCTGCATGCCTGCACCCTCAGAAGCCCAGTGGCAGAAAAGATACTTGGTTGCACGGTCAGTACCACTTCACAGAAGGGTGATTATTCAGCCTCATTTCTACATGTAGTAGCGCCTGTGTGTAGGAATGAAAGAGCATAAGAGAAGAGAGATGAATACTGATGTCAAAAATAATACCAACAACTCTACACTGCTGTATGATGTTTGTTTCCAACTAAGCTGTTCCATTTAATCTGCTGCAGACAGAGGAGTTTACCAGTTTGACTGATGACAAGCGGACTGCAATGAAGTGGAAATTTCTTTTGGAGAGATGCAAAATATATGTGAAGGTACTGTAGCTTTTGATTCTATGCTGTGCGGGTTAGCTATAAAAGCAAATCATATGTTTAAAAATTCTTACACTGTATTGTAGATCCTCCCTTCCACTAAAGTGAGGACTGGGATCAGGGGGATGGTCCTGGCCTGGTCACTGGCTGACCCCGGAGAGGTGAAACAGCACATGTCTGCCCTGCTGCAGCGGCTGTGATCACCACACACACTGTGACTGAGCAGGAAAGCACATATGTTGCACTTGGCTGCTTTACCTGCTGTGTGGTACTGTTCTGATTGAGATGTTAACAATGGCAATAGTAATTTATACATGTGGGCTTTGTGTTTTGTGAATAGCTACATTCTCTGTATTATTTATTTAGCTTATTTATTGAAAGAAAAAAAATATATATATATATATTAAAGAATGTACTGTTGGCTTGACTGCTTTTCAAAACTGTTAAATAAACCAACTTATTAGTTTAAAACCAGTTGTATGTCAATATGTTGTGTGTCAAATATATCAATCAACCTTTATTGGTCCATGAAAGGATATTTGATGAGCAGCCAGGTTTTAAAACACCATACTCACAAATAAGACATTTTAATAATTCAAGTTACTGTTGTTTTTAAAGAGTTAGAGTACACACTTTTAACATTTGCTGAATTTAATTGTTGTTATTAAACCAGTATTTCACCCATTCTAAATTTAAAAATCATCTACAGCAGCTCAACAAGCTACGAACATGTTGAATCAGTCCTTTTGTCCTGCTATTATAAAATGAGTCAGTAGATGGCGGCAAAGTGCTGGTTACCAACACGGAACCTTTGAATCGTCGTCGTATGTTGCTAAGGGACGCATTACGGGGACGTACAAAGTTGTCAACACGAACAACTGAAGGTAATCAAAGCTTGTCAGATTTATTCTGCGGTGTAATCGAAATATAATTAAAGTGTAATTAAATTATATCATGCAGTCACAGTGTGTTAGCTTATGAAGTAGAAACCTAAGCTATTTGTCTGAATTGCCCTTAAACATTAGCTAGGCTGCTTTGCTAACGTTAGCTGGTACGTTATAAGTTGAATCTTTTATTTCCACAGCATGATAAACAGTTAAACAGCGTTCCTGTTTAAAGTTGACATTTATTAACGGCAGTCGGAAAACTGCAGCAGCTGACTGTCTCCTATATTTCTATGCAGTGTCATACATGCCTCACTCTGTGCAGTGACAGCCAGCAGTCAAGCATGAATGTGAACCAGGGGACGGTGGGCAGCGACCCGGTCATTCTGGCCACGGCTGGATACGACCACACTGTCCGCTTCTGGCAAGCCCACAGCGGGATCTGCACCAGGACTGTCCAGCACCAGGACTCTGTATCCTAAGACATTAATATCATATTAAGATATACTGTATACAGAACATGGCTACTGTCAAAGAAGCTGTTGTTTGGAGCAGCTCCAGACTTGTTTAAGTTGTTTAAATTATTACTGAGCTGTAAAACGTTATAGAAATAACCTAAACAATCCACTTCCTTAACATTTGCTTCCAGCAAGTAAATTCACTTGAGGTCACACCTGACAGGAGTATGATTGCAGCTGCAGGTTGGTTAAGGTTTTTTCTCAAGACCTTTGCCTTATTTCTTATATTAGTGTCATGCTTCATACATAGCTTGGATTGCATTATTAAATTCATAGCTGTTATATTTCACAGCAATTTACACTCCGCTTTTTAGGTTATCAGCACATTCGCATGTACGACCTCAACTCCAACAACCCCAACCCGGTGATCAACTACGATGGTGTCAGCAAGAACATCACGTCTGTGGGCTTCCATGAAGACGGACGCTGGATGTACACAGGAGGAGAGGACTGCATGGCTCGCATATGGGACCTTAGGTACCTGCGAAGGAAGCTCGTTATGCGAACACGTTCACTATGTGTTGAACAAACCTAACTTTGATCCCTACTGCTCCTCCCAGGTCAAGGAATCTACAGTGTCAGAGGATATTCCAGGTCAATGCTCCCATCAACTGTGTATGCCTGCATCCCAACCAGGTGAGACATTCAGTGTACACTGATTCATAAATTGGCGGGGGGAGGGGTTTAAACGTTATTGTAAGTCAATTATTATAGTATTGGAGTCTGTGCTTACTGCCCAAAATGTCAGTAAACAGTGAGTGTTGTATGTTTTTCAGGCAGAGCTGATTGTTGGAGACCAGAGTGGAGTGATTCATGTCTGGGATCTGAAGACTGACCACAATGAACAGCTGATTCCTGAGCCAGAGGTCTCAGTCAACTCAGTTCACATTGACCCAGATGCCAGTTACATGGCAGCGGTCAACAGCTCGGTCAGTACCCAAACGGTCTGAAAAGGTTGCTGTTCATCGAAACTTTCCAGTGTTAAGTTATATTAAATACTTAAAACAGCCTCCTTTGGTCCTTTCGTTCTCCTTCACAGGGAAACTGTTATGTGTGGAACCTTGCCGGAGGCATCGGAGATGAGGTGACTCAGCTTATTCCCAAGACTAAGATCCCTGCACACAAACGCTACTCCCTCCGCTGCAAGTTTAGCCCTGATTCCACGTGAGTGCCCCCCTCTACACACTATAAATTTTTCTCTGCTTGTTAACTTGCGAATAACCAATAATGTTATTGTAGCTTGAAATGGATACTTTAGAGAAATGCTGTTGTGCTCTGAAAATCTCCTGGAGTATTAACATTGTGAAACTAACTTTGCATTCTGGGATATTTTAGCAACTGTGACTGCTTAACGAGAAAGTTTTCTGCTCTGATGTTGTTGCTGATGGTACTCAGTTTTTGTGTTTGTTGTCATCTCCAGTCTGTTGGCCACCTGCTCAGCGGACCAGACCTGTAAGATCTGGAGGACGTCCAATTTCTCACTGATGACAGAGCTGAGCATCAAGAGCAACAATCCTGGAGAGACGTCCAGAGGCTGGATGTGGGACTGTGCTTTCTCTGGAGACTCCCAATATATTGTCACTGGTCAGTACATGAGCCCTGGCAAATGGGTTATCACTGCAATGAAATGTCAGTACACTTACATCAAAACCACTCTATAATGACTCGCCTTCAGACATAAACACAAGGATCCCACAGTCATAAAAGCCCTGCTGTTCTGGAGTTACGATATCAAATTAGATTTTTTATTTGGAGTGAAAATGTGTGGGAAATATTCTAAAATATTAGGTTATAATTTATGTATAATCTTAAAAATCTAATTTCTAATTTTAACTGCTGTGAGTCAAAAACAACAGACTTTTGTAGACATAACATTTGCACAAAAGTTGATTTGCACAGTTTTTGTGTTTTTATGCATTTGCTGTCCTTAAAGTTGCAAGCTATTGATAAAGATGAAGTGTTTTCTGTACTGATGCACATATGATCACATACATTTCATATATGAATATTTACAGTACAGTGCATTCGCAGTGAAGAACTATCTAAACCATGTAGTGTTGTAGCGTAGTCAAGACAATGAGGTCTATGAATAATGTGGGAGTTTAATATTAATATAAGAAAGCTTAAAATGAGCAGTAGTCATTCCTATATTTCATCAGTAAAGATGTTTTTTCTTAATAGGACTGTATATTTACCAATTAAGTGGCTTTAGCCTTTTAGAGAGAAGCAGGTTAAGGTTTGATATCTTCAGTGTAATCATACATTGAGGGAAATTTCAGGTTCTGACTCTTGTTTCCATCCGTAGCCTCCTCAGACAACCTGGCTCGCCTGTGGTGCGTGGAGACCGGGGAGATCAAGAGGGAGTACAGCGGCCACCAGAAGGCCGTGGTGTGTCTGGCCTTCAATGACAGTGTGCTGGGCTGAGGAGGAGGAGGAGGAGGAGGAAGGATATGAAGAAACAGGAAATGGCAGACAGTCTGTGCAGAGGTGGAACAAGCACAGAAAAGCAATGGACTCTTTGGAAGATGTGCCTCAATTCATAGAGGCGCGGTTGGCATTAATGGGAATTATTAAAAAGTTTCCCAGAAATTATCATCTGAGAAAGCGGAGGCTTGTGTTTGAACGTTACGATGAATCTCAGCTGTGCGTTCCAAGATGTCTACAGTTCTCATCCTTGCCAGATGCCTATAAATATTCAGCAAAGCAGCAAGGGCAAAGTATAAACTCATAAAGTCAAAATCCAGCTTAAGGGGCCAAGCACACCATTTTACAGCAAATTTAAGTGATCGTACGGGAAAACTTGTGTACCAACAGTATAGAAATTAGTATAAATCTGATTGAAATACACGATAATATTCATCAAGTACCCTTTATGTTTTTAACTTCATCACTCTGCACAACAGGAGGCCGTTCTGTTTTTATAGTGCACCATATTTATTGTATTAAAAGGACCACATTATTCACATTAACTTGGATGTGCTGTGAAATTGATTTGTCTCTCATGTGTGATGTATTATTCATTTGATTGTCTTGACTCTTTACTCAAAGTTAAGTAGTTAAGTTTTACTATTCTTAACGATCACATGTGGATTAGGAAGCGTCGAGAGAAAGTGATGTACAGAAAATGATTCCGCAGTAAAGACGTCATTCATAGAAGTCCTTACAGTCTTTGAGTTTTGTGATTCTCCTTTTTCTTCAGTCTAATGAAGAGAAAATGGCCAAATATACACAAGTCTTTTATTGGACAGATCAAAACACTCTCATTGCAACAGGGACGGTTACACATAATTACACTGCAGCAGTGGGTTACAGGAAATACAATTAGAGGCACGTACAAAAAAGGGGATCTTTCTTCTGTAATCTCTGAGGTGTGCCACCAGAGAGGGTATTACGCATGAAGAGAGTGACGAAGGGGCTTTGGCGATAACCATGACAGCCTGTCTCCATCTCTTCTCTCTCGGAAGGATGGAAATGGACTTGGAGGGTTGGCTGCTTCACTGGTTTACTGGCGGCTGTATGGCACAAAGGAAACAGTCAAAGCTGGCTTTTGTTCTGTTTTTTTTTTTTTCTTTCTTTCTTGTAGAGGGAGCTAAAAAGACAACTTTGTTTCCCTGATCTTTTGCTGGGAGGAGGAAGAGAATACACAGTCACTCTGGCAGGTAGTAGAAGCACACAGACACGCAGATGTTGCTGGGAAAGCAGATGTCGATGCAGAAGTAGACCAGCCTCTCTTTGCCTGGGCCTGAAAACAGAGAGACCACGGTAACTCTTAAAAAACCTGACAAAGATATAGATTTAGTGAACACAACCTCACTGTGGAAACAGGCCACCATAGTAGAGTCACTATTTCAAAGCATGAATAATAAAATCAGTTTGGTTTTTCCTGGCAGTGAATCTTATATAAATGAACAGATTGAATCAGTCACAAAATCCCCATCATATATTAATGATGAATGTTTTAATATTTATTTACGGTCTAAAAGCAGCCTAATTATCATATGATATTAAAGCTACTTCTGTATGGGGGAAATGTGTCGTCAGCACCACATGCAGACTGTTAAGTGAGTATAATGTTATTTCAGCCTGTCATTTAGGGCAACAGTGGAAAGGTCATTGCACGCCATAGATTAGGCTTAGGTTTCAGCCTGACGCGTTGGTTCGATATGGTGTTGCCAGGCAGCTGACTAATTTTAAAAACTCCCAGTTCATACAGTGTCTATGGGTAACTACAGATGAATCCTGAACTGTTCTGGAGTGTAATATGACCATGCATACTAATATTTAGGATAATATATGCCATTGGACACTTTTATCCAAAATGCCGAAATCTTTCCCTCTGAGGTGTCTACCCAAGGTGTTCGTAATGACTTGAAATCATTTAAAATGAATCGTTAGTTGCGGTTCGACTGGTTTTGATTTTGATTGAAGGGTTACTTTGTTCTTTATGGGTAGGGCATATTCTACTACTCCTATGAGACCATTTCAAAAATCTGTTTTACTAGTTCGACCAGGATTTAAAAGATATGGCTGGCATTATTCTTTATTCTTCTTATTGTCAGCAAATTCCATGAAAAGTCCGAAACCAACAATGTGTTAGTCTGTCTTTAAATACTTTCTGACTTCTCTACCTTGTCTGTAGCTGTCAGCCTGAAGCCCATTCCTTTCTACTGAAGACATAAATCCTTAAAAACAAGTCAAAAATATATACTTTTTTTTAAAGGCTAAGCTTAATGAAAAAGCTGGGAACTGTAGCTTTTGGCAAACATCCGTCGAACAGGAGTAAATAGTGCATTTGTTGGGGACTACTTTCAGTGGCGGATTAACACACAACTGGATTGTCTCGTTAGTATTTACAGTATTGCAGCAGGACGGCGTATGCGGGATTGAGTCAAAATAAACTACAGTGCCCATGCTCAAACCTTGTCCTAACATTTGTAAAAGCTTTTTTTTACATGACATTCGATGTTAATGTCAAAGCAATCCTCTGTAAAATACGAGTCTGACTGTTCTCACCCTCGGCCCTCCTGGTCCAGTGGACGGACCTGTCCCGACACAGAGCCTGGAGAGGCTCCTCCAGCGTAGACACATCCACTTGACTGGCTGCCAGCACTCCCAGGAACTCCGTCTGCCTCTGGGTCTCATTCCCAGACAGCTGGAACAGACTCTGCTGCTGAGGACAGTATCACAACATCTCAACAGAAAATCCACAACAGAAGAAGACTTTTGTCCCCCCTGCGGGAATGAATAGAGACTCTGAAGCTGAAGGGTCATTTAATAAGTGTGAGAAATCATTTTCAACTCACTGTGCCAAAGTAAAATTAATAAATTGGAGTTGAAGCAAGGGAGATATAAAGAAGACTGAAATTCAAGCTGCTTTTGGCCTGATATCTTAGCTGATGAGGTCAACATGGTTGCACATTTGCGCTCTTATTCATCACAAAGACTGTGTGTAATTGTACCACTTACGCCTCTCATTGGCTCTGATAGTGAACCACTTAAACTACTGTTATGCTTGAGTGGGTCACGTAAAAACCAGTTTTCCTCTGCTGTAAAAGACTAAGAAGGCCATTGTGCTGTGGAATACAGGGTGAACCACAGCTACTCCATACATACAGTGGCTATCCCTCCTATCATAGATTAAATGACCACAATCAACAGCTAGGTTTGAATGCTGAGGAGCTGTATGAGATATGTGACACCACGAGACAGTGTCACAAAAAACGCACAGAGACTGCGCTTTTGATGTGTGGAAATGGGCCAAAAGGTGATAAGGCAGAGAAACAGAGCTCCATCTCAGTTTACCTGCAAGGTCCCACATCACATCTCTGGTCTCTGTTTAAACCACAGCCATGGCCATTCACCTGCTCATATTGTCAAATCACAATTAAGAATCAGATCATATCTGAGGGCAACAGGGCCCGATTCAGAAGCGACTATGGACGACAATATTAGAGATCCAGGTATTTGCCACAAAGCAGATTCACCCGGGCCCTTCCCTGGCTAACCAAAGCATCAGGCTCTGTTTTAATCCAACAGAGTCTTAAAAGCTAAAAAGCCCTCACACAGAGTGGCCATTGTGCCTGCTCCAGGGCTCAGGCTCGCTGCCGTAGCCTCCTGTAAGAAGATCCTGGGCACGCTGAGGGGGCCTGGAGGGATCAGATGTGCTGAGGAATTCAGCCGTGGAGGCAAGAGAGGGAGACTATACTTGCTCTTCAAGGCCCTGTCCGCTTCACCCCTCTCTTTGGATTGTGTGCCGAGGAAGTCATGCAAAACCTATGAAACCCAGCAGGTCCTGGCTCAGCGGCATATTACTTCTGGGATAAAGCTATGAGTCAGGAATGCCAGTTGACACATTAGTGAGGCAGTGACTTTAGAAACACCTGGCAGAGCTAAAAGGGCAACCCCAACTTTCTTTTTCTTCATTTGCCCTTTGGTGTGTTTTCATTTTGAGCTTTGTGGTCTCACATTTCCCGAATGCAACGAGGGAGGCCCTATTATATAACATGACCGCTCAGTTCTCACGTGTTGAAATGTCGCTGCCTGTTACCTTGTGTGTTGACTCGTGGAGGAGGGAGCGCACATTGTCATAGTCAGACTTCTCCATCTTTCGCAGGAAGCAGCTCTCCTGGTCCACAGGTTTGTAACATATCAAACCCTGCAACACAACAGCAGGCAGTCAGACACCTTTCCCATCATGATCTGCAGACCTCATTCCATCAGTCACACAGTTTGTGAACACAGTCAGAAAAGTCAGGCACACTATGTGGCTTGTATCATATTGGATAAAACACATTCACTCCCATGCATATCACCTAGACGTACATGTTTGGTATCGAAGAGCACGGTGGACGTCTGATTTCCTGGTGAGGTCACAGAAAAGGTCACCAGATCGTTCTGCTGGTCCACAACGGCTGACTGGTTGATCAGAACTCCTGTCTGATCTGGAAATGTGATTCGGATCTGTGAAGGCTACAAAAGCAGACGCTGATTAATGTAAGCGATGAAGATTTCAGGTCAGAAATACCCGCTTATAGGGCAATACTGGGGGTTCTGCCTGGTGTGGTGAGTCCTGTACCTGAGATTGAGGCTGCGACAGCCCGAGGTGCCCCGTCAGACCGAGGGCAATGATGACCAGGAGCAGAGAGGCTGAGAGGCTGACCCAGAATGCCTTGTGTGGGAAGTGGGACTGGGAGGACGCAGCAGAGCCCCCATCCTGAAGACACACACAAGAACCAGCGACAAGCTATTTAAACAGTCCTATGGGACATAAACATCAAACCGTAGCTGGGTGGAAAACTAACACCAGCCACCAGCTGAATTTATGTGAGTTTTGACTGTCTGCTGAGATTCATGCTTAAAGCAATAACTGGAAGTCCCATCCTATTATTATGCAACAGTTGCTTACTTATAATGTAACCAATGCGGCTGGATTTGCATATAAGCATCCTTTGTCAGCTAATATACATGTCTCTCCTCAGTCAGTAGTTGCTGTTCCATTAAAAGCCATCTGCTTACCGTGCACTGTGCTTCCTCCAAACGGTTGTCTGAACGTTTCCAACACCTCACCATCCTGTGTCCCTTGACGACTCCTCACTCGGTCTGCTCCCTTCTCGTAGCTATCGGCATGGAGCTGTGGTCATGACCAGCGCTGACGGAGACTCAATACACCTGGCCAGCTCCTCTTTGTCTCCCTGCAGACCTCAGACCCCCACCCTCCCCTTCTTCCTCCTCCTCCTCCTTTGGGCTCACCGTTTCCCTCCCAAAACCCACTTCACACAAAACTCTGAATCTTGATGAAACTACTCAATTTTCAGGTTTTATCTTCCTGCAATTTCCTCATTTTTTTTATGTCTTCCCTGCCTAATATGACCTAATATGCCTAACATGATCCATCTTTCCATTGCCCCTGTTCCCCCTCACTCAAACATACACTTACAGGAGAGGAATTGGCCGCCCTCCCCAGCCCACACAATGGACAAAGGGGTGAGGCAGGCAGCTTGGAAAGCCTCTCTCATCAGGTGAGAGGTGATACGCGGTTCTGACTCTTGAAGCGATGACAGCCCAAGGTGACTTTAAGCACGGGAAGTTTGCTATACTTTGAACTTAAAGCCACAGAGAGCAGACGCTAATTTAGTGAAGATAAGTTTATGTTTTATTACATATTTGAGCATTGCTTTCAAGTCAGAATAAACAACAGATGGTAAAAGGAAGATTGGATTACCTTTAAAACATGCATGCCATTCTGTTAGTCACTGTTTCACTAATGAACTGACATGACAAAACTGGGTATCATTGCACCATCCCATGAATGTTATTGCAAATGTTAGAACTGAAAACTGAGGTGTGTAAAATGCAAAAAAAACAAAAAACAACCTGAAATCTCAAGTCAGACCAGTTCAGAGCCATTTAGCCCCATTCTGTGCTTGTTATTTATGGACTTTGGAACCGAGCTGTAAACCTTAACACACATATATTACCAAACTGTTGACACATTTTGTGTGCTTATTTCCCTCTTCAAGTTTGCCTTGTAGTTGCTTAAGTGGAGATTGCATCACAGACAGGGGAAGGGCCTTTAAAGTACACTCACCTTACTCCTTTACCAAAAAAAAAAGGAACATACACTCTACTCATTTAATAACATAAACTCTTTAACACTTAAATTACATTGAAACAATCCTGGAAATCATTGTTCTTATGTCATTAATATAAATCATCAATATCATGTTAAATTAGCAGGTTTTAATAAGGTTTCGTTTAAAAATGAAGTCTTTGTATCCTGTCACACAGCAGCTAGCTCCTTGGTTGTGTCTTTGTTATAGAGATTATTTTAATCTTTTTGTTTTTTTAATATTCCCTTTTAGAAGACAATGCAGCCTGGCAGGTGACTAGCTAGCCAAAATCCCTCAGGATTACAGCAGCTAGGTTACCACGCAGAGGTTTCATCCCTGCAGAGCCGGAAGGAGGTCTGCGATGCTCTCCACAAAGTAATCTGGCACCATCCCCTGCCTCTCCGCGCAGCTGCTCTTCTGATGGGCCTCAGCGTCCGCCACAGTGCTGACCCCCGTGAGGGTAAGGAGGGTCTTCAGGCCACAGTTGGAGCCCAGCATGATGTCCGTGTCGAGGCGGTCGCCCACCATCAGGCAGCGGTCGGGGTCCACGCCGAACTGGGAGGCCACGCAGTCGAACATGAAGTGGTTGGGTTTGCCCACCGTCTGGGCCTGGCGCTGGGCCGATGTCTCGACGGCCTGCAGCAGGCAGCCTGTACCTGGTGGGGGGGGGGGGTGAGGGTCAGAAATGAGGGGACCTTTTACTCAATTCAATTGACAGTTTAATTTACCTTTGTAGAGGAAAGCAATCCACTTGGATACAAATCTAAGTTCTTGTGGAGCTTGACATTTCTTGAAACACTGTGAATTAGGTTGGGATCACAGCATCTGCATCAATCAAATTTGGTTTATGGTGCAGACTTACTGCACTATTTGTTTCATTCACCTCGACTATGAAAGCTCCAAATATAAAATCTAAATTCCCATAGGCCTTGAAACTCCTGAATATTACAGGGTAATAAGGCCTCGTTTTGTTTTACAATTAAAGTTATAATGAAATGGCAACATTGAGAACATTTTAATTGTCTGTCATTTGATAGCTATTGGATGAGATAGGAGGAGCTTGCAGCTTCAGACAGGTAGGTGTCAAAACCTGTATTTGGAAATATTCTGCATACCTAGCAGAATAGCTTCCCTTTAAAAAAAAAAACATGTCTATTCCTGGACAAAGGCTTTCCAGGAAGTAGACTTGGTAGTTTTTATGTACAAATGAGGAAGTTAAAGTTCTGCATCTGACATGTATTTTAAGCATGATTCAATATGCTTTTATTGAGGGTTTGTGCAGGTTTGAGTATCTTAGTAATAAGTCTCAACTCTCTGGCCCTGCCTCCATCCTAGCCTCAAGTCAACACAACTGAGCAAAAACGTGTGCATATTTGTACTGACACAACAACATTACTCTTGCAATGCATTCCATGACATGACAAATGTCAAATTCAAAAATGGGGCCCTATATTTCACCAAACAAAACTTGAGTGAGTGTGAGAGCCTAATGTGTGCACTCCAGTGAGTACCTGGGACAGCCTTGCCTCCCTCCAGTGGCAGCCTGTTGTCCCTGTTAGTTCCCACAAACAGACAGTCCGGCTGGGTCAGGTACTGCAAGGCTCTGTTTAGCTTCATGTAACTGAAATGTTCATCGAAACCGACCACCACCGCCTTCACCTCGGGATCCAGGGGCACGTTGACCCAGTCGGTCTGCTTCCCGAAGATGTGGTCAGGTCCCGTCCCGGTGTGCTGGATCCCCACCGCTTCCAGCTCCTGCCCCATCGCGTTGCTCCCCACCAGGTACACTTTGCCCTCCAGCTTGCAGACCGTCTTCAGGTACATGGCGGAGCAGTACGCGGTCCCGAACACCTCGTCTTCCTTCACGTTGAACCCCAACGTGGTCATTTTGTCGGCGTACATCTTCCTCGTCTTGCTACTGTTGTTGGTGACGAAGAAGACCTTCTTCCCGTTTTCCTTGAGGAGGCTTATGACTTGAGGGGCTCCGGGGATGGCCTGGTCCCCCCGCCAGATGACCCCATCGCAGTCAAACAGGATGCTGTCTACCGAGTCCAGCAGTTGTTTCACCAGCGCTCCACTCAGCCGTTTGCATTTTGACCCAGACATCGAAGAGTTAAACTGAGCTCGCTGTCAGATTTTAAAACTAATACCTATCCGGACGGTACGTAAAGTCAACGTTACTACACGTTGCGTTCCCTAATGTTACCGAGCAAAGTCACGAACGATAGCTAGGGCTGTCGTAAAGTTCGGCAGTAGTCCGTGTGTTGAACCGTCCTGCTTTGTGGCAAGTACTGACCGGTTCAGAAGACCGGTTTGGTTAAATAAGTGTAGCGTTGGAATCCACCCTCCAGCGGAGAGGAAACCTGACCTTCCACTGAATGTTGCATCAATTCTGCGGCTACTTCCGCACCGGCTTAAAGGACACGAGCAAGTACAGTCCCACTTCCGGTCATGCTTATGTCACTTACAACTGCTCACAACCTCTATATTTATCTTTCCAAAAACAACCTGAGGCATAACACCGAGTATTCTAAGCTACATAGCTAATACTAAAAGCTAAAAGTTATCTTCTTAGCATCAAAATACAGCTCCCATGAGCCTCCTTTAGGCAAGCCAATGGGAGCTATGTTTAATGCTATCTCTAAGAAAGCCATCTCTATGGGGGCCATGAAGTGGAAAACACAACAGCAACTGAAACACATTAACAGATTATAAAACACTACAAGATTTCACAAAACACAACGATAAAAAACTCAACATTTCAGAAAATACATCAACAAAGCAGAAAATACATCAACTAAAACAGAACATGTTATATACGTATATATCCCAGCATCAAGTTCAATTGCCTGTCCAACTAGCAGAGGTGAAGTCTAATGAACATCAGTGTACTGCTCCCCCTGCTGGCTTCATTGACCTCCTAACACAGAATTTTCATTAAAATATGTATTTATTTAAATCCCTACCTACACTTAAAATATACCTGTGCCTAATTAAAAAAAGAATACATAAGGTAGAACATATTCAAAAGCTGAGACCTAATGCCATGATCATGTATTCAAGAAATTACATGTGAAAAATGGGAGGACATGTTGTTTGCTCCAGCTTTGGAAGCGTTCATGCTTTAGTTGACTGCAGGATAAAAAGGGATTGAATAAAATATCCTAAGCTTGCAGCTAGAACATTTCATTAACAGACAATGATTTGATCCAAGGATTGCTTTTGGGTTTGCTGACAATGTTGTCAGAGCTTTCTAATTTGTGACGCTTTGTGGGAGATAGACACCAGAGCTCATAAATAAATTGCTAACGTAAACTTTATTTCTCCAGTCAGCAGTAGTTCTTAGGGACAGTAAACCCCAGGGGATGGTACAGTAAATGCAGCATAACAACACAGAGGGCAATTTCTTTTTTCAGTTGTCTTTTTTCCGAACAGGTTGTGGAGGGAAGAAAATCTCTCCCAGGTTTCGGAATAGCCCTTTGCTGTAGTGGTATCTTTTAGAGTGGTCTGGCGCTGGGCTACAGAGATCGTCTGCTGTTGTAGTTGGGTGGCAGTGCTGACAAATGTAACCTCGACTTTTGTACCACTCATTGGCGGTCTGGTTGACAAGAGCCAGGTAGGAATGGAACAGGGCATAACCCGCCAGGAGGAAGAAGACAAAGACCAGAAATCCCAGCATGAAGACGATTCGGGGGAAGGTCAGGAACAGATGCTGGAGGGACAGCGGGAAAAAGAAAGTGATTTCAGTTCAACATGAGATATTAAATTGGAAATAAACATGGCTGCAGCATGTATAATATACAGTATGTCAGCAGTACTGAGGCTCACCTGTACAACAAACAGAGGCCCTGCTTGCTGCTGCTGGCCATACTCATCTATATAACTGGCTGTCAGAAGCCCCGACCGCAGTACGGCATGAAGCAGCATGTCTGCTGTTAGTAGGGCGATGTCGCCTGCCATGGCGCACACGCTGAAGAGGTAAAGCAAGAAGTAACGTGTGTTCTGAGCACCGATGCAGTTGTTCACCCAGACACAGTGGTGGTCAAAACGTTGGACACACCTGTTGCAGACCCCTGAAATACAGACAGTATTTACAGTGAGCGCTGAATACGATTCTGTTTTCCTTGTTCCAATGTGTTTTGCTAAAATAATATACTCCTACGTGGACAATACCAGAAATCAACATTGATACAATTAGAGTAAAATGTTTTGTAAAAGGTAGTGAAAGCAATGACGGGTACAATATTTATTTAATTATCAAAATCCAAGCCAACAGAATAACTGGTATAACAGGTATCTATAACAAAGTACTCACTGCAGTGTTTGGAGCGAGCCGGTTTGGGGAGCCGGCAGGTTGGACAGGAGACTCCCGGGTGAAACATCCTCCTATCATACGGATAGATGTGCAGCTGGCCAGCGACCTTCTTCTTTGTCACTGTGCCTGCCATAATCGAGAGATGAGAAAAAATTACTGCAGTGTAATAACACAAACCACATACTGGTACTAATAAGACAAGGAGTGGTCTGGTGATTTGTATTTTGATTTTTACCTCAGGTCCACACGAACTTTGTCCTGTCCAGAACTAACTTGTCAGCAATTTTCTGATTTTATGTGCTATTCTTGTAAAACACCAGCTGAAATGACCTACTTTACTCTGAATTAACTGGAGCCATTTAAAGTCTATTAGGAATTGATACTTAATGCAACTTCTTTTCTGCATGCCCACAATCTACAAGGGCTTTATCACCAGCATCACTCTTTAAGACTAAATTGAATGAATCGTGAATGTATGGAAATTAAATGTAACAGGAGTAAGCATGTAAACAACAGAAAAGCACACAAACCAAATATAAATTAAACCATACTATGAAAAGACAGATGTTTTAAGTTGAATTTGGTGCCAAGGACAGAAGAGACAAATATATTTTTGCCTGTTTTACTGCACCATGGGTGATGCCGTGTAGCCTGTCCCTTGATTACCAGATCCCGCCAGAAAATAGTTTTACCCTCCAGGTGACTAAATGAGATTACTGATATAATTACCAACGTCCCTAGTTATTACTCCAAGACTCCAAAATATGGCAGCACACTTACAAAGAATTACACTAACCTCACACTAATGGTTAGTGTAATTAAAGTGTACAAGTCAAATATGTTTGAATATACTTCAGCTAATATAAAATTAACCTGGATCTCTCTTGATGCAGAGGTAGAAGAAGAAGGTCTTGATGGCCAGCAGGACATAAGGCACAGACAGGCTGGTCAGAGTGGTGTCCATCTGCCTGCAGAAGCCAAACACCTCATACGTGAACTCTGCATACACAGCACCCTCCAGCAGGACATGCAGGTAGATGAACATGTTGTTCCTGCAATTAGAAACTAATTACAAACACTGAAGGCAAATATACATTATTATAATTGTTTGACACTAAAATGAAAGGCTAAAATACAATATTAGACCATATATGGACACACTTATAATACATTATGACAATGTATTTCTGGGAACACTCTGACTACAAACCTTTGATGAAACAGCCTGTGCAAGGTCCACTGGGAAAACTTCTTCAGCCATTTTGGCGTAAAGGGTGCAAAGACCTGTGAAGAAAATTGTCAACATCTTTAATTGCAGAGGATACGTTGTCTTTGTATTGTGATAAATTAAGCTAACAGCGCCACATAGTGTCGGTTTGTGGAAGTACAGTTAAAATGCTTCTTTTTTTTTTTTACCTTTCCTACAGAGTTGAAGAGGATATTAAAGGGGGTTTGCTGCTGGCCTGAGTACTTGCAGACTAGGACTATACATGTCAGCACCACTACGACGTAGATAGCAAACAGAGTGAGGAAATCCATGTCTCACTCGGCAGCTTCAGAGACACAAAACAACAGGTGTCAAACTCACAACGAACAGGTAGCAAACTCAACAAAAAGCTATAGTTTTGTTACTATTAAGTGTTTCTGTTCAGTTAGTTTAAACATGGTGACGACCTTCAAACGAAATAATGTAGGGTGTGTCTTCTAAAACTACTCAGATAAACAAGTTTACATTAGCATGCTAACTTACGTCAGTACCCAACGTTAGCTTATGTTATCTACTCCCGCTTTCTTTACTTCTACTACTAAAGTCATTTACTCATAATTTAGCCCCTTACCTTTTAGTCGAGGTCACACATAGCTGCCTTTCAGTGTTTTATCTCACGTCAGCATAGCTGGTTTGGTTAGCGCTAGCTTCACTTTTGGTCCATGCTCTGTAAACAATGCTACTTCCTTAGCAGCGATGTAGCTAAATTCCAAGCTAACAGCTGATGGGTTGCGCTGACCTGCTGAGGCCGACACTGCTGCAGGAAGATGGGAGGAAGGATCTGTCTGTATCTGGCTGCATGTCGATATAAATGTGTCCCAATATTAATAGTTTTCCGTATACATAATGTTAATAAGATGCACACTAACCTTATCCTGAATCTCATTTTAAAGCTTACAAATGATTGAGAACAAGAGTCTAAAAGAAATACACTCTTAAATAGTTTTTAAAGTTTTCATAATGAATAGTAGGACTGCATGTTTTCACCCATTTTGGAGTGTCTTGAATGCCTTTCTCCTGATTTATTTTTTCCACAGAGTATATCCTTTCAACTATAACCATCACATATTCACCATCACAGGCTTTAAAAGTTTCTATGTGTATTTATCAGAAATGTGTCTTGTTTTCTGAATCAAGAGGAAATGTGATGCACTTACACCTTCACTTGGATTCAGGAGGTCAGATAATAACACGCAAAGAGCACATTACTTCCTCCAAGTCAGACATGAAACCAGACCACTTAAGAAGACTGCACTGTTTTCAACAGTTTGGCTTCAGTGCCTACATAAATAACTAACTTGCAGTTTCTTAGTATTGTTGTCTCTCTGTCACTGCCATCCAGTGTTCCACACAATGCAACAAGGCATCACAAGACACCTGTTGGATCTGGTTGCCGACATGGCCCAACACTCATATTACAGCTCACAGTGCTGGAGAGGGGAGCATTACTCAGGAGCTCTGCATGCACGTCTGTGGACGCTGTTTAAAAAGGTATGGGATGTGTGGCTGTGCTGGTGTGTTGATCATTTTAAATGTTTCTTATGTCGGCTATGTGGTCGGTCACAATGCGTTGAGTGTATTTGCAGTTACAGTTTGGGGTTGAGAAGTGTTTCTAAATACTTTTCACCTCACGTGGGACGAATCAAGTGCCAGGTTTTGCTTGTCATTTGCCTTCAGGTCCCTTGTTTGTTTTAATATGAAACATATCTAAAGTATGTACATATTTATGCTGAAATGTAGGCTATGATGGATTTCTCTTAAGTACAATGTATTACAGTTTAACTGAGTGATAAGGCTGAGACTGTTTTATCAGACTCAATTGCCTGTGAAATGCCAGTTTTCTGTCCGACACCTTGTCACACACCAGTAACTGTCTTGGCTGTAGTGTAAGAGGAGAGTTTGATTGAAGTGAACAGTGTTTGTTTGGAGATACAGCCATTTGGGTTTAATTATGCAGTTGGTACCGGACTGCCTATTCCTTATTGGGTGCTTAATGACAGTTTACACCCCAATAACCTGCAGGCTTCCTCACTTTCTCTTCAGCTGTAATGAATTCTCATTTAAATTTACTGACTCCAACATGTTAACTGCTGTTGACAAACCTATTACTGACTTAACATCATATAATAAGTGTATCTGAGGTGCCCTAACAATAATATTAAATAATATAATACAATTTAATAACCTCTTTTTGATATCTTCCCTCTCTACATAATTTCTCATGTTCAAGGGTGGAAGTAACTAGTTACATTTAGTCCTATTATAGTAATTTAGTAGCTTTTGTGTATTTGTGCTATTAAGTATACAAATGCAACATAATTTTATTGGATTTTGTTTTATTTTGGCCACTTGGAGGCAGAGCTTCATGGCCTTTAAAAGTTGTTATGCCTAATGTGTGGCTAATGTGTTAGCAAGGAATTTCCTATTTACTCATCAAGGAGACATGGAGCAGTGCTAGCCTTCATTTGGAGTCGTGTTTCTGTGACCTCACAAATGTAAGTCCAGTATTCACTTTTCTCCACTCTGTTTTGGTCTCCTCTGAGAAATATATCTGGGTCTTTAGCTGCTTAATGCGTTTGTTGCTTCTTGCTGGGCAGGTAGAGTTCAGTGGGTTTATCACAGCTTTTTTTTTTGTTGAAAACAGCTGCCTGGTGTGACTGGACAAAAAGGAGAACAGTGAGACTGAACTTAAGAGTAATGTTGTAAAACCAAAAGAATTAGCTAAAAGATGCTAAAATGGAAGACGCTAAAAATACTCCATAGAGCTGAGGGGAGCTGCAGAGTCAGGTGAAAACTGTCTGTGGGTTCGACACTATGAGTGACCCCTTTCACATTACACATAGTCGTTGGAGCCATTGCTAGTACGGACCAAAATATTGGTTAGTGCAGCTTAAAGTAAAATATCAGTAAGGTTAAAACATTTCTGCTTGCGTAGGGCATTGTGACATTGTTCCACCACAACCCCAAAAGGAAAAAAAATAATTTTAACTCAGTCCCTTTTCTATTACATAATAATAATTTTACTGCCACACAGGGATATTGTGAAGGCTCTACAGATTTCACCCCTTATTATTGGTTGCACATAATATTCGTCATTTACAACATTGAAGCCACAAGGATTTGAACATTGTTGAAAAATATGGGATAAAAAAAAAGACACTGACAGCAACGCACGCTGCTACCAGCGCACTATGGTGATACAAAATAAATAGGCTGAAATCAGCGCATGGACTACACCAGTTTTCACTGTGATTTTCAAATTTTTCAGAACAATTTGGAAAATGCTATTATCACCTAAAAATGTATACACATACAGTAGTGGCTTAAGCTAAGTAAACTGTTTCACCTGTCTTGTGCTGTCAGTCTTGAGCCTAAATTGAAAATGTTTTCACTCCGGCTTTGACCTAAACTCAGGCTCTGCTACAGACTATCTTGACATTGCAGTGTTTTGTTACATGTTCTGACTTATCACCTGATGATACATGGCCTATGATGGTATGCACTATTCCTGTATGCTTCCACTGTAGTCAGTGTATGTATTCATTAAGGGAGGAGAGCATGTGTTCCTTGAGTATTAATGACAGAGGGGTGGAGGAGTGCTGAAGATTCAGCTCATAATCCTACTAATCCTACAGGCTAAAGTCTTAAATTGCCCCCGCTCCTTCTCAATGGACTTAACATTTCCGTGTACTCACACCCATGACACACAGAATTCCAGGCAAGCAGACGCTCCAATTAGTACTCATCAGGCTTCCTTGCATCGACGCAGAGTGATTCTGGGCCACGAGCGGTCCCTCGGAGAGCCACCTAGCTGAGAGAGGAGGAGGAGGAAAAAGACACGTTGGTGTATTTATAGAAAAATGAGGCCTCACAATACCCTTTTTGGAGAGAGAATTATTAAGGAACCGAGGTGCGCGGGTGCACGCGTCCCAGTTTTCTGATTAACACTGTGCAAGCAGGCTGGCCCGAGGATGAATCGGGGATGAGACGCAGGACTAACTCCTTGACACACTCACAGAGAGACTGCACTCGCTTCTCATGCACACTCACCCTTTGCTCATGAGGACACTGCTGTGGTTTCAAGGTGGAAGAATGGGGCAATGTTTTGAGTTCGTCACCCTCTCTGTTTGACTTGCAGGGTGATCAGGGGGGGGATCTTTTTTTTAAAAAACATTATATTTGAGAAGACAGATTGGATATCAGGCTGCTAGCAGGCCGCCTGCTATTTGACATTCAAGATGAAGAAGTTTTTGCAAAACAAAAAAGGCAGATACTCTTTTCGGCAGAGCAAACGGGGCCCTCGGTATCCATCTAAAGATTTCTGTAAGTCTTTTATCAGCTTCGTCCACTGTGTGAATCCTGCTGTGGCTTTGGAGACTGTGAAGCACATCATTAGCTTCCAGCTGAGCTAGAGGCTTTATAGTTGATTATATATAGCAAAAGCCAACATGTCAATTTTTGTAAATCTGTATTTGTCATATTAGAGATGTTTTTGAAAGCTGTCACATGTGGATTCATTCATTCTCATTTTAATATTTCAGTCCAAGGTTTGGCCTTCAAGTGCCACAAGTGCCTAATTTACCTTTTTTGGTTGTTATTTGATGTCATTCTGTCTCTCTTACATGCTAAGAAATGATCAGTGCAGTGCAGTGGTGTGCTCTGTTACTTTATTGCATAATCACCAGGATAGACTTGCATGTGCAATGAGTAAAAAAAGAATTTGCTGGAGGAACTTTTGTCTCTCAAACTAATTAAGGTCACAATCTCTGCGATGCCTTAATTTCATTGGCTGCTTTGGAGTTGTGAACCAGGTCAGGGACCACTGAGTGTGTCATGGTTCAGGGTAGAGGGTTACAGAGCCGCACTCGATAGTACAACTTGAGACACAGGAGGTAGCAGGAGGGTGGAGAGACAAGGCACGAATGCCTAGAATTGGAGCTCTTTTAAAACACGCAAAGGATTATTTGATCCAAAGGTGTTTTTGCAATGTCGATAGACTTGAATGCATTGGTCGCAGTGGGTAAGTGTGTGTTTTTCTTCATTTTTTAACATGCTGTCTCGTAACCTCACAGATGTTTGTCTGCAGTGTAGGACCCCACTCTGTGAAATCCTTGGATTATGAGTGCTTAATTGTTCCCCATCCTCAAATCTGCCATCCTTTCTTTCTCCCACCTCATCTATTTTCTCCCATCCTCTGGTCCCTTAAGTCCTCAGCATGCCGTCGTCCAACCAGGGCTGGCCTGAGGAGTTCGGCTTCCAGCTGGGTGGGAATGGACCCAGCTACATCCTGTCTGTGGAGGAAGGCAGCAGCGCCCACCTGGCGGGGTTGCAGGCTGGGGACCAGGTCCTGGAGATCGAAGGCCACAATGTGTCAACGCTGGGTCCCCAAGCTGTCACCGCCATCGCCCAGACTCAGAAGAACATCCCTCCCAGTATCGGAGTGGTGTCCCGCATACAGCAGGTCTTACAGCTTTTGAATCCATCACAGCAATAATGCATATGTCATAGTGCAGTAACTGTATACCCAGACGGACTAATGATTTTTTAAATTTAAATTTATATTTATTTTTTCCTGCATTACAGATGGACATCATACCAGGTCCGGACGGTCGTTTCGGGTTCACCATCGTAGGAGACTGCCCCCTGCTGGTGGAGGACTGCTCGCCTTGCTCTCCAGCCGGCCGCGCAGGTCTGAGGGCCGGGGATTACGTCATGGAGGTCAACGGCATCCCAGTCAGGCAGCACGAGACAGCCGCTGCGCTGATCAAGGCCTCCCAGGGGAGGACGCTCCGTCTGGGGGTGCTGTGCCTGGGCCCGAGGCAGAAACACAGCATCAGCATAGAGGACAGTCAGATGGGAGGGGAGGGGGCGAGACTGGACCGTAAACATAAAGCTCTGGAGTTCAACAGGAAGGTACGTTTAAATATCCAGTCACAGCAGAGTCCAGGTTAAGTCCTATACCTGGTCCAGTTCAGTTGGGGAGTTTAAGGCCCCTGAAAACGTATTTTCTCAATCAGCTTTTTGCTGTGAGCACAGAAGTCCTACATAAACACAAACTTTCTGCCAAAGTTAGAACAGGGGCAGAAAAGCTTTTTTTAAGATGATTTCTGTACACTAATCAGCCATACTGTCGCCAGGCAGATTATACTGTCAGTCCAATCAGATCAAACCGCACCCACACAAATTTTAAGTTTAATTATTGTTTATTAAGTCATGAATATTTAATGTTACAGTGGAGTTTTTTTCAGGTTTTCAGAGGATTTAAGACCAAAAAAATGTCTTTGCAAAGAAACTTTTTGGATGGACAGAAAAAATATATGAATATAAAACAGACTAAGACCAAGACACGAGATCTGACTCAAGTTCAAGACCAACTCAAGTAAAATACCCATGAGTAAGGCTATTTTCTTTTTCGAACTGCAGGTGAAGTGTTGTTATGGTTACAATCTGGCACTGTGTAAAACTATAAAGTGACATCTACCCCGTTTTTCATTTTTACCGATGTCCTCAAACTACTCCCAGCTTCTGACATCATCGCCCAATCTCCACCAGGTTGACCAGATTTTAGGTGATGAACCTGAAGTGAAAGAGAAGCTCTTCACTGTGCTGAAGCAGTATGCAGCCGAGAAGAGAGTCGAGTGGTTGGCCTCGGCCCTGCCCGACATACTCACCACTGATGAGCATCGACAGCTCATCTCCAGCATCAGGTAAGAGCCAACCATTACCAAACATACTGTAGAATAAACTGCTGGTATAGAAGGTAGAGGAAAGAGTTGAAAGATGGCTGCAAATTCAGTGGAGAGCATAATTTTTGTTTCTGGCCTGGCCTCTCTAATCCACCCTCTGAAACTGTGTGACAATGTAGCAAAGTGGCTAGCCTTTGACCAAAAAAATGTATTCATTATCCTGGGCAGTCTGAGACACATATTATGTAACCAAGACATCCCTGGTTTGAATATTTCTGGAGGACAGGACTCTGTTTCCTGTCATTCTGTGCTGTCAAACCTTCCATTAAAGCCAAAATACTTCCCATAAATCCTAAAATAATGCGTTACCATCCCACTACAGGCTGTGATCCGTCGATGTAAGAGTCACGACAGTCAGAATTAAAGTTTGTGCCACTGAAATGCTTCCAGTGTTCGATTATTACTCCCACTCTTGGTATCGTATCCCACAAACATCCCAACTTTTCAAGTCCCAGTGAAAAGTAAAATAATCTGCAGGGATTTAATCCATAATGACCACGTAAACAGGCTTTTCCTGTTGCTCATTCTGTCGCAGGATGGATTAGAGTGGGTCTCGCCCTCTGCCAGCCATTTCAGAGCTACACTTTAGGTTTAGGTGGGCCCCATCTGCCACCCGGGGTAAATCCACAGTGACCCTCCAAGTCGCTTAAAGTGTCACCAGTGTTAGTGAAACTGAGAGACTAAACTGACATGGAGGGGCCCAAGCTTAGAGTTTTTAGCGGTAAATGAGGATTGGCAACGTGAATTCACAGCATGGAGGTGTCTGTGATGATGAGCCACAGACCGATTTAGTTGAGTACTCGCTTCATGAAAACGTAATTTAATACCGGTGGCCGTGCCGCTCTGTGTCGGCAGTCCCTTCAAAAAATTAAAAAACCTGGAGCTGCAGCCAAAAAGGTTTTTTGAAGGTGTGTGGCAATGTGTTTCCATGAAATGGAATAACGCCAGATAACAAAACGTGAAAAACCAGTCAGGTAGCCACAATTATGTGTGGTTGTCTACGAGCCAAAATGACCAGCACTCCTGCCTTTCTCTAAATCCCCAGACAGTTTGTCCACAGATTGCACTTCTTCCACAAGTAGAGCCAATCAAACCTTTTGTTCTCTTACTATGCTGGCTCCCTCCACTACTACACCACTTTCAACTCTTTTTAGTGGTATTAATATACTGTAAGAGGGGTTTCCAGCAGTATGAAGTCGGTGTTGAGGTAGTTTCATTGTTTCCCTGACTGAAATGTCACGAGGCAACGGGAATTTTCTGCCTTAAATTGGTCATGAATAATTCAAACTCTCTCATCTGAGAACTCCTCATTGGTATTTGTATAATGAAGGACACTCCTATTTGCACGGGCACCAATAATAACATTATAGCCATCTCTCTGGGGTTTTTCCATCCCCCACCCATCTCACAACTCTCTTACCTCCCTCTCCCTCTCACCTCCCTCTCTCCGAGGGGGTTTTTGTGTTTTTCACTGATGGATTTTCTTCTCATTATTCTGCTCAGAGCTCAGGCTGATCCCTGCTCTCCCTCTCTGTGTGGAGACAGCCTCCCCGCATGCACCGAGGTCCCACCATATCTTTTATCCCCCTAAGAGAAGCAGCACTGAAGCAGTGGGCGTGTCTGCCATTCTGCTTATTATTACATGGTGCAACTTAGTGCTTAGGTTTAGTTTGTTTCTGAGCTATGGGTGACAGCTAAAATGATGAATTGTCTGGGGTGAGTATACCTTTCCATTCTTTTCAATTGAATTTTGTTTATGTTTTTTGTAAGGTTTTATGAAATGTGGTTGTGGTTGCTTGTTTATTTTTGAGGGAATTTATGTATTTTATCAGCTGCACTGTTTTTACAAAGTGCCACCAGTGTAATTATGCATGTGAAATGGGAGGTGAGTGAATATTTAATGCAGTCGGAAACAGTATAACACTGGCTGCTGCTGATGTTTGATATGTGATGTTTTTAGTTTCGAAATCCTCTATTCCCTAGTTGTTTTCTAAGCTTTCTTCAAGTCAATTCAGAGCTTTAAATCTATAATTTATTAACTCAAGTGAACCGTCAACAGTGTGTTCATGTAGTTTGATGTGATGAGACCACACTAAGATGGACACTGCTAGTTGTAACACAGTTGGCAACACAAAGACACGCTATTGTGCTATTGTCTCTTAAGTGACTGAAGTCATTAGGATGAGTGATGCTCTGCTTTTAGTGTGTAATCTCTTGCCACGTGTTTGAGGGTGTGTGTTTGTGCGTGCTTTTGAGCTGAATGTTGATTTTTCAGATTACATAAATATTCCTTTTAAACTTTATCTGCCTGTATTATACTGAGTCTGCGTGTCTCTTCTATGCAAATGGCAGGCACTTTTGGTCGTTTCTGTAGCGCAAAATGTCTTGCCAGTAACTGCATGGGTAACGTTATGTAGAAACATCTTACTGCTCAAATCAATCATTTACATCTCTAACCAGTAAACCAAACCATTTCAACGTTTTTTGTTACTACAGTGATACTTGTGCCCTATAAAAGAATAAATCTGCAGTTATCAGCTCCTCTTGACCCTATAGTGCATGCTGTGCAAAAAGCTTTCTTTTTCAAGAGAGCTAATAATGATGGTGTTTAACTGTGTCTGAGTCAGTGGCTGCAGCTTGTTTGCAGCTACTGTTGAGCTGCTACACTGCACAAGATGAGAAACATTAGTGGCTCACAAGTGCCTTGCGAACTGTTTTCATTAAAGTGGGGGATGAGCACAAGCAGTACTAAAGCCAGTGCATTCATAACTTGGAGTGGAACAAGTTGTCTCTTTCCATCAACATAAACACAATCAGTTTATCTTTAATGGTAGAATTAGGTGCTGCTTTATGTGAGCAGCTTGGTCAGGCTGAAAGAAGAACAAAAACTGTGACAATTTGCTTTTTAGCCAGGCTAGAGGCTCTAGTGGCAAGGTTGGTCAGTCCACCACTTTGGTCCAGACTGAAATATCTTGACTACTACTGGATGGATTACCTTTACATTTTGTACAGATATTCATGGTCCCAGAGATGAATCCTGCTGACTTTGGTTGAACCTTTGACTTTTCATCTAGTCCCCCCATGAGGTTGACATATTTGTTTTTTAGTGAAATATCTCGCCAGCTATTGGATGAATTGCCACGAAACTTGTCCCCCTCGGGATTAATTGTAATAACTTTTATGATTGTCTGAGTTTTTATATAGCGCCACCATCAGATCAAAGTCTCAGTTTTTTGTTTTTTTGACCAAATACCTGCACCTTTTGTGTTTTGTGCTAATCATCAGCAAATGTTAGCATGCTAACACGCTAAACTACGATGGTTAACATTATACCTGCTAAACATCAACATGTTAGCATTGCCACTGTGAGCATGTTAGCACGCTGACGTTAGCATTTAGCTCAAAGCACCGCTGTGCCTAAGTACATCCTCACAGAGCTGCTAGCATGGCTGTTGACTCTTAGTCTTTGTTATCTTATAAGGATGAAGGTTTAATTAACAGATATTTATTTTTTTAAATTTTAATATCAATTGTGTTGTTGGTTCGGTAGTTGATAGGCAGTTTAAAATAAAAAACATACCGCCATCATCATCTGAGCAACCCCCCTTAGTTTGCTGATTGGTCCAGTTTTTGACTGGTGGGCTCTGTGGATGCTTTATAGACCTAACTGAGCTCATAGGAGTCAGGCTAGCTTTGCGAGGCTACAATTGTGGAAATCTTTGTAATGTCACAGAACGCAACCCATCATCACTTACAGTACACCATTAGCACAGAATATTAATAGTTTCACCAAATGCATTTAATGTACTGTATGAAATAGGTATAGGCATATCAACTACTTGCTGTATTAATATGTTATAATATTATAGTCAAATTAATTACTTTCTTTTATTTCAATTTACATTTTTCTCAGCTTATTTTCTGTTTCATTCTTTTTTTATCAGCATCCCATTTTATCACATTACACTTTGATCACATGTATTCTTAACTTTATTAATCCAGTGTGTACATGTCTACTCAGTGGATCATATATGGCTGATCTAATCTAATAATCTACTTTTGACAAGTTCCTGGACACAGACCAGCCACCCAGTGGTGCTCATAACGGATTTGAAATCATATAATTATCTTTTAATTCCACTGGCTTTATCCTTAAATGTGTGACCCACCACTGTGCTTCACTTTTTTGGCAGCGTTCAAGAGAAGCAGGACAAACAGATCATGTGAGAAAGATTCTCTCCAACACATTCCCCATTATTTTACAGTGTGTGTGTGTTGTATGTGTGTTCAGACACAGCATCGGTCTCACACTTTAGCCTCATTCGCCTGCATTTAAGCCACATCTGGACACTCGAAATGAAATGAGGTCTCCTCTTTGTAGTTTTCTGCTTGTCATTCCTCCCTTTTGAGAAATCTGTCCCTTCCTCCCTGCTTGCTTCCTCCTCCACAACCCTCCTTCAGATAATTATAGATCTCTGTTCTTTATAAATGAGGTCAAATCAGAACACTCATTTAGTTTCCAAGAGTTGACGCGGAAAACTTTTTGTGATGAGGTGGCTGTTTCAACACATGGCTGTGCATTCTGAGGTGGATGGACATCTGCATTTATAAAAGCATAATGCTGATAGCAGCAGCTATAGACACACACACACACACACACACAGACAGAGACAGAGACATATTAGCACTGTGATATGAATAGATGACAAATAGCAGGGAAGCACAGATAGCAAACAGAGAGGGACTGTGTGGGTTGCTACACCTACATCACTACAGAACATTTATTTATATCTCAGGAGTCTGCTCATTGTAGCCAGTAGTCTGTGCTCAGGCTGCAGTAATACATGTTCACCTCAAACCTGATCAGAATCTGCAGAGACAGTGACAGCAGGCTAAGAATATGTGGCCTATATCTTTAACTGAACAGATTTGTTCCAAAAATGAGAGGCCCACCATTTCTTAAAAGTGACAGCTTCTTCAAAACGAGTGAACGATAGCATTAAATTAAAACAAATGGTGTATGTTTTTTTAAAAGGATAGCTGGTAATTTAAAGCCGCTATGTGTAGAATTTTAGCATCTTTCAAATTATTCTGATGGAAAAAAAGGTCCTCTCTGCTGCTAAACTTGGAATATAATTGAAGAGAAGACACTTTTTGAACTGCAACTGTGGATATTTAGGCTACATATATGAGGAAATATAAGTAAAATAGCCTAATGTTAGCTCAACAAAAAGATCAGTGATTGAATTGGAAAGGCCTATGGGAGTAATTATAAATCAATGGGAGATTTTTGTATATTTTTTTAAGCTTTTAAACTCCTTTGACTAGATTATAGCTGTGAAAAGAAAAACAATAAACTAACATGCTTACTTAAAAAGTAACTCAACCCCTCTATAAAATCTTGTTTTTGCTGGCCTCCCTGCTGCAGTGATGTAGAAGGGTACTCCAGAGTGTGTCAGTACACCATGATATCACTGTTGGGTGTGTAAGTTGCTCTTTAAAGGGGCATTCCAGTGATTTAACAATCCACTTCCATAAAGTTGGGGGGCTTGTAAGCATCAGATTAAAAAAAGAAATTGAAGCAGCAGAGACAGAGAGATCCTGACTTTTAGCCCCTAAAAAACCCTAGATCCGAACTTGAAAACGACCCTCCCTGCCTAATTGCCCACATCTTTCAAACTCCGCACCCCTGTGTGTAACACAGTCTTTGTAAAAGAAAATGGCGTAAGCCAAAATCAAGATAATGACATCATCAGGGTTGTTTTCTCAAACTTTGCAAAGCTCCCTCCAAAGCCTCAGAAGACATACAACTGTTTTCACAGGAAGAGTAGTACTCCTTGTGACAACTAAACCGATCTTAATGTGTAAAATTGGTAAAGTGCCCCTATATTAAGTATTTAATTGGCCCCTTTAATCATATTGCACTACACTGGACCTGCTGTGAGCCATTAAAAGTCAAGAAAAATACATAATTCAAGCAGCAGGTGACGGAAACATCAAAAATAATAGACTGCTGCATTGCTGGTCTTTTGTCTTGTGTTGTGGTGCTGAATGGAGAGTTCCTGTAAAGAGCGTAGCAGCATGCATGGCTGTCTGCCACAGTGGGCTTTTTAAAAAAACTGCCACAGGGGGCCGCCAAATGCATGAATCCTGCCTGTGCTCTCTGTACGATTGAGACTTGGAATATTTAACTTTTTTCATTGACCTGTAATGTAGCATTTTGAAAGGTACTGTATCTTCTGTGTCTGATTACCTTCAGTATATAGAAGTGGACATGCTTCAGTTCAACTGCAGTGTTTGTATCCGCTTTTCTTACATACAAGCAGCAAGAGTCGGATTCAGCCTGTATGGACCATAGTTTATTATCTGTGGAGAATGTGTCTTACATTTTGGCAGCATCAACATCATATAAGTTCCCAACATGAGTTATCCACAAGTTGACAAAAATAGAAAACTATCATTCAAAACAAACATACGTCAAAACATACTGAAAGGTGATTTTAGGAAAAATGTAAAATATATATATATATATATATTATCAGCTGTTACACTGTTATTGGATTTCTTTAAACTCTCAAATATCAATATCGGTATCAGCCTAAATAAGACAAAATTGGTCAGGCTCTAATTAGATCTTTTATATCTCTATAAGCCTATCTGTACAGCTACTAAAGAGTGAAGATCTGGTGTGCAGTTTTTTAAAAAATTAGCTCTTCCAACAGGCGACCAGTGTTGTTAAAAGAAGCTGTGACCTTTAAGTTCCACATGTAAATGAGATTTCATTATTTGCCACACGGCAGGAACGGCACAAGGCTAGAGGTGCTCCATATTTACCTGAATACCATTTAATAAAGGGCTTAAACAACTCTGGATGATGAAATGAACAGTGACCAGGCCTCAAATTTGTGGTGAAGTTGCTTTTTCTCTCTCCTTCCCTCTGTACAATGAGCGTGTCCTAATTGCTTTATTTAGCTGTCAGAGTTGTTTTTATGCAGCTTAATTAGCTTCTCGTGGACATGTACAGTGGTAGCTGTGCTGTCACTCTCGTCTCTGTCAGCGAGTTTGTTGCTAATTACTCCACCGGTGCTGTTTTTCACAGACCCAGTCTGCTTTTGGCTGATTCATCTGATCAGCAGATCAGCAGCGAATCAGCTAGTCATATCACAACAGACTGGTGTAGGTGGGAATCAAAATGGTTGTTTGTGCAAATCTGTGTTCGGTGCTTCGCTCTCAGTTGGATCTTAAAGCCACTGTGGTTGAACAAACATGGAGTCAAACAATTAACATTTGACTCGCTCAATGTATCAGCTGGGATTTTGGTTCTCTTTTATTCACATGAACCAGTGCAGTCTAAATGTTTCACATTTCATTTAGGCCTGAAAAAGGCATGGTGTTAATATATTGGACATGCTGTGTGTTTATATTTTGTAGGCTACTGTATGTGTGTATGTTCCCCTTTTTATGAGAGCATATAAGTGCATTGTTGCCTTAATAAATCCTCTAAAATGAGGTGAGTTTGGCTAGCTTCTTTAAGGGGCTAGTTTAGTGGGCTTAAAGCAATAGTATGACATTTTGGAAAAGTTAGACGAGAAGATTGATACCACTCTCAAACAGTATCTGTAAAGTACGTAAATATGAAGCTATAGCCAGAAGTTGGTTAGCTTAGCTTAGCATATAAAGACTCGGAAACAACTAGCCTGGCTCTGTCTGAACGTAACAAAATCCGCCTACCAGTAAATCTTAAGCTTTGGACAGCGCCAAGCTAGCTGTTTCCCCCTGTTTCTAGTCTTTATGCTAAGCTAACCGGCTGCTGGCTGTAGCTGCATATTTACCGTACAGACTCTCATCTAACTCTGGGCAAGAGAGCGAATAAGCGTATATCCCAAATCATCAAACTACTGCATTAAAGTGAATCATATGAAAGAAGTTTAGGTTCAGGTTAAAGGAAATTAACAGCTTGTCTGCTCATACACTGTCTATCATTGGTCTGTGATAGTGAAAGAATCGTACATGTTGTGATTAACAGTTTTGGTTTTCAGCTAGTGATTTATTTTTACATTTCCCAGAATGACTTTAACTAACCCTTTACTGACTTGCTAGCCTTTTTCTTTCTTTATATTTGAGTCATTATACAGTATAGTCATATCATTACAATTAGATGTGAAAAAAATGTCATGTCATTTGAGATTGGCCTATTATCTACAAAAATAGAAAAATACACCAAGAAAAAAGAGGAATAAATCTAAACAGGAATGCCGTTACACCATCATTTGCAGGTGCCCACCATAAAAACTGGTGAACTTATCCTTTAAGGTTAGTAGAACAAATTAATGTTACTGTTAGTGGGGTACAGTGTGGATGTCCTCACATGTATAGCTACAGAAAGTGTGTGTCTGTGTGTGTGGGCGGTTGTCTTGTCTCCTGGCAGCAGTTCTGATTGCTTAAATGAAAAGTTGTTTTTATGTTGTCAGCTGAGACCTTGTGTGGGGGACGACTCATTTTGTTTTGTTCTCATAGTCTGCGCTGTGGTTTGGTTAACAGCCAGCGCTCAATACGGAACAGCATGTACAGTCCACACTTATCCCACTACATGACATTTTGCCTGTTTATTGTGCCACAAAATGTATGTTTTAATCTGTTTAGTAGGGCTTGGTATCGAACCTCAATACTTGTTTTGGTGCCGACCAGAATGCATCTAACACAGAGTATCAAACACTTTCAAGTCTGATTCTTAGTCTTGTTTACATATTCTTTAATCAGATAGTTTGTCATTTAAATCATAATTTTATGTCCAATTGTTGGATAAACTGTCTCACTGACAGATATTTGTTAAAGGAATAGTTTGATATTTTGCGAAATCTGTTTATTCACTTTCTTGCTGAGAGTTAGATGAGAAGATTGATACCACTCTCGTGTCTGTACTAAATATGAAGCTACAGCCAGGAGATGGTTAGCTTAGCTTAGCTTAGCTTAGCACAAAGACTGGAAACAGCTAGCCTGGCTCTATTGCTTTCTGGCACATTACCGCCTGTAAAAAAACAAACAAAAAAAAACACAACCTACCATTTTCATACTTGAGTTTTTGTACAGGTTAAGCAAACAATATGTAACATGTTAATTGGTGAGCTTTAGAGTTGTTGGTAGCTGGATTTGTTACCGTTGGACAGAAGCCAGACTAGCTGTTTCCCCTTGTTTCCAGTCTTTATGCTAAGCTCAGTTAACTGTCTCCTGACTGTAGCTTCATATTTAACGTACAGACATGAGAGTGGTATCAAAGCATATCAGCATATCTCGGCCTCTGCTGTACGAATTCGGACCATTCGTTTTTAAATTTGTCTCTCGCGAGTCCCCCAACTTTATGGAAGTGCAATACTGAATCTCTGGACTACCCCTTTAATGAAATATGAGACAATGGAGCTCCTAGTTTGGCGTTTGTGACGTTTTTTCACTTGTTGTATGTAGTGAAAATGACATCATCTGAGCTTTTTTATTATAAGATGAAGCTGTTGGAAAAATACTCTTAATTGAAATGAGAATGATTAATTTATTAAAATCTATCCACCTATTGAGTGCTCCTTTTGATTAGGTTAATTATGCTTGTCTTTTACATTATAAAGCTAAAAACAAAAAAAATTCCGTGGGTTGAGTTTCTTTATCAAAATTGGTAAAATTGGTAAGCTCCGAGGTCAGTAAGATGATGACAGCTTCCTGCTCTATGCTCACACTGTCAGAGTGACACCGAGGTGAGGTGTGGACGGAAGTGTAGGATAGCGAGAGAGTGAAAATGAGATACTGTAGATAGATAGATAGATAGAGAGAGAGAGAGCAGGAGAGGAGAAATCCCATGCTCGCTCACTCCCACACCTTTTTCTCTCGCTGTATGCTGGCTCTGGTACCTCACGCTGCAGCAGTGAGACTCCAGCAAGCAGCGAGTGACGCCAAGATTTCCTCACTGTCTCCCTCTCTCAGAGAAAGACCTTTTCTCTCCGGCTTCCCATCCAGCTTCTCTCCTTTTTTCTCTCTGGGGACAGCAGTCACCTCCAGGGGGACAGACGCCTCACCTGTCTGTCAAAAGCTGTCGTCTTTTCTTTGAATCTGAATCTTGAAGGAAGAAGCCTGTTGATTTGAATTAGTGTGAACTTGGATTGTGAAGATTATTTCAGCAGCGAACGAGTTGATCACTTTTTAATCTCTACTCGTGCTGGATGTTTGATTTGCTGCTGTTATTTCACTGGAAATCCAAGGTTTTTGTTAAGGACTCGAAATGGATCGAGGTGGATCTGTGATGTAGATCCAACCTCTTTCCTACTTTCTTCTTTTTTTCTGAGGCAACTCTTGTGGACAAAAACTAACATCGCCCCCTTTATTTTCCTCACATGCCACCATGTTCGCCAGAATCTTCATTCCCAAGAAGCACCGGCAGCGCTTCGACGAGTCCGTCTCCCAGAACGTGATCAACCGGCTCTGCCGCAGCAAGAGCATCAGCGAGCCGCAGGGGAGACTCCGGCGCAGTCGGAGCGAGGATCACTCCGAGCGCCACCATGGGTCCAAACGAGCCAGCTCAGTGCCCAGAGATGGAGAACCCGGAGGGAGGGGTGAGGCGGAGAGAGACAGGGGCTTAAGGAAGTCCGTCTCCGGGATACCTGCACATCCCCCCATCGGACCCAATCAGAGGTGAGCACATGTAGGAAACACATGACTACCAGTATGTTGTTTTTGTTAACAATATGATGCTTGTTGAGTCTCTTTAGCTTTGTTTTAAGTGTTGTTTACTGTTGGAGAACAGGCTGCTAACAGGTTCATCTCAGCATATAATGCAGCAGCCAAAGACTGACTTTATTATTTAGATATTTGCAGGCAGGATGTTTTAAAAATATATAAGAAACAGAGGACAGTGTGTCTCTTTTTCCATCCTCGCTGTTTTCCTGTCATCTCCTAAAGCTCATGTTTTCTTCTCAGTTTCGTCACAAAGCAGCACTTAGAAAACCCCAAATCTGTGCATATAAGAAGATGTTTTTACACCCTATAACATAAGTTAGAAAGTGTTCAGACGCTTTTTTCATTCAGCCAAATAACCACGTCTTTGGCTCTTTAAAACTGCGCTATTGTAGAGCCCATGATCGTTCAACCTCTCCCGCTCATCCTCCACCCACTAACACACTGATTACACTGCTGTCCAATTAATAACACCACTTACATGTGGACGTACATGTAGTGCATGGATTACAGGGGTGGCAGTGCTCTCCCACACTCCCACGCTAAGCCAGCTAACTAAATCCCAAGATCTGCCTCCATCCACATGGGAGTGAAAATGTGCGGCTGAATATGTCAAGTGCAAAAATATTGGCAGGTCACACAACAGGAGGCAAGCTGATTGTGTTAAATGGGAGAGATTACGTCATGTGGTTTAAGTGGCACAGTCACAATAACAGGTTATACTGCATGCTGGTGCCTTCCCTGAACTGAATAAACCTCCTCAACGTAGATAGATAGAAAGATAGATAGGGATAGATGGAGAAAGATAGAGCCTATTGATATAGATACTCAAAATCCATCACTATAGATTGCCGATTGTCTGTTCAGACCAATATTGGAGCTGCTGCACAGTGAGCCAGTAGTTGACGTCTCAGTGGTTTCATCAACTAGTGACTGATTCATTTGGGTTGTTATATAATATTTTTGGGCTGGCTGACTTCATGTGAAATCATGTAAAAGTGTAACACGCAGTCGGTGTAGACTGTTGGGAATCAGGAGAGGCCTTGAGCAGCCTGGAAGTCACTCAGTTTGTCAAGTGTGCTCAAGGCTGATGCTGCGCCTCTGAGCCCAACACCCTCCTCACACACCCACACACACATGCACACACACGCACACACACGCAGCACCCAGTGTGCCCATCTGCATTTAGCTCGTCTTACATAACAGCCAGTAGCCGCGGCTATCAAAGAATAGATCTGTCTGTTTTCCCTCCCATCTTTTGTCTTTTCTTGTTTTCCCCCCCGTTTACATGTCGAGGCAGTGTTGACTTGAGTCGTTTCCATGGCAACGAGCTGTGGATAGACAGCAGAAGTGTCTCATCTTTGATGTAACGGGAGGTTCCACCGTGTGCTCCACCACTGGGGTGAATGAGAGAAAAGCACCACCATCAGCAAAATGTCAATGCTTTTTTTTTTATGTCGAGTCGGTCCTGAATTATTTTTATTTAGGCCGGAAGCTGGAGAATTAAACCCGCAGAAAGATGTGTGGAGTGATGTGGAGTTGAGGCTGCACTAGTTGGGACTGTTATGTAAAAAAAAAAGAAAAAAGAAAAGGCCATGTTATCAGCCTAAATTACAAAGCTGGATTGCAGTAAAGACAAACGTCATATCCCCACTTGTTCAGCCTCCCACCTACAGGAAGTGACCAATCAAAACAAAAGCGAAGCACAACAACTGCCTTGTAAACAGCAGTGAGTGAGTGAGCGCTCCATCCAGAGACAGCTGGGCTCCCCGTCCATTCACAGAAAGTTGGTTAAGCATCAGTGTAGTATTAATGCTGAAACCATTAATTGGTTAGTGGAACAGTTGTTGTGTGTGCTTAACAGTCTTCTGGCTTCTTAAATGTGAGACTTTGCCACCTTTTTTTGTTTTGTATCATTTTAAACTGAATATCTTTGGTGTTTGGACAAATAAAGGAATATGGATACATCTCTGGGACATTTTAATGGGCATTTTTCACTCTTTTCTGACATTTTATTAACCAAACGATTAATCAATGGATTACATTCACTTACATCCACTGAGACAAAACCATGGATTTTTTTTTGACGTTGAAAACCCATAAATGCAATTCTGTACCATGTTAAATTTTGTGTCACCTTAATAATCTGAAAGTTGAGAGGATGTGTTTTTAAAGGACAGATGTGAGGTGAATGGGTTAAAATAAAGTCTTATGAATTTAACATTCAAAAACAAAAGATATTTGCAAAGTTTTTGTCATTAATAACACAATAAATACAGTATTACAGTATTCTGTATCAGCTGAAGAATTAAAAATATAAGTATATATATATAATAAGTCAAGAATTATTTTCATGACTCTGCATATCTGCTGTTTAATTGTTCATCTTCCTGCCTTTTCTCAGGATCATTCGTGTCTACAGGGGGAAGAAGAACTTCGGCTTCACGCTGCGAGGTCACGCTCCCGTCTGCATCGACTCCGTTATCCCAGGTACTGCTTCTATAATAAAAACCAGCGACCAGCCTGATAGATGCCTCCTCTCTGTGTGTGGTGGTTTGACCCAAACCTTGTTCTGTGTTGGCTGGCGAGGAGGGGGCGGGTGTATTTTATGTGGGTGAGTCTGTTGTGGTGCCAGCCGCTGGGGGTTGAAGGTGCTTGTGTGTGTGACTATGAGTGTACCAGGAAGTGGATTTGTCTGAGTCACCAATGAAATGTTAAGAGGAAAACACTCAGAACAGGCTGTGCTGTGCAGTAACAGACACTTAGAGCAGTCCCTCAGTACTACGCAGTAACATACAGGGAGTGAATGATGTACGATTTGATTACTTAACTTATGATTTTGCATACAAGCAATGCCAGGTATAAATCTTGAATCTCCTATAATTTTCTTCCTTGTTTTCAGATAATTTCTTGAGTTTATCTAATGGACGCCCACACAGGAGCATATACTGTGCAATTCTCAACAAAATACCCAAGATATGATAGCTGATGCAATTAGAGAGATATCAAAATTCAAAATTTCTTTTTTGGGAAATCAGCTTATTTGCTTTCTTGCCGCGTGTTAGATGAGAAGATACTCTCATATCTGTCTGGTAAATACGAGGCTACAGCCAGCAGCTGGTTAGCTTATCTGTTCGGAGGTAACAAAATCCACCTACCAACACCCCTTAAGTTCACTAACTAACATGTTATATCTTGTTAATCTGTACTTTTACATCTTAAGTGTCAAAATGACTATTTGCAGGACTATTTCTAACCTTAACCCCCCCTTAAAAACCTTGAATTGTCGTTTTTATGCCTTGGAGTTTGTACAGATTAAAAAAAACAGATATACCATGTTCAGTAAACTTTAGAGGCACTGGTAGGCAGATTTAGTTACCTTTGGACAGAGCCAGGCTAGCTGTTTCCCCTTGTTTCAAGTCTTCGTGCTAAGCTAAGCTAACAGGCTGCTGGCTATAGATTCATATTGATCGGACAGATACAAGAGTAGTATCAATCTTCTCATCTAACTGTAGTCAAAAAAGCGAATACGTGTATTTCCCAAAATGCCAAGCTATTGCTTTGATGTTATTGAATTGTACTTATCGTCCAGTCTTACTGTAGATCATTTCTAGCATCTGGTGTCGATTCAGATATCTTTTCTCTATACATTTACATCAAAACATGTCATAACCACAAAGCCCTATTTATTGGTTCCCTCAGGTCAGGTGCAATATTTTTTATTGTTTTATTTTGTAATCAGTAGGGTCAGTGAAGCTGCAGTTGGGTTATTCCACTGCTGAAAGAAGCTTTGGATAAAATACAACTTGCTCCTTGTTACCAGAGAGATTATTTTAACTCACTGTTAAGTGTTGTTATTGTAATATTTGTCGGGGTAATTGCTACTAAGAGCTTTTGGTGAACATTTTAATTACTTTCATTATTTAAATTTCCAGCAGTAAAAAGGTTATTTAATTAACTCTTATTGCTTTCTCAGATAAAAGTAGCAGACAAGAGAGGCTGTGAAGTTACTGTTGAGGGAATTTGCCAGGTTCCTCTGTGAGGAGGGAGGTGTATGTGCGTGTGTGTGTGTTATGTGTGTATTTGATGATGACGGCACTGTTCCCGCCCACCATCATCTCCCACCATCGGCCAGAGCGGACTGACTCAGTGGGCCTTATGGAGGTTGGTATGGAGATAGAGGGGGTGGATGGCATGTCTCTCATCGTGATCTGAACACAGATCCTTCACTGATAACCAGGAAACCGCAAACTCTGTGATTTAAAGTCTCCCTCGTGGCCTGTGAATGTGCCTAAACCTGCACGCACTACGTTATCACATGAAGAGTTTGTTGTATTCAAACTTCTTGGTTAAAAAAAAAAAAAAAAAAAGACATGACATTCAATGTGAGGAAGATTCAGCAGTGAGTTGACAGATGAGGAGGCGATGGTGGATGGGTACAGTGCAGTCAGAACTGATTCCACCGGGGATTGTTTTGACAGCACTGTTTCCTTACGTAATGAGATTTAGCACGGAGATCACCTCGTTTGTTGATGGGCTTTGTTGGATGCCATGCACAGATTGACAGCTTCACATTAGTCACCATCTTTCCCCGTTCTGCCCGTCTGTTCAGTGCACCTTGTTAGCTGGTGCGGTTGTGCCAGGATCGTTTTTCATTGATGTTTGATTTTCTACCATCTTTGTCTCCCTCTCAGATAGTCCTGCTGAGGAATGTGGACTCAAACCAGGCGACCGTATCCTCTTCCTCAATGGACTCGATATGAGGTTTGTCTTTAATTAATAACATTATTATTATTAGCAGCAGCAGTTGTAGTTGTATTTTGTTTTTGCTTACTGTCCAAGTTCTTGAACTTAGGCAGTATATTTCGAGATAGTAGGGCTTGTTTTTCTCCAGGAGAAGCCATCTGCTGCGAGTATGAAAAACATCTTTCACAGTGCCAGATAATTCATCACAGAACACATGAAGATTTTATTTGGTTTTGTTATAGTTTCTCTTTAATCATTATTTCACTGAGCTGAGTTTTTCAACTTAGAAGCAGTATGTGCATTGTGTCTGCTTCCTGTCAGTTGTCCTCTGGAGAAAATGAAAGTCTGAGTCATGAAATAAACCCTCAAAAATTACTATTATCACATCTAACTCCTCTGATTTTGGAAGTATTTGTGATTTTATTTATTTTTTATTGTAGAAATGCAATTTAAAAAAAGAAAAAGAGTACGTCATAAACCTAATTGGAAACTAATTTTGGAAAAATCAAACACACGGACGGATGTGCTGGAAATAGGCTGAATAATTCGACATTTTGAGAAATTTGGGAAAACTTGTTCTTTCTTGCCAAGAGTTAGATAAGAAGATCAATACCACTCTCATGTCTGTAGACTAAATATGAAGCTACAGGAAGCAGCCAGTTAGCTTAGCCTAGCAAAAAAAAAAGTGGGAACAGGGGGAAGCAGCTAGCTTGGCTCTGTCCAAAAGTAACAAAATTTACCTACAAGCACCTTGAAAGCTCACTAATTAACTAATTTATTAATTTCCCTTTGGAGAGAGCCAGGCTAGCTGTTTCCCCTGTTTCCAGTCTTTGTGCTAAGCTAAGCTAACCGGCTGCTGCCTGTAGCTTGATTCAGCATACAGACAGGAAAATTATTGACCTCCATATCCAACTCCTATCAAACAGCTAGTAGCTAGGGAAAACAGCTAGCCTGGCTTTGTCCAACAGTAACAACATCCACCTACCATCACCTCTAAAGCTCATTAACTAACATGTTATATCTTGTTTGAAAAAAATGACAGGTTGTGGTTTTTTACAGGGGTTTATGTGCCGCAATTAACGCAATGTTAGTCTTTGTGCTAAGCTACAGTAAGCTAACTGGCTGCTGGCTGTAGCTTCATAATTAGCTTCTTCTCACCTAGTTCTCGGCAAGAAAGGATATAAGTTTATTTTCCAAAATGTCAAACTATTCTTTCTTTCACTGTATTCTCCTTTAACCTTGACATATGTGCCTGTGCAGGTACAGTACGTATGTATGGGGCAATGCACGTGAACACAGCCTTTATGTAAACAGAACTTTTCTTGTGGGAGTAGTCATCGGTCTTGTGTGGTCTTTACAACTTTTTGACCTTCTGCCTCTGGATTTTCAGAAAGTGAGTGTGGGAGTGCAGATAAGAAATTCAGCGTGGATGAAATTGAATTGTACCTATACGAGCTCAGCAAATACAGTATATCAACCAGTATCTCAGCCAATATATCCAGTGCTGTGTGAAGAAACAATATTACTCGTTCTGCCATCCTGATAGCCATATGAGAGAAGAATCGCAGAGCTGTTCCCATGGCTGCCTGATGTGCTGATTTGATTGGCGCTGTATAATTTTGCCGCTCTCCCTGATAACACGGTGCTGCAGCAGTAGGAGGTGATCACCAATCAGTGGGAGTTGTTCACCGGAGAGAGAAAGAAAATAAAGTACAAGATATGTGGGAGTTTTCAGTGTCGTGTTTACAAAGTGAGCATATGGTGTGTGGCATCTACAGAAATGTGGAGAATG
Source organism: Macquaria ambigua (assembly GCA_008360985.2). Classification (NCBI taxonomy): domain Eukaryota; kingdom Metazoa; phylum Chordata; class Actinopteri; order Centrarchiformes; family Percichthyidae; genus Macquaria; species Macquaria ambigua. The sequence continues at coordinate 199,526 of VMKM01000344.1, forward strand.
TTTAATATTAATGTAAACACATATTGTACAGTCCTCACCTCAGGTGTGTTAAGACTTGTAAGAATCCTCTATCTCAACTCCGTCATCTTCATCTTTCTGTTACAGCTGAGGTGAATTAGTTATACAGTGCAGCGCTGCGGCTTGGACACCTTATCAATACAGTGTCTCATGTAAATAATACGACGTTCTCACTTTTTGTACCATATTGTAAGTGTTAACTAAGTCTTACAAGGACTCGTAGAGGAGTCACCACGTTGCTGGGCGGATTCAGTGCCAAGAATCGATGCCTTCCACAGTGTAACTGTTTGGCTTGATATTTAGTTTCTTGGAGATTGGTGATTATGTATCGTTTGCACATTTTTACAAGATTCTCTGAAAATGAATTATTTTCTCATTACCTAGTTTACCTCTCTCATTTAGGAAATCATACCTTCTTTTTTTATCTATTTATATGCATAAAACAACTATTTATAGTTACAGCACAAATCATCTCAACTTAAAGATCCTCTTACTAGCTTTTTCTGAGCACAAAGTTGTGTTTATTTTTCCATACTTTTCTGTACTATTTGCTGTTTTTTCTTGGAAATTACTGGATAACTACTTCTTTACCACTATTCTTTACGATTCTATACAAGGGGAAAATCACTCTTTTGGTTGTACTGGTTAATACTGGTAGACCTTTGCACCTAGAGACATATCTTTGTTTTAAGGGGACACAGGCCAAAAAATGTTAAGAAATACTGTCTTATATCAATGTTACATGATTCCGTTTGTTAGAAGTCCTGCAGTACTGTAGATTTCATTACTCCAATCCATCTGCTTTATAACTAACTCTCCATCATTTACTTCTGTCCCTCTCTCTTGTTCTCTCTCTCTTTGTAGGAACTGTTCCCATGAGAAGGTGGTGTCCATGCTGCAGGGCAGCGGGGCGATGCCCACTCTGGTGGTGGAGGAGGGTCCGTCTGACTACTCCTCAGACCAAACCGACCCAGAGGAATCTCCAAGCCTGGCCCCCACCACGTTACCACGCTCCAGGTCAATACACACCAACAAACCTGACATTTTGATTTGACATTTCCAGCAGCTCATGGTCTGCAGGGACAAACAAACAAACATCAGACCCTTCTGTCGAGTGACACTGCACTTTTTGAATAAAGATGCAGAACACAAGGAGAATACTTTTAGTAAGTATAAATGTATGGATGGAAAAATAATGTTAATCTTCCACCGTGCCTGCTGTCCAGGTCTCCAGCCCTCAGTTCTCTGCAGTGGGTGGCAGAGATTCTTCCGCCGAGCATCAAAGTCCACGGGCGGACCTTCAGCCAGCAGCTGGAGCACCTGCTGACCATCCAGGAGAGGTACACAGTCTGCAAGTCCCTGGAGACCTTCTTCCAGCACAGGTCAGTGGCATGGAGGGATGGAGAGGGTCTATAAATGGAAGGATGCATGAGGAGTAAAAATGTAGCTTTAAGTTGAGTTTTCAGCATCTGTCAGACTATATTTGTGTTAAGACTCTGTCAACTAGCTAGCTCACACTGACAGAATTAGCTGTTGCCCGGGAAACTGTGATGGAGAAAATGCATGATTGACGGTGAGAGCAAAAGCAGTGAAGAAACAAATGCACTATAGCTGGCTAAGCAGGAAGTTTATTCCTCCCATCAGGCACTGATAACATTTCCTCAAGGATGAAGGGTTGAAGACAAGAGATGGATGAGATGATGCAAACATGTGATGCTGCAGGATTATAAGCACAATTGAATTCTACAGTATGTGCATACAGTATAAACACCGGAAGGCATAAATCCTACCATAACTGACATCCCTGTTATCCTCCCACCTTTTCATAATCTGCTTTCATCCTGTACATCATTCTCAGCTCTATGTGTCATTATAGATGCAATGAATATAAATCTAAGCTGAATGAATTACCCAGCAGTAAACAGGGGTTGGTTATATAAAGACGATGTGTATGTTTACGGGTGCATTGTGTGTGTGTTTGCAGGAATGTGGACACTCTGATAGTAGACGTGTTTCCAGTGTTGGACACTCCGGCCAAACAGCTGATCTGGCAGTTCATCTACCAGCTACTGACCTACGACGAACAGGAGCGCTGCCAGGGCAAGCTGTCCCGCTTCCTGGGTTTCAAGAGCAATGGTGAGCCAAGACACAATTTGGGAATTTGAATTTGGCAAAATACACGTACAGTATCAGCAGACTGTTCCAGAGCTACACATTGGCAGGTTAGATTTCTGTCATGTGAGGGATCCTGATCATTAAAAATAAGAAAACGATTATCAAGCTTATTATTAACCACCGTGTGTTTTAAATTATTAATACAGGCACAAAGGAGCAGCGGTGCATAATTAGCTTGCAAATATTTAAAAAAAACGCGATGCTGAACGTGTGTGCGTGTGTGTTTTGCAGCAGTGTTGGAGCCTGACGCAGGTCCAGAGCACCACCGGCGGAGCAGCTCCATGCGCGTGACGGGGACGTCGTACCGCGGCATCGTCCGAGAGAGGAGCTCTGACGACTGCATCATTGGGACTCACCTGGGAATGGGTACGCTGCACATAACAACAACAACAACAACAACAACAAGGATTTACTGCCCTGTAGCAGGAAATCACTATAATCTATCTCCACGGGGTTGGTAGGGTTTATACCTTGTTCTCGCCCCGCAACTTTAGTGTTTTGATTCACTCTCACCGCTCTCATAGCGTTGTTTTCTGCATTTAGCAGCTAAAGAGCCAGATATTTCCCTCAGAAGTTGGTGGAGGCCAAAAAAGAGCTACAAGAGAGTGAATATTGGACTTACATTCATCAGGTGGACACAAACATGACTCCAAGTGAATGATAATGTTGCTCCGTATCTGCTGGATGTGTAAATAGGCAACTGTTTGCTGACAATTTTGCCATATCAACTTAAAAGTTGATAATATTCAACTGTCCCCAAACAGCCAAAAAATCAGTTATTGCAGGTTTAACAACAACTGTAAAGTTTTTTTTTTTTTGCTTTGTTATGAAAGCTACCGATATTTTTAAAATATATTAGTTCAGTATTATTGCATCTTTATTGAGTTGGAATCCCTGGACATACAAGGAAATCCGGATAGAGACAGTAAATGAGCTGACTTCAGCAGTTACTGCACTGTTAATATTCCCTTGAGCAAGGCATCTAACCCCCAGTCTCTCCACTTGAACTGCTCAGAGCTCAGTAATAAGGCTGTGTTTGCACTGGTCAGCTCCCAGGTGGTAACGTATGTAATTGTTAGAACATGCAGTAGACTTTTGCTAAAAAACATATGCACTCTGCAAATTCTCCGTGGATACCTAAAGGCTACATAAGACAAAAATTGCCATCACCAGTTCATACATTAACTCCATACCTCAGCTGTCTTTGCTTTGGATAATGTCCTCAAGCTATCAGTTTGGAAGCACATACAGTGTTTATTTCCAGCTGAGGCGTCAGGTATTTCATTCATGGTTTCCCCTGTTTTCCATCGCCATTGCTAACTCCTGCTCCAGGAGCCAAGCTTTTGCCTTTTGCTCCTCCACGCTGTTCTGCTCTGCTTCATCCTCTCTCCTCCTGGCTGGGGGTGGATGGAAGGAGGAGGCTTACGTCCATGTGTCACTGTTCATGCCTTATTGTGCTTTAGGAATTCATGTGGATGAATCTGGGAGCCAAGAGGAGAGGCAGTCGGGAGATGGAACCTCCTTCCCCGAGTCCCCTGACCTCAATCATGTAGGTATAACTGCAGCTTTTCAGCGCCTAGATACTCAGCAACTGGCATAATGAATGCTAGTTATGTTATCTGTGCTCTCTGGCATCACATCATTTGAAGGTCTGCTCGTAAATTTGTGCAATTACAACATGTTAAATTTGCGGCTGCGGTTAACCTGTGGTCTGCAAATTGTTCCTAAAAGACTTAAAAGCAGCAGGCCTTCAAAGAAAATGTGTCGCAGCGATTGTGTGCTAACCAGCTGGTCATGCCTCCACCCATAGATGACAGGTGTGTACACGGAGCTGGAGAACGTGTACGCAGGGAAGAGTGTGTCGCTGCATGGTGGCTCCTCAGCAGAGCCCGAGGGCCCGGGACAGACTGAGGCCTATGGGCGCTCTCTCTCCCCCCTCACACTTCCCCCACTGAAAGGTACTCTGGGGCTGACGCACACGCCCAAACACTCAATTACATGCACATACACACACACAATGTGCACATGCTTTCTGACACATGCTTTCATCAATGGTTCACAAGCATGTGCCATTTTTACAGAGTGAATTATTAAAATCAGATATAGTATTTGGCAGGAGTGAAAAATGCATAACTTTGGGCCTCGATGGCACATGACTGATGCCATGTTCATGTTACGTTAGATTTGCTGTAAATATAAGCTGCTGAAAGGGGAAAAACGTTCATGTGATTGGTAATTACACAATTGTAATAGTGGACATTGGTCATATTAGGTGACAAACTTGGCATTAGATCCACTGACCTACTAAAAATGTCACATGTATTAATAATGTTCACATGAATTAAGTCCATGCTACTTAAATATGTATGATATCATCTGCAGCCTTGTGTTTGTGGTTGATTTAAGTTTTATAAAATAATCTTTGGATGTTTAACCCAGTTGGTTTTAGCAATCTGATGTGAACATGGCATGAGAACCACTGATTTTTGAATGTGTTTAAGTTAGAACTCATTCAAATATTCTACAATCTTCTACATGTGCACATAAGCCTGCAGTTTATCTTTGTGTTGCCATGATAACCTCTCAGAAGACAACGTGACCAAGAATGTCACGCATAATTTCTTGAGGGAATAAGTAGCATGATATAAAGAAATATCTATCTATAGAAAGAAGAAGCATATATTGTTAGAAATGCGTGGTGTAACCATGTGCAATGGGTGCATCAAAGGTAGCACAGTTTATCATGGGGACAGCCACCATCTTTGATTTCCTTCTTTGCAGGTAGCCGTAAATGCGGCTTGTCCCTGTCCTGGAAGGAGCCTCTCCCCACTCCCGTGTATGAGATCCACCACCAGAGCAGTGTGGACTCCAACCCCTATGTCAGCCTGGAAAGTCCTCCGGCCTCCCCTCAGCACTTGGATGGTGGTCCCAACACGCTGACCCGCCGCAAGAAGCTGTTTACCTTCTCCCGTCCGCCACGCAGCCGGGACACAGACAAGTTCCTGGACGCTCTGAGCGAGCAGCTGGGCCACCGGGTCACTCTGGTGGATGACTTCGTACCCGGGGAGAACGACTATGAGGAGGTGAGGAGTCTGTATTTATGCATACACATAGAGTACATGCTTTGTTCTTATATAAAGGTCTTTTCAAGTTTTTTTTTGTGTGTGTGTTAAGCTTACAATGTTAGTATTGTTTAATATCTTCTTATTCCTAAGTCCATGATACCTTGCGTAAATTATGGGCACGACTTCCGTTTATTCCTTTCACTGTGTGTGAGTCAGCGGTATGCTACAGGTGTCTTCCCCTTTACTTAGAGCTTTTTTGGGAAATAAATGATGTGGGAACACGACCTGTCAAACTTTACACTGACTGACTTTACACTCGTAGACGACAGTTCAGCGAAAAGAATGACCGGAAGTTCACTCGTGCCAGGTATCATGAGGCTATGAATAATGTGGATGCTAATTATTATGTCTATTTTAAATTTAAAGCTGCTACATGTGCAATTTTTAAATACAAATAAGTCATTTTTAAATTAATTGTCATACCTTAGTATAATTGCTGTAAACGATTGAGATTGTGAATAAAATGATGGGCAGCTCTATGTCATGCCAGTAATGCCATGCAGTCTGACCCAGTTGTACACAATGTAAGATGCACTGTAGAAGCAAGTAGAGACTGTAAGGGTCTCATTTGTTCATGGTAATTATACTAATGTCCCCTAGTTACTGTTACTTTTTTAATGCTAAAATATTACATTATGTACAGACAATCTTACTGTTGTGCATTTGCTTGTTATCATCAAATAATAAGCAAATTCACATTTGACTGAAGTAATTACGTTGTAGTGTTGCATGTTTACATTAGAGCAGCTCTAATGTACGCTACAATGAACACTTGTGTCACATGAACAGATATATCAAGGTGGTTGTCATGGTTTCAGAAGAAGAGGGGTGCCTGTAAGTAAAACATGATACTCGGTTATACAGTAGAGTCTAATTTTATCTGCCTATTTCTGAGTAGAAATCTAAGGTTATAATAGAGATGCTGGCTGACGTAAATCATCAAAAAAACATTGTTTGTCGTCAGAAGAGGGGAGAGCAGCATATTGTATATAATTCACTGGGCTGCAGGTATTTTAAAACTGATCTTTTTAGCATTGTTTTCAGTTTTACTTTTTACATTTATTGTGTTCTATAAATAGATGAGTTGGAGTGCTGATAATATTTAAGTGCATGTGTAGATCAGCAGGTTTTTTGTTTTGTTTTTTTTTGGTGCTTTTTATGGCTTTTCTGTCATATAAGTAGGTAAAAAAGAAAGAATGCAGATTGATAAGCAAGAATATAAAATAAAAAAAGCCACAATGCAGTTAAATTATATATATATTTCAAGACAGCTGTGTGTTAGAGGATGTGGAGGTGACAGCTGTGATTATCAGGTCTGATGGTGCACCTCTCCTCCCTCCAGATGAGTTTCCAGGAGGACCAGGACCTGGGCTTCATGCCTCGGCAGCTCAGCAGTGGCAGCAGTGAGGATCACAGTAGCAGCGATGAGGCCTCCTCCCCCTCCTACTCCTCAGGATCTGAACCCATCCCGCCACCTCCCACCCAGAGCCCCCCGCCTCCCCCGCCTTTCCAGGCTCTGATACCGCCTCCTGTTCAATTCACTGACCCCCTGCCGCCAGTCCGCTACTCCCCTGAGCATGTCCCCCGCAGCCGGATGCCCTTCCAGCCGCACCACCCCATCATCCCTCCTCCCCCGCCCCCTCTGAGAACCCTCCTGTCCAGCCGCTCTCCTCTACACAAAGTGCTCCCCACCAGAGAAGAAGCAGAGAAAACTCACCAGCGCATCCAGGCCACCTCCACCCACCTCTCGCACGGCCACACCACCTTGGGCTCCACCACCCTACGCTCCTCCCAGCCGTCCCGCCCCTACCTCCCCCGGCAGCTCAGCCAGCCCCAGCCTATCCACCAGCCGTCCCCCCAGCCCTCCCCTCAGCCGCTGAGGCCGAGCCAGCTCGTCCTCCAGAGACACCACCAGCTCCACCACCAACACAGCTACCAGGGCCCGCTGCCGCCGTCCCTCCAGGATCACAGCCCGTCCCAGTGTCAGAGCCAAGGCCCCGCGGGCTCCTCGCTGCTCTCCAAGCCTCCGGCCTCTCACTCCACCCTCCCCAGTCACACTAAAACCTATGAAACCCCACGGCAAGAACACCAGTCTCAACAGGTAACATCTGCATTTAGAGTAGGTTTTAAAACAGGATTGTATCTTTTTTTTTTAAGCTTTTTTCTACCTGGAATACATGACCCAAATGAGATATCAGCCAGAACAGAAACATCATGGAAGGTTCAAACACAGGGAGTTCAGCAATGCCACAGCAATGAGCGCCTAGCAACAGAAGTGTCACAGAAAAAAAATCAAGAATTGGCATCATGCAAGCTATTGCTTTAAAGTCTTGGTGATATATTTGCCATCACACAATATGTGCGCTTCTTTTGGCAGTTCACCCACTCTTTGCTTCTGTCACACATTTCAAGAGACCATACTATAATCACAATAAAAGCTAAAAATATCTCTTTTAACAGGAAATGTGATCACACATAAGGTTGGTTGTCTTTGGCTCAAGCGTAATTGGACATTGATTTTGTTTGCTGCAACTGATGGAGAGAATATAAACAACTCATAAGTGCTCTGGCACGTAGCGAGGAGATGATTCAGACACCGGAGTTTGAATAAAAATGCTCCAGACTCCCTTGGTGAAAACTTCAGTTATGAATATATATGCAAGAACAATATTTACTGGTTAAAATATCTTAAAATAAAGAGTTTTTTTTTTTTTATCTCCAAGGCACCGCCGCCCCCACCTCCACCACTGCCCCCACCCTGCGACCCTCCTCCGCTGCCCAAGCCGGGCCACCACGCCTCGGACGCCAACCACATGAGTGTGAAGAGGCTGCGCTGGGAGCAGGTGGAGAACTCCGAGGGAACCATATGGGGTCAGGTGAGCGGTGAACTCCTACTCCGTCGCGTTAGTCTTGGATAAAGTATGCACGACTCTGTCTGAAAAACAGTCAAAACAGACAAATCTTACATACAGTAAACAATAACTTTACTTGTGAACCTTCCCACCTTGGCTGTGAATTTTCTCACTCCTCCAACGTTTCTCTTCCACTATTTGGAAAGACCTACTCATCCACTCTGTTGTGTGTCACTGGATCTTATCTGCTCATATCTGGCAAAATGTTGGACTTGGACTGGTCCCACTTTATAACCCTATCAGACACAGATAAAGCATATCTGTGTATATAAAAATACTTTTTAGACAGCTACTTCTAGGTTACAAAGCCTTGACTGTGTCTTTGGAGAGTACAGACTGTGTCATTGTCTATGTTTAGCTCGGAGAGGATTCAGACTATGACAAGCTCACTGACATGGTGAAGTACTTGGACCTTGACCTGCACTTTGGGACTCAACGCAGATCCAGTAAGTTGTTGTGTACTTGTGATCACCCTCTGTCATGCTGCATCGTCATATCTGTATTTGCACCGTGCTTAATGTCACACAGCGAATGAATTATCAGAGGACTAGTTTACAGTAAAAGTGAATCTGTGTTTATCTGTTGACATGTCCTGTTTTGTTTTGTACCTTCACAGTTATGATGTTCTCCATAACCTGTTTTGGAGCTGCTCCATTCACCTGTTCATCCAATCCATTCTCCATAAGGCACCATACCATAACCACCCCCCCTCCTGTAATAATAAGACAGCTCTGCCAGAGGAAAAACACACCTTACTATTATTTATTGTAGATATGTCAGACATTTTGGCCTCTAGTGACTCAAATGGCAGAGCTGTGTGATTAACCCATCAACCTGCCTTTGTGTGTGTAAGCGTGTGTGTGTGTGTGTGTGTGTGTGTGTTGACCCCCGGTGCCTGGAGAACACATCCTTACACTGTTTGTTAAAATGATCAGTCTCTCCTCCAGAGCCAGCCTTCTTGCCAGAGAACTTTAAAAAGAAAGACGTGGTGGAGATTCTGTCTCATAAGAAAGCCTACAACGCCTGTGAGTACCATGAAAACATGGCTGCAGGTCGCACACACACACCTGAAAGGTCGAGGCTCAAGTATAATGTGTAATATAATAACTCATATATATATATATATATACATTTATATATTATATATATTTCTATTAACAGAAATAAAATAGGAAGTAACATTAAAATGTTAAAAGTGTGACAACTAAAACATGAATAATACTGTTTGTGTAATCTTTGAGGAAATAACCACTGCAGACTCTGTTTGGATGAAATGAGCAGTCTATTTTAAAATGCAACAATGATTAAAAATGAGTGATAAACATACACAATGTTGTGATGCTCTGATTTAAAAATAAATAAATAAATAAATAAATAAAAAAACGCATTTTGTGTGAAGAGTTTTGCAAAATTGAAACTCTGTAATACAAGTGAAAAGCTAATTTTGTTAAATTTGTTTAAGTTTCTCATGTTAACCATGTGAGCTGTATAAAAGTGGTATTTTTTATTGATTTATTTCTTAGAGGTGGTATCTTGAATGCTTTGTATACAGTGAGTGTGGATATATAAAACTGCTAATTTTGGCAAAAAACAAAGTCATGGTCTTTTCTAATGAAGAATATCAGATGTGACCCTGCTTCTTCACTGTTATATTATGTAGACTATACTATATTATAGTGTGGATGGATGTGGATTTCGATCAATCTGATGCCAAAGAAACAAAGTAAGATACATGGAAAATTACACATCATGAGAGGGGGATGAAAGGTTTTGTCTGCAGTCGAGAACACAATGATCATCTTTGTAATGTGAAAAAAAACAGACATAAATCCTCCTCCTCTTCCTCCTCCTCCTCCTCTGTGCAGCCATCCTCATCGCCCATCTGAAGCTCTCCACCACCGAGCTGCGTCAGGTCTTGATGAACATGACCACCGACAGGCTGGAGCCCGCTCACATCAAGCAGCTGCTGCTCTACGCTCCCGACGACGACGAGGTCAAACAGTACGAGCAGTTTGAACAGGACCCGGCCAAACTGAGCGAGCCCGACCAGTTCATTTTCCAGGTACGGCCACAAAAAAATAAAAAAACCTCCCAGGCAAGCAAAGTTTTAAAAAAGCAAGATGGAGGGAGTAAATGAGTGTTTTGTATGTTTCAGATGCTGATGGTGCCCGAGTATAAGACCCGTCTGCGGAGCCTCCACTTCAAGACGACCCTGCAGGAGAGGACGGAGGAGATGAAGGTCGCGTACGATTACATCTACAAGGCTTCAGTGGAGCTGAAGAGCAGCAAGAAACTGGCCAAAATCCTGGAGGTAAACATCCAGAGCAGGGAAAGTGAATGTGAAGCAACCAGTCTGTATGTTAATAGTGCTTTTTTTGCCCGCAGTTTGTACTTGCAATGGGGAATTACCTGAACAACGGCCAGCCCAAGAGCCACAGGACAACCAGTTTTAAGATCAACTTCCTAACTGAGGTACAGCATTGACACCAGCATTGACACCATGTTATGTTCATCTTGATTTAGTTTTTTAGTCATCCATTCTTCCCTTCTATCTTGCAGCTAAGCACAACCAAAACAGTAGACGGGAAGTCCACCTTTCTCCACATTCTAGCCAAGTCTCTGTGCCAACACTTCCCTGAGCTGCTCAACTTTTCCAGAGACCTTACAACAGTGCCTCTGGCAGCCAAGGGTACGATGCCGTTACAGCAGCAGGGCTCTTTAACTCTGCTTTCCTCCCCGAAAATCATTTAGCAGCAGAATGTAGTTTCTGTAATTTCTATATAGTACAGTGTGCTGGATGTCACTGCAGCTGGCAGACTTTACTAAAAGCATCTAAATTAAAGTAGATTTATGCTGTGTTTGTTCCAATTACTGTTTTAATCCATGTCTTTATAATAAGCCAAGATAATGGTTAACATATTTTAATTTGACATTGTAAAACTGTTGTTAAAAGTCTGATTTGTACATTTCCTTGCTGCTGCCATGTATGGCTGTTTAATAACTGCTACTGTTTTGGTAACTCGTCACCTGATATTTCCATATAACTTGTTCAGTGAACCAGAGGGCCATCACAGCAGAGCTGAGTGACCTTCACTCCACCATCCAGGACATCAGGACGGCCTGTCAGAAGATCCCGCCCACCTCCGAGGACCACTTTGCCTCCGTCATGAGCGTATGCTAACAGCTTTACATATATAATACGCATCAAATCATATAAAAATGTGTTGTTATTTAAAAGCTACAACATATACTTTTTCATGGAAGCTACTGATTTATAGTTAGACATTTTGGGAAATATGCTTATTCACTTTCTTGCAGAGAGTTAGATAAGACGTTCGATACCATCGAGTATAGAGCCAGCAGCCCGTTAGCTTAGCTTAGCAAAAAGAAACAGCTAGCCTGGCTCTATCAGAAAGTAAGAAAATCTGCCTAACAGCACCTCTGAAGCTCACTAATTAAAACGTTACATCTTGTTTGTTTAATTCAAACAGAAACCAAAGTGCAAAAATGACAAAAAAAAAACAATATAACGTGTCCAGTATTTATGCTAAGCTAAGCTAACTGTCTCCTGGCTCCAGCTTCATATTTAACAGACAGATATGAGATTGGTATAAATCTTCTCATTGAACTCTCAGCAAGAAAGCATATTTCCCAAAATGTCAGACAATTTTTTTAATAGATCTTTTGACCATTTTTGCGCCAAATGATGAAAATGATTTAGAGGCTGGAAAAGCCTCTGAAACAACATCATAGGACACTTAAACATAGTGAAAGTTTGTCTTGACTAATGTTACAGACTTGCGTAAGTGAGATACAGTTCATCTGGCTTCTGATTTGTAAAGCAACGTGCATTTTTAACATTTAGTGGAAGTGGTGGTGCCATGCTTGACCTTAAAGGAGTTCTTCAGCAATTATTCAGTACCACACTTCCATAAAGTTGAGGGTCTCACAAGAATGGTAAGAATCAAAGAAACAGAGGTGGAGATATCCTGACTTTTAGTCCCTAGTTTGAGTCACGCCCCCTAAACTCTGGATACTACATGTCCCATAATGCAACTTATTGGCATCCATGAAAAGCTCCTCCAGAGCCATAGAAGACATTATACAGCTGTTTTCACAGGCTGAGTAGTGCTCCTCATGGCAAGTGAACTAACTTAGATGTGTGACCTTTTGCACCCACAGAGCTTTTTGGAGAACAGCCACCCTGCAATCCAGTCTTTGGAGTCCCTGCAGACCCGAGTGATGGAGGAGTTCTCCAAGGTGGCCTCCTACTTCGGAGAGGACAGCAAGTCCACCAAAACAGAGGCCTTTTTTGGCATCTTTGCAGATTTCATCTCCAAGTTCGAGGTGAGCCATTGCTGCACTGTTCTCTTCAGCTGTGTCGACAGAACCAGCTGGGATAAATTTGACTTGTTCTTGGAGGTGAGCAGCTCATATTTTGATATATGCAGCAGGTGTCTTGACAGATTCAAACATCCAAAACAATGAGATATTCAGCTGGTGCTCTCACGCAGACTGACAGCAGCCTGCAGCTATAAAGTGATTAAGCTGCAAAGTGCTGCTGTCTGTGGAATAACCAAATGTAGTCTAAATCTGAAAATAATACGGTAAAATAAGCATAAACCAGATGAGATCATGGGTTTTGTCTTGCAGAGAGCTCTCAATGAGACCCAGACTCCAGAAAACCCCAGAAGCCCCAGACTGTCTTCCCCTCTGGCCTGGTAGTGGCAAGAAATGTGGGGCGGATGTCGGGCCAAACCGACAGGCCGGCCGGCTCCATTTTCACTCTGCTCTCCACAACCAAAGTGCCAAGATCACACACACAGAGACACTCGAACCAACGGGAACAGAGACAACATCATCTATAGCAAACAGAATGGAAATACACTGTATCTGTCTGTAGATAATCACAACGGTTAATAAGTGCCCCGTGTGCAGCATTGCTGTTATTTCAGGTGCTGGGTAGAGCAGGAACATTCAGGTGTCCACAGGTCAACAGGAAGTCACCGCACACTGACGACTCAAACCAGTCTTTACATTATTAACATCTCTTTTTAATACACATCACATAGTAGATAGTTAAAGATACATTAGAGAAACCATCCATGTATGTTTGATTGCTCCAGTGCATCTTGATGCTGCATTTAAATGAGATGTAAGTAATGAAAACAACTGGTCTGAATATTTACAGATTACTTGCTATGTTTAATATATGACTATATAAAGTTTATATTTTCTATCAGATCATATTTGAAAATTGTAAAGATTAAGCGTAGATGTAGACTGACGACAGTTATCTGGAATCAAGGTGATCCACAAGTGTAGTTTAGTTAGCGTGTAGAGAGCCAGGCTGGACTGCTCAGAGTGATCAGACTGTTCATACAGTGGTGCACTCACTGCCTCCCATACAGCAGGATTTGATTTAAAAAAAATAGTAGATATTGGAGTTTTTTTCCAACATCGTGTATCCACATTGCTGATCTAGACTTACAGATGTGGTCATTCTCATCTAACATACTGTGAATTTATAGGGCATCTATTGGGAATTATAATAAAATAGAATAATTAAACAGTTCCTCTCCTTATACAGCTTAAGGCAAAGTCATCCACACCCAGCATTGTGATTCTCCTGCCTGCGAGGACTTAGTCAAACCCAAATTCGCAAAACATCATTCAGAACACTTGAACAATATTGCACCTTTCACAGTGAGGTAACGCCGACTACATCAGCACACGGTGAAATCTGTTTCACAGAGCGTGTGGGTGGAATAGCAAATCTTTTTCGACAATTAGTGTCAGTACAGAAAGATAGAAGGCAACTTTAATGTGAAAAGGCTGAGCTGTGTGCTTCTGGCAGAGAGGGCGGCTAATAGTTCTGCACTTTGTCGAGTATTTCTACTCTACTGTTGTGAACACAGCCCTGCTTAAACAAGTGGGTGGCTGCTGAATGAATGAATGTCAAATGCATGTGGAAGAAAACATCCCACTGTAAATGGTCATTTCCTGCTTTCTTGGTCGTCATGCTGATCTCATGACTCATCTACAGTACAGTGTACCTGTAGCTGTGTTGTATTTATGTTGATGAACTATTGTTGAGATTGTAAATTTACTGTTTTTGCTATGCACTGCTCATCATTTTGTATTGTATGCTTGTGTGTCCTCCAAGTCCTAGTTTATTTTCTCATTCAAGAGTGTCATCAGGAAATTACCATTTTATTTATTCTTTATGCACAGCTTTAGTCAGGCTTACGAGGTGACTGTGATCTCGTAAAAATGCAATCCTAGCTGCTACTAGTGTAGTAACAGTGTTTTTTGTCCAAATCAATTGCATGTTGGTGCAGTTAATGTATTAAGATGTGCAGCTGGTAGCATTTACCCTCCCTGGATATTTAAGTTTAAAATAAATACATTTCTGTTAGTCTAGTTAGGTTTATTTATTGGTTGGCTACAGGTTCCCTTTTATAACCGTTTTATATGTTTTCATGGGAAGTTGCTCATGTTTTGTGATTGTTTCACCTTTATGTTTTGTTCAGTGCTTTCAAATGAAGGATATGTTTTTGATCTATAAAAATATCATGCTTGAAAGTAAAAACTGCCTGACTTATCTGTGCCTCATGATGAATAATCTTTAATGTTAATATAGAGTCTTCTGGTACATACAGTATGTGGTGTTCATTGAATTACAGCAACTTTATAAACTAGGAAAAAAACTGCATTTTCTCCAGAAAATGCGTGTGAATGCTGACAGCTGAAATGCAGAAATGAGAAATGAATTGCCTGAAAAATCTGATCAAAGCACCGCTCGGCCTAAGTACAGCCTCACAGAGCCGCTAGCACAGCTGTTGACTCCAAGTGTTGTTACGACTCTAAAATACAAACATTTTAAGATACTATCAGCATATATAATTGTCTACCATCAGCAAAAATATCAGTATCAGCCTTCAAAAACCCATTTTGGTGGAGCTGATTAAAGATATGTTTCTTCATCAGAATTTCTTAGTGTAGAACAATCACTTTGGAAAAAAATAAGTTAAAATATTGAGTTCTGTTTCATTGATTTTAAACACAAATGAATAACAAACCAGTGCATTCCATGTGTGTTGAATAGTGCATTTCCTTTAAAGGAGCACTCCACAGATTTTACACAGGAAGTTCAGTTTACTGGATGTGGAATACTACGTTACACAGGCTCAGCTTGGACACTACCAACGTTTAATGGAAAGCCTGCGTAACAAACTCGGGACACAAAGCTTCACAGACATGGGCATTTACTTGACAAGATGCTATTGAGACGCATTGTGGGAAATGTAGGATCCAGCGTGGTTTGGAGCCTGACCCATACTGAGGACTAAAAGTCAGGAAATGTTGGCCTTTAAGTCTCCCAATGTTATTGCATGTCAATACTAAATCGTGTCTAGTCATGTCATTGAAAGTTGAGAGGCTGCGGTTTTTCCTGTCAAATGCTAAACCAGCTTATTTTACTTTTAAATTGAAAACCTCAGGCTTAACTGGTAGCAGGAATAATAGAATATCATCCTGCGCCTGATGCACCTCCAGTCAACCTTGACAATAAGAGATATGACTCAGTCAGCTGTGCAACGTTATTCTCTGTACACAAACATATAAACCATCAATAGATTTCAATAGTTTCTTCATATACTTTATTTTCTTTGGAAAGGGGGTATAACCAAGCATTCATATTACATGTTTTTATTCCATATTTAAGCTCACCAGACAGCATACATACAAAACTATGGAGCTTAAAAATGCAGCATTATCATTTCTAGTTTAATGGCATTTGTTTGTCTTAAAGAGCCTTGAGATACCAAGCTCTGTTGATGCACAGGGATAAGGCAGCGAGGTACAGGAGCAAAAGGAGAAAGGAGGGGATTATAATGCTCGATTGTCTCTGAAAAACTAAATTAAAGTCGTTTTCAGGGCAACTGCAGCATCCAAGACTTTCTCCACTGGTACCATATTGGGTCAGTTCTCTGGGAACCAAATCTGCATTACATCTCAGGCCAGAAAAGCAAAGCTTACACAGAAAATACAACAAAGCATTTTTTAAAAATTCTTTTGACCTGGCAAAAATCTAACACCACATCACTACTGAGGTTTCACAGCGCGGTGCGCTCTCAGCTCAGTGGGAAAGACTGAAAAATCCTCTAAACCAGTTCACTAGGAAACCACTTGTTGGCCTGCGCTCAAGTGCAACATCAGCTGTTTATGCGCCTTTCTGTTCAGGATGAAGAGGCTGGTAAAAACTGTCCTTTCACTACATTCACTCACACACAGCCTGGTGCGTGTAACGCCCTGGCAAACGCCAGAGAAAACACATCAAGATCGATGGAAAAACAGAAAGGCAAAATACTGACTGTGTTCAGGCTGGGAGGGCGGTTAACCCTGCTACTTCTGCTTATAAAACCCAAAAAAAGCAACCGAAACACATTTAAATACACAACTTCTGTGGAACAATACAGAACGACACAAGACTTCTATTAGAGGGTCAAATCACCTTCGTTACGTCCCTGAAACATACTTGTCACCAAGACAGCTTCTTGGAAATACTGTAGTTCTAGGAGCCAAGTATATCCTCCATACAGTAAATATATAATGCTTATTACGTGGTTCTGGGAGGAACCGATAAGGCATGATTTACATTTAAAGACTGCATTAATTATGTCAAGCCACAGGGAATGTGTGTTTTTGAATCTGTAAATAAATACAGGAGTGAGAGGGGGAAAAGAAGGATGGGGTTTCCATACAAAAAGGGGTGAATCAAGTGTTTGAGACGACTGGAAACCTGCAGTCACCAGCTACACTTTTAAGCAACAGTTTTGGTTTCTACGCCACCTGCTTTTCCCCTCCCCCCTCCGTGCTGTAGAAATACCTCTTACTTTTCATTTCTTCTTCTAAGACCATTTTTCAACATTAAAAAAAAAAATACAAAACACCTCACACCAAACTCCAAACGAGTCTCGTCGGCGCCACCCACCCCCTCACAACCCGTTCTTCCATGTACAGTCAGCCATGCTTTATATTGCAATTCGATGCATCATCGTTAACACAGTTGTCTGACGGCGTCACTGGTGAGTCAGCGGTCCTCTGCTGTTTGGTGTTGATTGTCTGGAGCTTGATAAGTAGGGAGCGCAGTATAAAGACAGAGGTGGCTGTGGTGTGTGTGTGTGTGTGTGTGTGTGTGTGTGTGTGTGTGTGTTGCAGTGTAAAGGCTTTGTGTCTCTTCGTGACCACATATGGCACCATCATGGAGGTCAAGAGGACTCTCTGGGAGTAAATAATGGCTAATAACTGGAGATGAGAGATACCTGAAGAAGACTGTGGCGGTGTGGGTGCAGGTCAGTTTAAACACACTATAAGTCAAAGTAAGTGGTCCAATATGATGATTTGCCCTGTGACTAGTGCTGCAATTAACAATTAATCTGCTGATCATTTTCTCAATTAATCATTTGGTCTATAAAATGTCTAAATATAGTGAAAAATGTCCCAATTTCCCAAAGGTTTACATATTCAAGTTGCTTGTTTTTTGGTATTTTTGCCTCAAAAATGACTATCATGATGTCTGTTAAGATTATCAAAATGCCGATTAACTATCTATTGATTGATTAATTTGCTTTCAGCTCTGACATATCACAGGTTATATAACATATATAATGTAAAGATAACCTGAAATAAGTAAGTACTGCTTTATAACTGGGGGAATGAGCAGTTCCCGGCCAAAGCATCAGCACACATTAACCTTGCCTATTCAGTTTGTACCATCATAGCCATTGTTTACCAAGAGCTGTGGACCTCCATCATGGCTGCCAGAAGGTGCATTATAGGTCACATTAAAGACATTCATACAGGCGGGACTGGGAGAACATGGCAACAGAGGTTTATGTCTGTGAGGAGGGCTGCAGATACGGGCTGGGACGAAACACGAGCAGACTAAATGAGGTGTGTGTGTGTGTGTGTGTGTGTGACGGGAGGAGGAGATGCGTGGGGGTACTGGACCAGAGCGTGTCGTCGTCTCCTCCTTATAGGACAGTGCTCTCACTGTCCAGGTCACAGTCTTTGGGAGGAGGCAGGGAGGAGGAGGAGGAGGAGGAGGAGGAGGAGGCCGTCGCTGGCTGCTGGTCTACAGCGAGCTCAGGGACCAAAGCTCGACTCAGCCCTTTAAAAGACATTGCCGGGTCTAGAGAGCAAGACGAGGAAAAGACAAGCCACAGTGAGTAGAGAGTGAAGAGAAAACAATGACAACTATCAAACATTTTTTCATTTTTTTTAAAGCTGCAAAAGGGACGACGTTTATGTTTAAATAAATAAAAATAAATATGACAAAATCAACTAGAAGAGAAAAGATCCCTTCAGTTACTGTTTGTGTTGGTAAGTAATATGTTTGTTTTTTTTCATGCATGCAGGCATTCACACAGAACACTACATAAACATCATACCAAGATAAATACGCCGTTTAAGCCCACATTATATGAACAATGGCCGTAATCACAAACATGTGCAGCTCCATCCTGGACTATGAAAACATTTAAAGCTGTTGCAATTATGCCATCCAATGCAGCTGTATAATATTTTCCATAAGCTTTAAAGAGCAGCAGCGAGACAGCAGTGAACTGTCAGGGGCAGCGTTTGAACAGCAGGTGGCGACATTTGGCCAGAGACAGTGAGCAGCCAGCAACAAGCAGTGAAAGTGGATGGAAAATGTGAAGTGTGGGGTAATTTCACGGGTGGTGAAGCAGTTTCAAATTCATCACCAGAACTGCAGAGAATATGGCGCTGGAAATGCCCAATTTACATCTGAACACATTGCTTGACAAAAGAGCTCAAACTGTGAATGTGCATGTTAGATACAAGCGGATTCATTCCCAGTATGTGCCGCCTGGGACTTTAGTGACACGACAAGAACATTCAAGTTATAAACATGCATGTCAGAGTTACACATGCTTGATGCAGGGACACTGCTTTTAAAACTCATTACAATACCAACCATGACAAACAATAGAAAATGCTTCACATTTAAAAAAAACAGAACCAAAAACACAGGAGACAGGTGAGGGTTTGAAAATGACCACTTTGTAAATTCAGTTCCGCATGTGAAACCTGTATTTGGCCTCAGTTTCGAACCCCTACAGTGTTACAGATGATAATACATTTCAGTGACTGTGAATGAAGATGAGTGACTCCTGATAAATGATAGCCCTGATGGACGATGTCATTTTACATATGGTGGACCCATTTCTGGTATTTAATATGAAGTTCTGTATTAGATGAACCCACTGGAGGGAACAAGAGCAGTGTTGATTCAGGAGATGCAAATAATTTCATTTAACTCAATCAGTGAATGTACAGATGGGTAGCAAATGAATGTTGGAAAAACCATCATAAAGTGCGTTTCCATTTGCCCATTTTCAAGCTACACAGAAAAAAAAAAAACCTGAGTGGAAACGTTGCACAAGAGTGTTTACGCTCGCCTGAGGTTGGGAAAAGTTGGTGTATTGATAAAAACAAAATGTGACAAAGTGCACTGGAAACAGCGACTAAATGATGACGTACATGAAGCATGTGACTTAAACGTCAAAGCTTCCGCTCCTCTGAAGAGGCGAAAAATTGCGGCAGATGAAAACATCTGTGTGTGTTGAGCGATGAGGAGACTGTAAACCTTCCTCAAATTAAGAAAAGCTACATGGCAGCACTAGTGTAGTAACATAGCTGTATTTGTCAGTATTTCAGTAATATTTATTGCTTCGGACTACTATGAGTTCAGTCCATCCTTTGTCCAATATGTACATTTTGAATAATATTAAACATCAGAAATAGGTCCCTTACTAAATGACCATCAGGACAGTCGTGCATCAGGGCTGGGTAGATGATAGCTGATAGAGGCAGCAGGCAGAACTAAATGGCTGTGGTGATGGGTAAGATGTCTAGAGGCAAATAAAAAGAAGTGCATGTGCTGCTAGTGAAAAGGTCAATTAACAACAAACCTCTCACAAGTGCCTCTTTAACCTGTGGAGGTATTACAATGCAAGACTGTTAGAAAGAGAGCACATTAGTACTCAGCAGGGAATAAATGGTAAAAGCAAAACATGTGTCATGCAATAATTATTTGAGAGGCAACACTCACCCATCATCTTGTAAGAAGTGGCGCAGATCCCGTTCGTATCACTGGCCGGTGTATTGGGCTGAGGTGGGGGTGGGACATTGGGTCTGTTCCGGGGTTTGGGGACGGGCCGCGGCCGGGGAAGGGAGCCCGACTGGTAGGGAGACGGGGACGGAGGAGCGGCTATATCCTGGGTAGTAGTGGCGGGGGGAGGGGTGTCTGGAGGGGTCGGGGTGCCTGGAGGTGAGGGGTCCGCGCTCTGCTGGTCCCCACCGAGTGATGCGGGCTGCGTTGGAGGGCTGGCCTGTGTCGGAGGCTCTGGAGGTGGATGGCTGGGCGCCTGGATTGGGGGCTGGTTACTGGAGTGGCGTCTGGGCGTGGCACATGGCTGCGAGGTGGGAGAGGTGGGTGAGGTGGGTGAGTGGCTGGACAGGGGTCTGGGACTGGGGCTGAGGGACTGGGACGAGCCTGAGGAGGGGGCGTGGTTCACTGAATTACAGGGCTGGCTGGGTGGAGGGTTTGATGGTTTGGGAGGGGCAGGAGCCTGCTTCTTGGTACCTGAAATTTGAAGGTGAATCTTGTGATTATTGGTGGAAAAGAATAACAAACATAATGTCTGACAGAAATAAAATCAAACAACAAACAAAATCTGCACCTCTAAAGCTCACTAATTAACATTTTATATCTCATTTTTTACAATTCGCCAGAGCTTCTGTGGCAGACTATTTCCCACAACGTAAAACTATTTTGTTAAGAGCTAAAAAAGACAAAAATGTGAATCAATAAATGGTAAAATAAACGCTTGGTCTACCTTTGACTTCAGTCTGAACTTAGGAATCACAACAACAACAACAACACATCTCGACACAAGGATAAACTGTTGAGTTCATCAGGTCTGATGAGCTCATAAATGTGGGCTGGGGCAAGATAGTCGCCTAGCTTTGTAAGCTATCAAAAAGGCTTTAGAGTAAATTCTCTGTTTTAAAGGAAGCTGCACGTGACAGTGAAGTGAAAATCCAAGCTGTCTGGCAGCTACGTGCTGGACTAGCTGTGAGTGTGGGGAAGTTTTAGGAGGAAGAGCAGTTACAGCAGAGCATCTTAGGTTAACTCAAAGGATGGATTAGCATTCTTAGGTTTTAAAAAAAATATAAAAATTTGCAGATATTTTCCAAAATGGAAAAAAAACGTTTTAAAATGTCTTCATGTCCCGTTTCCTTAAACCTAAGACTTCTTATGAGCTGGATGACTGACAATCTTTATAGAAATATGCCTATTTGTAGCAGATTAGTATACAGACTCTTACCTCTGCGCATCATATGCGGACTGGGCCCCATGGATCCAGCCCCGGGGGTCCCAGTGCCCAGCTGCCCTGCAGCCTGGCCCCCTCCTCCAGAGCCATTCCTCTGGAGCAGAGGGGTCGGGACAGGTGTGAAGTCTCGTAGCTTTGGGTTGCTTTAGAGAAGAAGAAAAAAAACAAAGTCTTTTAAACCTACTAGCTTTTTGAAACTCTGGGTTTTGCTTAAACAGCAGCATCCACTGCTGGATGGTTCAAGCTAACAGCAAACTTATCTGCCAATGATAATCTATTCTCTAAAACGGAGTCTGTAGGACCAAAAGAATGCTGAACTGAATAGTGTTATCTGTCTAATATGAATGTTGTCCTTTCACCAACTAAATCAAAGACACCCTTCAGTCGCTGCATAACAGACACCAATGTCCAGGCTTTTCAAAGCAGTTTGGGCCAGTTAGTGTGAAGTTCCTGCTGATTCCAGTGATTTGGGGAGGAAAGCAGAGGGGTGGGAAGTCGAGAGGCCCTGCGAGTGACTGTTAGTAGAATGACAGCAGCCATTGTTGTGCCGTGTCTGTGGGCTCAACTCAGACAAGTCTAAGAAAACTTGTGGTTTTGCTAGAGAAACAACAAGCTGAATCATAGTGACCACGAGAAGAGGATGTGTCTGCAAGATATCAGGGAAACATGCATTAATGATCCACTATACTTCAAGAAGCCAATCGGACTGACCTCAGCTGTTCACAAAGAAGGCACTAATGTGTTCCCATAACACTTAAAGTATAAAAGCATGTCTGTCTGTCTGTCTGTCTGTCTGTCTGAATGGCATGCTGTGTCATTCTCCACCAGCAGCAGAGATGCAGAGAAGCAGCCCTTACCTGAGCTCCTCTGTGTGCTGGGCTAGGAGCTGCTGAGCGGCTGCAAGAGCAGCCAGACCCTGCGCCAAGCTATGTTGGGAAGCATCAGGCCCTGAACCCCCTGATGGGGTTTGTGGCTGGGGCTGGGGCTCAGCTGAGGGCTGGGGGACCTGCCCGGCCCCGTGCCCCTGCCCTGGAGCCTCCACAGGGGGTAAAGGAGGCTGGAAGGCAGGTGAAGTGTGCTGCTTTCTACCTAAGGTGTTACTGCCTCTACGGAGGGTGTGGTCCGAGTACTTGTTAGGGGTGCTGCACAGGGAGAGCAGGGAGACAGTGAAGGAGAAAAACAAAAACACCAAAGCTTTGATCAGAAAGTCATTAGACCAGGTAATTAGACCAGGATAGAGAAGTCATTAAAAACAGCGTTAAGGATCATATTATAGGAATTCTATCAAACCAACTCCAAAATTTACGAGAAGCAAAAGAAAGGGATCAGAAAAAGCAACTGGATTAAAGGCAAATTATTTCCAAAGCAATTAATTGAAGTGACGTTAAGTGACGAATGTTGTGAGCCAGAGAAACCTTGGAAACTAGGAGGTTTCCGAGGCGGTCTAGGAAGCAACAGTACTAAGCAACTCTAGGATGATTACTTGTCTTTGCGCGTCGTGTCGTTCTCTGGTCCCACCATACTGCCAGGCCTCTTCCTCTCAATGGTGCCGGAGTCATACTCAAGGTGATTGTTGTGGTTGGACGCAGGTGTAGGCATCACAAACATGCCGGACACATTGAACTCCACATCTGTAGGAACAGAGAGGGCGAGATTTACCAATACAAACTACTATGCTACAAGTTTAGCCTTTAACCTTGTAGAAAGGTCTTGCAGGAGAGGGGAAGGAACTTGGAATATCACCTCCTTTTGTTGAATTACACAACAAATTAAAAACACTCACAAACAAAGATGATTTTCTAAGTTAATGGTCACCTCACCATGAGACATGGGGTGCACTGGCAACTCCTGGTGCTTAACCTGTGAGCTGTAATAAAGGCAAACACCTCTCACAGGTCAACAGTCTGTAATCAGTTTGATTACCCTGCTAGTTAAACCATGACAATAACGCAAAATGTTTGGATTTTAGAAGTTGAAGCCCAAGATAAGTGTGCAGAATTTTAGTCTTGCAGTCTTTTTCCAATAATGGTGGTTACAAACATATTGAATTTATGGAAAATATCTTGAAAACGGCTGCTTTTGGTTATATTTCTATCCACGTCTTCATCTGTACTCACCTCATTTGATTTGCTGCGTGTTTAACATAACACCAGCTGAATTAAGGGGGAATATATGACATCTGTTTTGTAAGTTTTCATTGCAGCCTTCGAGCTGACCGAGCAAAGCCCACTCTGAGCCAGGGCAGACACAGCAGTGATTCTAATCTTGGGCCTTGGGAGCTTGATTACTGCTGACTCACTGGGCAGTTAATATCAATCATATTCACTGTGCATCCCTGGTGTAAAACAGGCCCTGATTGGCTGCAAAGAAAAAAAAGAGAGGGTCAGACTGAAAACAACTGCTGTAGAGGAAACCCAGAACCTACCTTCAGGGAAGAACCAGTCAGCATGCTGAATGATGGGCTCCACAATGGCCACCACGTGCACAGAGGTAGCTGCAGCCATCTCAGCCAGACTCCTGGGTGGACACATACAGATGAGCAAAAATTAGATGCTTCCTAACATAATGAGGTGCTGAAATAAGCTAAAATAACAGACTATCGCTTGTAGAAATCCTCTCCAGCACCCTAGACTAGGATAAGATCCTTACTTTTCCCTTGTTTTAAACAGTAAATGACATGTAATATTGTTCTAGCACCCCTCTCACCCCTCAGTTTTGGCCCACAGCAGATTGGGTCCCAGGACGATGGCGATGTTGCTAGGAGTCATTTTGTTCGCCTCGCTGTCCTGAGCCAGTTTGGCTAGAAACTTCACCAGATACCTGCATGAAAACACAGGAGTTAATGAGCACAGGCGGAAACATCCGTCTCATGCAACAGAAGACATTGCCGGCATGACCTTCCTCGCGTGGGTTTAAACGACTGACCTCAGGTTGGTTTTGTTGTTCTTTGGTAGCTTATCACATACAACCCAGAGTGCCTGGAGCCTCTTGTCTGGGTCTGACACACTGGAAAGATAGAAAATGAAAGATGATTGAAAGCAAAGCACATTATTATTGTTGTCCCAAATTAACTATCCTGCCATTTCTCATTGCTGTAGAGTGATAGATCCATTCATTCCATATTGGTAAATTTCTATTCCCGGTGATAATGCTATGAGCCTTGCCTGGATGCCTGGATCCATTCATCATAAAGCTGGTAAGTCATTAGAGGTTCAGGGAGCTCCCTCAGGTAGGACTTCAGTGCTCCTGAAACCACACAAGCACAGGTATTCTCAATACACATCTTTTCCAGGCAAACAAACATCACCTGGGGGAAGTTTCATTAAATCATTATCAAACTCTCTGAATTATTAAATACATTTAATATCAAACACAGTTATGAAAATTGAGATCAGTCTGACTGCAGAGGGAGATAGCCATCTTTGATTGGGAATTTCCACGCTGTTCTAAAATTTTAGGTTTGGCAGGTTTGAGGCAGTGGCTTGTAGATTCTGAGATGACATAAAAACACAAATACTGACTTTTAAATACAACACAATTTTACTTGTTTTTTATTTTAAATACTATAAATTAGAGAATGGGTCCAAGTAATATAGCAACAAACAAAGACATTCCAAAACGGCTCTGGTTTGGGACGTACCAGCGACAGCGTGGGGGTCAGAGTAGAACTCCTCCAGTTGTGACGTGGAACAGTCCAGCGCTGCCTTTAGCTTCTTTAGCTTGGATGCTCCGGCTGCGATTCTGAATAGACCCTGACACACAAACACACACACACACACACACAAAGACAAATAAACCACAGTAACATCACCCAGCAAACAAAGATCCATGCAGGCATTCAATGTGTACACAAGACCCTGTGCTTTCACTGAAACGTACATACTCACACACACTTTCCTAACACTCAATTACAGATAGACTCTATATAAAGCCACTACATAACCCCCCCCACCCCAGCTGCACATAATGAAACCTTTAAGCAGGCAAACAGACACACCCACCACTCACAGCACAGAAAGCTCTAGTTACTTTGACACATAAACAAAGGCCGACTTCACACCATAATGACACAGACTGGACTCACCAGGGAATGAATAGGGTGACAAGTAATGTGCTTTGCAGTTAACACTTGCGCTCTCTCTAGCTCTTTTTTGCACAAACACGTACACACACAAAGGAATCTGATTTATGGACAGGAGACAAGCAAATTCTATTGTATTCTAAATTTGTTTCTGGGAGGGGACGTCGCAAACATTTCATAAATCATCACTGCAGCACGACGGGTAACAAGCATTACAGAAATGGAGATGTTTCCCCTGTTTATAGTGTGTCTATCCGCCTTGAGTCTTAAGATGTTCATGTGAACAAACAATCTACAACTTGGTTTCAATTATGTCAATGACCAGCGGAGCCGCTAATCGCAGCCACAGCTCCATGTGACTTTTAATGAGCTACGCCTGCACTTCTTTTACTCGTATGGTGAGGCAAGGAAAACAAAAGAGCAGTCAAGTCAGTAAAGCAGACAAAACATCATTCTAAGTTACAGAGTGATTCTCTACAGAGAATTTGCTTGTTAGATAAGAAGTGACCTCTAAAGCACAAATGTCTGCTGGTTATCAGTTGAACCTCCGCTTCAAAACATCAGACCATATAAATCAATATTTAAAGTTGCAGCCCTGACATATTTTCACTGTTAAAAGTTGTCATTTTGTATAACGTGTAAGCAAACAGCAGTAAAATATATGGACCATAAAATCAAAACAATGAGCTACATGATAATTCAGGTGTGTAAAATGTCAGAAAATAGTGAAAAATGCCCATCGCATTTTCCATATCATTTTTTGTCATTTTGCTTAAAAAATGACTTAAAATGATGACTCAATTATCAAAATTGTAGGCAATTAACTCTAATGAAAATAAAAAAGCTCCAGAGCTGCAGAGCCGGGTGCTAATTGTTTCTGCATTCATCACAGTGAGTAATGCATTTCACATTTGACCAAAATATCGCACTACAAAATTATGGAATTAGTAGAATTATAGATATGTAGGCATAAGGCCATTGGACAAATGACAATGCAGCATAATTTATATTAAGATTTAAAAGTCCAAAAGCATCACTAGCAGCCCTTAGAGGCCATGCTGCTCCCAACACACACCTGACAGTAATTTGAAGCGACCAAGCTACTTCTTTTCACTTTTTTTCCCCCAGTCTCTTATCTCAAAGGAGAGGATGATCTATATCAGTTTGATTTCACTCATACAGTAGTACAGCAGAATAATCATGTAGGATGCTATGAAGAGGGCAGGTTTCCTTTTACTCTCCCGGCCTCTCCGTCTTTACTTCCGTACCTCTTCCTTCATGCCAGTCTCTAGAAGCATCATGACACAGGCCTCTAGTGGCAGGGCGATCTCCCTTCCACTCCTTTTCAGGTGTTCATCCAGCCCAGTGCCAAACGCAGGCTTCTCTGTCCACGAGTCTAGACACAAAAGGTGCAATGAATGGTGAGGAGAGAGAAGCAGCAGTACTGGACTGTCATTCCATTCACAATGTTTCAAATCTGAAGAGGCATAAAACAAGTGTTTTAACGAAGCTGTTGTAGATTATTTGTGTGACCAGTCTGCCACACTGGTATGCAATGAAAAAAAATTAGCACTGGCCCAGGACTCAGGACTGAGCCTGTTGCTGGTCTGGATGGCAGATTTCTGGGTCAACAACTCTCCCTCGGACCAGTTCCTAACCAGTCCTCACTCCCCCTCCAGGGTGACGTCAAATAATAACCACATGCTCCCAGCCAGCAGGAGTGTCTTTCTGTGTTTGTGTGTGTGTGTGAACAGGGAGGCAGAAAAGTGAGGAGGAGGGGGCTCGCAAAACCCAGGTGGGGTGTGATGTGAGAAGGGGTGGGGGTGTGTGTGTGTGTGTGTGTGTGTGTGTGTGTGTGTGTGTGTGTGTGTGTGGAGTTCGTGAGTCATCGCCACATGCTGGGAGACCAGGCATGTCTGGTTTAGACCACATGTGTTTAGCACAGAAAAAACACAAGCTCCTTGAATAACTACACAGCCTCACAACTGCAAGAAAGACACAAACCTAGTGAAGGAAATTGGAGAGGAGACCTTATGTTTGAATAACGGAAAATTTGATTACTTTTGGAGGGCAAAGCGGTGAAAACAAAAGACTATTCTTTAATATCTGGGCCTCAGTTGTGGCCTTTAACAATTACCACAACTGGCGCAACTTCTGGCAGTCCAGAAGTTAGAAAAACAGACCAGAGTGATATAATTGAAAGGTACAGGAGCTGGTTTCATTTCTCAAGCCAGTTGAATAAGAAACTGTTTCTCCTCGTAGAAACTACTTGTCAGCACACCTTTGCACAAACTTCTCAAACTTCTCCAGTGTCCAACAGGAAAGGGTTTGTTTAAAGGGACACCAAACAACACAGGAACCAAAGAAAAACAGGAGCTGTCACTCGGAAAACATGCATTCTCCAGGGCATATGTAAAGAGGTCCCATACTATGCGACGCACAGAGCCTTCTTGTATGTGATGGGTTTTTTTAACAACCCTGTAGTGTTTTGTGTTAAATGACTGTGTGTGCATAAATGCATGTTTGCATGTATTATTACCTTGCTGAGCCTGGATGGTTGGCAAGACATTCTCCAGAACAGTGAGAGATTTTCTGTGGTAATCAGCTTGAGCTTCTAAGAGCTAAAGAAACAAAAATAAAACCATAGAGAGAAATAGATGGGGGTGAGGCGAAAAGGTAAGCAGTAAAAGACATGACAGCAAAGTAAATAAAATGGCTGGCCAAGTCTGTGCTCCCCAGTTCCTCTGCAGCTGTGAACATTCCCACAAACACACATGTTTGGCTTGTTGACAGGCTGTACTCACTGTTACGAAATAGCAGGCATAGTCCCCTTCTTTTGAGAAAAAACTGTACATGTCTGCAGCGAGTTGATCCTGGGTAATAAAAACAGGAATATAAACTGTTAGTGCACTGACAGATGGCCGCCATAATTTTAATACTTCTAGTTGCAAGTCGCAATGTGCTTTACAATAAGATGCTGTAAACTATTATTAATTTATTAAAGATCTTCCATCTCCACTACACAGTCTCCATCAAATGAATGTGTATTTCAGGTGGCACTAGGACAGACGTCAGGAGTCAGCTAAGGCGCTAGTCTGTGCACTACGTGAGTAGTAAATCCTCCTGCTGTTGGCAGGACTCAGTGGACTTGTAAAGGGGAAACACAAGGCACTGCGCTTCCTGGACGGGACCTGACACATCACTCAGCCGCTACACACTAAAACTCACCAGTAATCCAGTTCAATAGATGCAACCACATGCACTTAGCTGACGGGGCATTTTCAGTAATTTGTGTGCGTCAGCAGACCGGGTCAGAGGGCCCACGGGTCTTGGGAAGTCCAGTTGTTGCTGTGATTGTTTTTTTCCCAATTTAAACTTCTGATGAGGCCGACTTCCAGTTTCTTTAACACATAAGGCCATAAACGACCTCTGGCCTACCCATTCATTCAGGATCCGAGATACTAGCTCTTCTACCAGTGTATGAAGCAGGATTGGAGTATAAACAGCATTATATACTGTCTTCTTCTATTAAAAGCATGTCATCTGCATATATTGACATCAAGCAAGTTTTATTACCGCTGTCATGTCATGGATGAGCTTACAAAAGCTTCATCCATGACATGACTGCAATGTATCCCTGGCTGTACATGACTTGAACTTGATAAACCATAATGAAGCGATAGTTCCCATATAAAGACGCGATGACACGAGTCATCTATATCCATGCTGGTTACCTTGCAAAGCTCCACTTTGTTCATGGCCTCATCCATCTCCTCCTTGAGTAGGTCAGCCTTGGCCGTCAGTGCTTGTGTGTTTGTTCCTGAGATTATTGACTTGGTTGCCTGCAACCATCTGAGTTCGGACAGACAAGGGGAAATTGGGAAAACAGGATGAGACGACCTCTGTGATACAGAAGCTTAATTCAGGACTAACGTGGACATAAGTCAGGAGTGAGTTGGCTTTCAGCAAACTTGTTTTAAAAGTCATTATAGAATGGTCTGGATGCATCACCTGACACAACATTAAAATTCAACACACTTAACATGAGAGAGAGTACAGACAAACAAACCTTGCTCTGGCAGAATCATAGTCCAGCACCAGTTTGGCCAGCTGTTTCCTCTGCTTCAGGATGTTGGGAATGTCCACCTACAAAAAATATACCCAAAACACACACAAGTTGAATGAGCCTGAGAAGTCGGAATGACAAAGATCTGACAGTTGTTCTTCCTGGATGACTATCCTTAGATGTTCCCCCTGATTAGCCTTTTTAACGGTAAAATAATAGAAATACCTACAACTGTTTGCTAGTTTATAATGGTTGATTCAGACTCTTGGAGCATTGACTCTCATTTCAGTTTGTTGAGTAGGTGATACCAATGACATTTACGCTTAAATGGCACAAAATGATCACAGCAACACACCTGTAAATGGAGATCTTGGTCCCTTCCAAGCCAAATAGCAGTGCGGCTTGTTGGTGCAGTTGTACAATAAACAACCCAAAATGGAAGGTGTATGGGTACAAAGATACAGATGTCTGATAGCCAACAGTTACTCATGTTTGGCAAAACTTGATATAACAATATGAACAGATGGCAAACCACAGTCTGTGATGACAAAGACAAAAGCCCTCATGTTTAGCTAATGTTACCAGGAATGGCTTCAGTTTTGTTTTGACTTCTCCTTCTCCCACCTCACAGGATCACATAACCAAAACAGGCCAATGTGGAACATACTTGTGAGTCCATGCAACCTTTAGTCGAAAACTCTGGTTCATT
This sequence comes from Macquaria ambigua, assembly GCA_008360985.2. NCBI lineage: Eukaryota > Metazoa > Chordata > Actinopteri > Centrarchiformes > Percichthyidae > Macquaria > Macquaria ambigua. The sequence continues at coordinate 230,036 of VMKM01000344.1, forward strand.
TGCAACTGGGCAGTGTAAACCCAAAAGACAGAAATACAAAAATGCTATTAAATAATCTATTCCACTATTATTAAACCAAAGAAAGCAAACAGTAGGGGTGTGGCTGCACTTAACAAGCCAAGAGCTATGAAAGAATTTTAAATATTTAACTTGCGTTTAGTTGCTGTTACGTCCGGAGGTTTCTTACCTCTGCTAGCTGGCTGAGGGGATCCAGAACGTCCTTCTCTATCTGCAGCTCGTGTTGCATCAGCTCTGATGCCAGACGGTTCTCTGCGTCGCCGCACACTTCCATCATCTTCCTGTTAACAAACGCATCAGCGCAAAGAGAAAGAAGGGTGTTAAAAATCACAACATAATCATATTTATGCCTCATTATCACATCAGCACTATTAGGTGAGGATGTGAGGTCGGCTACATCCATTGCAATCACACATCTTCCTGACAAAATATAACAACACAGAGGGATAACAATCTGTGCCACCAGCTCTTCCTCTATTCCCAGTCAATAACTGAAAGCCAAAAAGGTTATTGTAATGCCCTCATTTCGAGCTGCCCAAAGCTAGGAACACACAGTGGCCTAGTGACAGCTCATCTCTGATCATGAATCAGGGTTCTGGGCCACAGCTTTCCAGCAATTAAACTCCTAAGTTTTGAAATACAAAAATAACAATACAGTCTAAGCTGAGAGTTGCCATCATATTTACTAGTAGACCAACTGACGTACTTTCCCTTCCTCATTTCTTCCAGACAGGCACATGGCTGCTGTGTAGATTCAGACATTCACTTTCTAGATCCTCAACTACAAACTGCCCGGTCCTGTTTTGTGTCTTGCTCTCGGTCTCGATGAATGATCTGAACCTCATATAAAAAAAAAGGGAACTGCTGAAAGTCCCGTCAACAGAAAACCAAACTGGGCAGACTGCTTGCCCTGAATGCATGGCCTCATATTTCACGCTCTCTGGGGTGCATCTGCTCCATTAAAAACAGTTGCCAAGGAGGAGCAATTGGTTATCTGGCCTGTCAATCAAACACCAACTCACCCTATCAAGGAGTCTTCTCCCAACTGGTTTCCGCCTTCCACCATCGCCTGGGACAGTGAAGTCAGAGGAAGCTTTTTCTGTGGAAGAGGGACAGATGTGGACAATGATTAGACTTATATTGAGACATAAACTACTTCAAACTATGCAGATGCACAATGAAAGTACCCATTTCTATACAGTAGCTTCAGTAGCCAATGGAAAAGTCATCAAGGACTTTCCATTGAGCAGGTCAACAGTACATTCACAGTCAGGAAGAGGAAGAGAGCTTTCTGAGCGAAGGAGGAAAATACAGATGTTACATGGGACTTAAGATGCAAACTAGGGAAGTGAGACGTCTATCAAATGACCACACAGTTCACATTGGTGGAAAACATTTATGAGTGTTCAACATCCTGTTTTTAACCAGAAAATCCCAAAGGCGAAAGTGTCATGCATAGTGAATAAAGATGACAGATGTCTGAATGGGAAATGGAGCAAGTGGTGCTGAGAACCAGAGAATTGGAATAAGGAATCAGTGTTTTTACCTGACCATTTCCTGTATAGAGGCGTGGTACGGACTGTGATGCATTTTTGGGTGATGTGGGGTAGAAAACACAAAAGAGAAAATCATGGACTGTAGGCCTACTGTGTACACTTTGAATGAAAACAGTGAGAACTAAAAATTTGTGCGGGAGGTGAAATCAAAAATTCAGTTATTAGGCAACACATCCTGGAACAGTCGGTCGATCTGGTTAGTTTGTTTTTAAAAAGGTAAACTGGAGCTATTGTAACAAGCATGATGTCTTACATGTCTCTTCTCTGCATCTGCACCGATGTGTCCCTGTAGACATGACACCATCCTCTTGTGTGTGTTGTGGGACACCACACGCACCAACTCCATGCGCCGTTCAATCTGTGCATAAGACGAGACATGCAAGAACACATCTTTGATAAAATATCTTCTATATACATGTCATATGTCATCACAACCCAGAGCAAGGTGCAACAACTCATAAGCTGCAGATTAGATGAATATTGAAATTTGGCTTTTTTCCAAATTAAAACACAACACAAGCTTTATTTTGATAAAACTAAGAACGTGATCTGGACTACATCCTGCCGTGTGAAGAAAACCCACACATGGCTAGAAGTCTTTATTACCACGACCACAACTTTTGCTTAATATCATCAACACCGTTAGCTTGTCTCCATAAACCCAACACAACAGTGTGTCTGCAGTGTTGATGGCTGATGAGGTCCAGTTCCATGCAGAGATTTGTAGCTGCCTTGAGGGAGTCAGGGGTCAAAGTTCATGCATGATTGATAAGGCCTGTCTCTGCAGAACAACGCTGGAATGTTATCTTTGAAACACATGACTCATCGGAAGTGTCTCCATAGCAACGGCCACTGGGCTGTGACCGAGAGCAAGGGGTTCTTCAGCTTCAAAAAGGTCTTGTTGATTACACAGGCTTTCTCCTGTCTGCTAGCCTGACTACACAGATCCACTCTGTGCTTTTAGCTTGACAAGATATAATACTGTCATTGATGGGAGTCACAGCCACGCTGGCTTAAGGACAGGGGCCAACTGAAGCTCTGCAGGATGACTATTCACTGTCCTTGCCATGCCAGGTGCCTGACTGGGACAGTCAGTGTCAACATTAGGCTGGCTGTCACTACCCCATGAATAGAACTGATGATTGCAAGTTACTGTTCAAGTCCGACCAACAGAGTCTGATGATGCAAAGAACTGGTCTGAGTTGGCAGAGCTTGTGAGAAAGTCAAAAGCCGATTGCATGCACCAGTTCCTATGCGTCTTCTGTTTTTTAAAAAGTAAAAAGGGCAACTTACGACAGCAAGTGGGAGTCTTTAAGTGTCTCAAAGGGACAAACATGTACTCAAGAGTCGGGACAAACAATGTTCCAAATATAAATGGGAACACTGAGGTCTTGACGGCAAAAGGAGCAGAAATGGAGGGAGACAAATGCAGAGGGAGGATCAACCAAATACCAGACAATTGTGTTCCAAAAACAGAATGGAGTCGGAACTCAGGAATTCCACAGCAGATATCCGCCTCTGTGTACGCCCCCCCACCTCTTTCCCTCCCTCTGTTCTCGCGCTCTTACGTCATTCCCGACCCGTGGTGGCCCCCCGGCATTCCCAAAACAGCTGGGTCAAATACAAACTTACCAAACACACTATGCATACACACACACACACACAAGCACACACTTTGCTTCCATAGGCTATAAGCTTGGGAACACTTGTTAAGACTCAGTCCAGTTAGTACCTGGCACAAAACATGCAGGGGATTCCCCTCCCTGTGCTCTAAGACAGACGAAGTTCCTGTGTGGGTGTATTGGAAATGTTTGGGTTACATGGCACTGGGAGTATTCCTTTTCCTTTCATTGTATCAAAATGGGGTTAGACGCACAACACCATACAGTCAAAAAATAAAATACGTGGAGGAGTGGGAGAACCTAGGCCAAAAGGAGCTGAACAGTCCACACAGCAGGCAGCGGGGTGTGTTTTTCCTCCTGCTATGTGATGAGGTCAACACTTGGTCAATCCCATGACGCGTCATTGAGCAGGGAATCCCAATACCAAGTAGGATAGACGGGGAGAAAAAGAACTAAGGGTGTCTGTCTGTGTGCTTGTGTTTGTTTATTGGTTCCTAAGAAAAAGGATGTTAACATGTCTGGACAAGTCCAGAATGAACAAAAATAACATAACATGACGCATTAAGGGTGGAATTATGCAGTGAGCCACTGATGGCAAACAAAACACTCTTTGTTTGCATTGGGGATATATGACAGAAGTGTTCAAAACAGCTGGTTGCTACCTTATAACATGCCTCAATCATTACACTCAACTACAAGGGTGTGTGCAAGCAGGCACCCTGGCATTTCTGGAGTATTTCTGTGGTACCCCCCTGTGGATGAGCTGCTATGTAGGGGAGCAGCAAGGAATGGACATCTGGCACAAGAATGCTGGGTGGCTCTTTGGCACCCAGGAGGACCATATTCAAAAAAGGGCTTGAGATGAAGGGGCTAAGAATAAGCCACGTGCATGCCAAGCACGCACACCTGAGATGCAAATGAGATGAACTGAAGGGACACACTGGCCGACCACACAGATGTGGTTAGGTGTAACAGCAGCTGATATGACATGATGAGCTAAGCATAGCTAAAACTCAGACGAAGTGAATCTCAGAAGGTGCCTCCAATGGCCCCTTTTTATGCTCACCTCTGCAAGACTTTGTAGATGGAAGTGAATAAAGCAAAGTTGCACTGTAAAAATCCTGGTAAAACCAAGCATATGTTGTTGTGGAGTGTATGGTGTTAAAAAACATACAGGGAAATGATAGAAAATCACTATCTGTAGTAGAAGAAGAAGTGGGAAGCTAGAAAAAGAAGGGGGTGCTGAGCAAAGGTGAGCACACCGAATTTTTCCGTCAAAAATAGCTCAACGCTGCACGCATATTCCAGGATGGGTTTTCCATTACCTAAAGGATAAACTGAGAATTTTTGTTTTGAGGGTGAGGAGGTGACACAGCCATCTCAGGAATTAAGGGGTCGAGTGATTTCTATCTCTCCATCCTTTCCTCCCTTTTCCTCTATCAGGCAGCAATGTTCCTATGAAGTGACACAGAGCCCACAGAGTCTCAACAGCTGATTTCCAGACAAGAGGCAGAACAATTGTGTCTTTGAGGAACAGTGAAAGTCAATTGTCAGACATAATATAACGCCCTCTCCTCAGTGAAAAGCTCCCTAAGTGGTTAGTCACCACAGTCCCCTTGTTCACTTGCATTACAGCAACTCATGCTGGCTCTAAATCTAACCCTGATGTTCTAGCTGTCACTCAAATACATTTTTGCCCATATATGGTCCACACAACTTACACAACACCTGAGAGAGGTGTTTGTTTATGCACCGGATACAAAAGAGGGTGCGGAGAGGAAGAATAAGAATGCAGGCTGCCTGACATTGTGGCCTTGGCTGATCTCAAGGAGTACATGTAATGCAAAGCCAGCATCGTTTGTTTTAACATCTGTGACACCTCCCATTCAAACACAAAGACAATCTTCATCGTTGGAATGTCTTTGCTGAGCAGCCAGTATTTTGTCCCAACCCCACCTGCTGTCTGCCTCAGATCTGTCTCAGGGGCTGGAGATACTTTTCCCCCGGGGGAAGTCCCTGCACCAGCAGCTTTCACACGCACACATAGAGCTATACAGATACATACACAGCTACAATGACCTCTGTGCAGCTTGTTGCGCCCTTATTGTTAATACAGAAGGGCTTCTGTGGGTCAGCAACAGTCCCAAGAGTTTGCAGGTCTTAATTTCAACCAAGCGCTACACCAGCTAAACCCACTGATTAGCAATCTTCAACCAGAGAGGAGGATCTAATACGTGATATCAGCTGATGTTTGGTTGGCATGAAAACCTGCATACTTTTGGGCTTGGTCAGCTCACAGTCCAGCTGCTCTTTAAGCTTCAATCAGACTCTTTCCCATCAAAGACAGACAGTAAAGAAATCTAAACTGCATTTTGCTTTTTCTGCTGCATGTTATAATACGTGTTTGTTCTGCATCCAGTACTGGCCTGTCATATTGTAATATTAAGACAAGTCAATGCAGAGGTGTGGCCGATGAGTTTCCTGGGAAAGAAGAAACCTCTAACAGGTGTTAAGAAGAGAAAATTAAAAGTCCTTCATGAGACATATATAGGTTAAATAATTCTTGTATAACAGAGTAGCAAATTGATGTCTATTTTATGGCAGAAGCTGCAGATTAAAGAGAAAAAATGCAATCACATTTAATGGAGAGTGACACTGCACAAGGTTTTCATTCCAACTATAAATGACATCAAGCCTTATCAGTGATTAATACACCTACAAGTAAAGGGGAGGGACTAATGTGAAATTACCTGCTATAGCCGCGTCTAGTTAGAAAGAAAATCTTAATGGCACATGACAAGGCCAAGCTCAGTTTCTGCTATTCTGTCGTTTTGTCACTAACATATCGATGTTGTCAGTGCCTACATGACAGAAAGACAGAATCTAAACTTAACTTCACCTGTATAATCATGGCATTTAGAAAGGTCACATCATTTTAACAACATTTGTATTTGTTGTGTTATACTGCTGCTAATATTGCTATCAAATTCAAACAGCAACAACAGTCTAACAAAGACTAATTTGGGGCTAAAAATCCTTTCTGTTAAGCCACATGAGTTGGTTCATCAGCTGGTTCATCTATCTGTCTCTGCACAGGCATGGGGAGATAAACAGAAGGCCCGCCCTTCTATTCAATACCTCCAGCAGTATAAAATCACAAAACTATTGTTGAAAAATAATAATAGTGCTTTGTGTTTAATGCATGCCCATCTTGTCCCAGTTTGCCTATGGTGGAGTGATGGATTATGGTGTACAGCTCATTTGAAAGCCTTCCTGATTGCTTACTGTGGAGCAAGTAAACAGCTGACCTTTTCCAGTACTTCGGGAGGTTTTGTAAAACGAACTGATTTGATTCAGAAGGGACAAAACTGGTCCGTGCATCTGCAGCTACTGCCTAACAGATGCAGCCATTCCAGTGTTAAGGGCCGGTCAGATTAATGATTTACCTGGAGGAGGTCATCGCTGAGGACTTCTGTTTTCTCCGCTCTGTGGGTGAGAAAAGACAAGAGAGAGTGTACAGATTAGCACTGACAGACAGCGATGGCAGATAAAGTAGCTGTACTTCAACACTCCGTGCAGTCACTGTGAAAATATCTGCTGGACAAATGACACTGCTCCTGAAAGACTGGTTTCCATGCTCAGCTTGAACACTAAAATAGTGTCAGGTATCGACCTGGGCATCCGTGAGAATGTTTCAAGAGAGGGTGGGTCTCTTTAGTTTGTTGCCATGGCTCAACCAGCCAAGTAACAGGCTGGTATCCAGGCTGGAGGCTGAGGCAAAACATGTCTCTCTTCAGACTACACTGCTGCAGCTGCATGAAGACCTCACCATGCTTTCTTGGGACAAACTTGAATTATATCTGATAATAAACATTACAAATGCAGAGACTCTGATAAGCTAAACGCGGAGGCCTGTTTCTGCTGCTCAACAAGTTTTGATCTCCTTAAGCCGCAGCTAGCAAGGCTCACGGTGTTGTGCACAGGGTAGCCACACAGCCCTGCTCTGCCTGAGCCTATTAATAGCAAACTAATAGTTGGACTTGGAGAGGTCAGACAGATTAGATTCACTTAAAGGGAGAAGGCTGGGAAACACAGGCTCAGCTCATACTGCTTATCAACACCTTCACACAGGCTGGTGGCTTCTGTGACTACTGGGGGGGGGGAAGGCAACACTGCAGTCAGAGGATCAGGTGACTGATGCTATGGTTTAACTTAACTATAAGACGGACTCGTTTAGCAAAGAAGCAATGTCTAGCTTGTGGTATACTTGCAGACAGATTCTTTAACATCATTTTTTCAGGTACAGATGTTATATTATGACGTACATACACCAATCATGTATATGGGTAAGACGGCAAAAACATATTTTATCGGCCTGTTCACCAGAGAATTGATGCAACTTTTACTCTACTGATACAGATTCCGATTCTTTAACTGCCAATACAATTACCGATCCACTATCAGTGCTCTCTTTTTCGCAAATTTAAAATCTGTATACCATACTGCGTGGAACACATTGAGATTATTCTTATATAAGGTGGGCCATGGACTGCTGTGGAGCTAAAAACTGAGCATTTCTATGGATGCAACCTTCTACTGTTACTTGCTGTCAACATGATTCCCAGCAAAGCAGGAAACGTGATCTAAGCGATCTAATGTGAATTGCATAATGCTAGCAAGGAAATAGAGCTAATGAGCAGACCTCCAGTAACATACCTCTATTCCCCCTGTATCTCACGTGCCTCACTCTCACGTGACTCTATTGTCAAACCTTCTGTCTCTTTACTGTTACGCAGGATGGAGACTGTGCAGGTATTGTTGTATCTAACTAATGTGCAAACTTTTCCAAGTACAAGTTCAGGCTTCCGACTGAAGTGACCTGTAGACAGTCGCTTGCCTGCATTTTGGGTAACTGGAGCTCTAAACGAAGCCTGGGCCCTCCTCCAAAAACTGCTCTCTATGAACTATAGTAACCTCGTCACAGCTGCTTTCAATTACAGCACAGAGACAGGGAGCAGGGAGAAGCAGAAAGAGACTGACAGAGAGGGGACGACAGTTTGGGGGTTCGAAGGAAAAAAATACAAATAGAGAGATTTTGGGGGGTGGGGGGATTAAAGATTCCTAAAACTGCCAAAGCAGAATAATCTAGGGGCCGGAGATGAATGGAAAGATTTTCTCTGGTGAGATCACACGTGCAGAGTGAGGACCTATAACCCACAGAAACCATTCAGACAAGACTTCCAGCTAGCTGCGGGAAAGAAATATGCGAGACACACACACACACACACACACACACACACATTATAATGCACGCACATACAGAGTGTGATTATAAAGCCACAATATGGAATCCATGTTCTGGTGTAGTCTACATGCTGAAGAGCTCCTCATGTGGTCCTGTTGAGGGCCTAATGTAAAAACCAGTGCATTGATCAAGCAGACTTTCATGAATACACGCCTATGGATCATACACCGCCTGTGCAAACTGATCCATCAGTATATTTATATGCACACAAATAACCTGACTTCCCTTATACCATGTATTTGCTAGTTGACCCAATGTCCAGGGGGACTGTGACCAATAGGACTATACCAGAAAAACTGAGCTACCTTAACTGGCTTTGAATATTAATTGAGTTCTGCTTACTGACGTTAATGTGAGCAAGAAAACCTGGTGAGGGTGTTGCCATAGCATCTGCAAATATCGCCCCTAACCTGGTTGTAATTAAATGATTAAAACACATTTGAAGACACTTCATATTAGAAGCTCTTGTAAAAGCAACACTTGTGTGAACCAACCCCAAAAAAGCACTGTGTCAGAGAGGCAAAAAAATAGGCTGTGCGCAGCCTGGGCAGAGGACAGCAACAACAAACAAAACAACAATTGTGTTGCCGGCATCAGCTGACCCAGAGGGAACACAGCTGACCCCCATCGTGCCTCACCGAAACAGCAGCCTTTGGAGAAAAGTGTGTCACTGTGCACTGCATGTGACTTCTTAACAACAAGAGATCCTCGCTGCACAGCCACTAGATCAGAATGGTAACCATGGCGATCTACTATCAAAGTGGAAGGGGATTAAGTGAATACTGCAGTCATAAGCACAATAGGGCGGCTGTTACCGGCCACAACACAATCAGAGGGCTGAGAAGTGTGTGTGTGTGTGGGGGGGTCTGCCTCTTTACGGTTGCAACAGTTGGCAGCTTAAGGCATAAGGTAATGGATACTGGACCCTCATGAAAGGAACTGGAGAATAATTGAGTGACTCAGCCCGTACAACCTTCCTAATGTGGCTGATTATGTGAGCTGTTACGCTAACATTGGACCTGGGCAAGTGCGAGCAAAACATGGGGGTAAAAAAACTGTGGCACTTTTATCCAATCTGCATTGTTGTGGTATAAGCTGAACGTGTGCATCGTGACAAAGCAGGATGCCTCCTCCCTGGCAGATATTTATATCCCAATGTTGTAACAATTAATAAATGTGTAATTAAATATTATTTAAGTGTATGATAGTTTTAGGACTGCTACTAACTGACTTATTCTCACATTAATCATTTTGTCTGTACTGTAAAATGTCATAAAATTGTGAAAAAAGTTTCCCAAAACACCCCATGAGGTCATAAAATAGCTTGTTTTGTGCGACCAACAGTCCAGAACCCAAAGAGATTTAGTTTGCTGTCATATAAGACAAATCCTCACCTTTGAGAAGTTTACATCAGCAAATATTTAGCATTTTCGCTTGACTGAAAATGATCAATTAATACATTTTCTTTTTTACAATTAGTGCCAATTAATTTTCTTTCAATTCAATACTTGTTTCAGCTCTATCGTGACAATTCCTCTTAAGTCCAACATTCCTCAAAATGATACTTTGAGGTATGAACTAAATTATGTCAAACAAGTCAAGACTACCCAACAAACAGTACAGTTTCCTGTAACTGAGGCAAATGACTGTGATTAACATGATGAAAATAACACCCCTCATTTTTGCCGTAGTCATGCCACATTTTTCTGCCTTACCAATTTATCATTTGGATGAAAACTAAAATTACTTTGACAGGAAACAAACAACATCCTAGCCTTGTAGGTCGTGTCTATCACTAGCAGTACCACAAAGGGATCTCAGCCGACACTCCTCTTTGTCCTCGAGGCGCTGGCCTGGTGAGAAACGGGGGAAACGCCCAGAGTCACCTGTCCTTGTTAATTCAACAGTGACATTTTTCTGATGCCTTTGGGGGAAAGTGTCTTTTCAATGGGACTCCTTCTTGAGTGAATCAAGGACTTCCAAATACAATAGGTGGAAATTAGATTGCAAAACAGATTGTTGTTGTTAGATATGGCATCAAAAAGGATTATACAACGCCGGTGAATGATTAACAGTGAGTTGTTGTAAGCTTATGTCTGTATTGATTCATTGACGTTACTCTGGTGTAGCAAAACAACTCCCTTACCGACCCAGATAAACGTGATGCGGCAGTTACCCTAATGTGGTGTGTGATATGCAGTATCAGGGTTTCCCCCAGTAAATTGGTTAGCTGAGGTGGTAAGCGCTGGGCTGTTTGTCTCTACTTTTCTCCACACATAAAAGAAGGGTCTCTTCCCCCTCCCCCACGACATTGCGACGTGCTGCTTTGATTAATTCCTGCAAAGTGAACGTATAATGTGATCGATCAGTCAATGTCACCTGCCGAGCTCAATCAGGATTAAACAAACAAGATACGGCATGTTAATTAGTGAGCTTTAGCAGGGATTCAGACCGAAAACAGCCCTGGTTTAAAACAGCACGGGGGGCTGCGTTGGTGGGGGCCTGTTGTTTACCAGTGAGACAATTAAAAAAACATCCAGGAAGTCCAGGAACAAATTAAAGTGTTTAAAGGCTTATCTGACGCACACACTGCACAGCGGTTTGTAACACTCACAGACAGGATTTTACAACTCTGGAAAGTTATCAAGGCGGCAACTATTTTATCTTCGTCATGACGATCGTGAGGTAATACGACGTTCATGTTACAAAGTATTCCACCGGGAATGTGCATTTCCATGTATGTGATTGGCCAACGTAGAGCCTAGGTGGATGACATCACATTGCATTGCATACAAAGGTTGAGCCTGGTTAAACTTTTTTGCAGGATGACCCTCCATTCGATCTGAACACGGCCTTGGAGTTGCCAGTGTACGGATTTAGTTACCGCTGGACAGAGCCAGGCTAACTGTTTCCCCCCGTTTCTAGTCTTTATGCTAAGCTAAGCTAACCGGCTGTCGGCCGTAGCTTCAGATTTAACTGACACATATGAGAGTGGTATCAATCTGCTCATCTTAATCTCCGCCACAAAGCAAATAAGCATATTTCCCAGAATATCAAACTATTACTTAAGCCTAGTACTATATTTAATAAAAATTTAATAATTTCTACTGACGTTAGTGGATACACTCCTTATTTCAGGCCAGGTGGGGCACCTCCACTATAAAGTACTGTGAGGAACCCTGCGTATGTGACAAAGCAGTGACCAGCAGAGTGACCTCTACTAGCTGCTAGTGGCTTAAAATCACATGAGTAGACTGAGATCAGATGCCCCAAATAAACTCAGATATGCGTTTTGTTGGTTCACCTGCTTATGTCTCAGGCCTCCTCCTTCCCCTGACTGCACCCTTTACCTATGAACCACCCCTTATTAGCAGCATCTGTCCACACTCCTTTATTGGACCACGCCATGTGAACCAGTGATTAACAAATTCCTTGCTCAGCCACTGAAAAACATATGGCTGATTTGCAGACAATCAGAGGTGATGTCATTATCACAAGCAAAACAGAGAAAATGTAAACTTTTAAACATCACGTGTACAGTGCAAAATGCTGACCTCATTCTGGGTCTGTGGAGCATGATTGTTAGTTTATCTTCATGCAGATAGTGGGTATAGCCTATGACACTCCATTCCTGCGTTATCTCCTTTAAAGGTATTACTATCTGACCACATTAACCTGCAGCAAACACGCATGTACAGGCACAGAGAGTTCAAAGATAGCAAACTGAAATAAGCTTCCACAGAGACAAAAATCCTCGCCATGTTCCCTGGCATGAATCACATGCTGTTTTTCCCTGCACCTCAGTTTCACCCTCTCTCTCTCTCTCTACATCAATCTCCCCAGCGTTCCCTCTCCTCTTCTCTAGAAAGCTCTAGCATGACTCTGGGAGGCAGTTTCCTGTTTGTAGAAGAAGGAGGAGAGATTTCCTCAGAGCAGCCGCTTGCTGGACACAGTGTTCTGCCTTTGCACAATTACAGGAACCCAGGGGGCAGCGGAGAGGGCCTTTGCACTCCAAACCTTTGCAGATGCAGACACAAGCAGGCACAAACCTAATGGACAAAGCAGAGCACTCTTGCTTGCCCTGATCCAAACGCTGACAGATCACTCATTCAGAAGGGCATGTAAATGAGTGCACGATGGGATTAACCATACCTGTGCATACAAAAGAGCAAGCAGCTACTGCTCGCACACACACACACACACACACACACACGTCTGTTTTCTGCATTACACTCTCTCCAGTTCTAATTTACTGCTGCTACACTGCAGTGAGGAAATTATGAGTATTCCAGCTGCCCTGTTTCTCCTGGTCTTGAATTTTGGCTGCAGGAACATTATTAGGGCAGATTCTTTTTTGCCCTCTTTCCACCAAATTAGCTCTGGTTCTTGAACCGGTTCCATTCAGGATTCGTGGAGCCTTGGTGCAATCCAGCAAACCAGGAACCACTCTAATCGAGGATGCGTCTTCAACGGAGGGCGTTGCACAATGCACAAAGGAAGTAAACAGTAGGAGCAAAATTGCAGATTGCATTGATTACCTGCAAGCTTTTGTTCTGTTATTACAAATATTTGTTTTTATACAAAAAACAAGCATGGGCCAACTATTAATGATAAGACGTAGAAGACTATTACCATAGTAGACCATAGACCATTGTTCCCTTCTTCATCCTCTCTTTCCAACCTGTACAATCTGACACGCCCACTTATGTCATCCCGGTTCGCATTTCAGGTTGAGGAAAACCTGCTATTTCTTGGTCCCAGCTGGGAACCAACCTTTCGGGTTCCGAACCAATTTATTTTTGGTCGAAATGCTCAGAAAGGTTCAAAATTAGGTGCACGAACTGGAACGGAACCCGTTCCATATTGGTGGAAAAGGGGTAATAGTAGACTCTGCCGACTGTGTTACCATCAAATAAACACTGCAGTGTAGTGCATCTCTGCCAAACATCCTATTTCTGTCTATTAACAACTGCCCCTGATTTGGCTGTTTACCTGTGATTATCTTCATTTTCAGTTAATCTATTGCTGTTTTAAATTAGTCAATATCTCATGTAGCTCATTAATAGTGATCAGAGCCAAGAGCAAAGTAATCCCATTTATTCCTCTGATTAAGGGCTTTGGCGAAAACATTCTGTTTTAATCAATAAGTAGAGTTATATCCTTGGTGGTTTGTTTTTTTGCTAGCAGCACCTTGTCCTTCATCATGTATTCCCTTTAGGATAATATGAAATGCAGATAAGGGAAACAAACTCATGTCATGCACGAGGGTACGACCATAAGAATTTGGGTATTTTTAAGCTAATAAATCACTCCTGTGATGAATTACTAAGTAAAATGATCAAATATGACCTATAATCCAATTGTATGGTATTGATCTGTTAAACCCATGTTCTTATGGATTGATGAAAAGCATGATGATCATTGAAAAGACAGGACTGCACAATTATAGCTTTCTTTTGGCAAGTTTTATTTAAATCTTTACTTTTTTTAACCTATGAAGGCAATTGAAATCCTATATTAACATGGAAATATTACATGATTTCTAAATGTGAAAGCTATAATTAATTTGGCATCGCTGCCTGTGCCCATTTACGGATGACACATTATTGTCATGTTTTCAGCCTGTCGGTAGCTTTATCTGGCACCATCCAGTTCTGGGTGCACCCACTGTCCGCCTGAGGTGCCAAACACTGTTGACTCCCGTACACACACGCTGAAAAACCAACCTCTCATGATGAAAACACCCTTTGACATGTCTCACCCTCCTGTCCACATACGGCCAGGCGGAAGCCATCGCTACTTTTTTTATCTAGTTACAGAGGGACACTGTGTGTCATCACACGACAGCATAACGGCTCTAGTTAACAAGCCTAAACACTGCAGAACGCATTCTCATTGTTCGGATTTATTCTCTTTTTCACAGGATGGATCCATTCACTTAATAGCTAAGAAACTGCAGCGTGTTTAAATTTCAGAGGAAGAGAATGCTTGACGTGGAAGACAGACAGATACTTATCCATCACTAACACACAATAATCTATTTTATATGTTTTAAGTTTGATGCCTGGTTGAAGCTGGGCGTCTAGTGTTTCACAAATGGAGAAGCTCTTACTGCCACTTTTATCAGCTCGGAATGAAAGTGAACCTTGCTGCTGTATGGTGCAGAGAATATAACAGCTCATCCACTGCTGTAGCATATTACTTCTCATCTTTTGGCCCTCGGCTCGCACCTAAATTCAGCTGCACAGGGGCAAGTAAGACCAGACATGTACTGGGCAGCAAAGGTCTGGCCCCTAGCTAGGGAAGCACCAATATACTGTCATAATTTGATGACAGTTATGGATTGATATCGGCTTTGAAAACCTCATCAGTATGATCTTTTTTTATAGATGTAGCTTATGCCACATAATGTGTAATTTGCACATTTTAAACAGCAAACTCAGTTACCATACAAAAGACATGCCTGAAATCCTTACCCTCTTCTGCATCACCATTTTTAAGAAGGCTATTGAAAGAAATGCTTAAAGGTATCTGTTGATAGTGTGGAGAAATCTCAAGATATCAATACCGGCTTCAGACATATGTATTGGTGCATCCCTACCCTTGTTTTCCAAAACATTTTTGTAATTTAACTCAGTTCTGACAGCAGAATAAGAACTTACAATGAAAGAAAGTGACTGGCCCAACTGAGGAGGGGTTAATGAGAAAAATGCATCATCATTGGGCTCCTTGCTGCTGTTTATATCCCATGCAGACAGTGCTAACAGTGCGTAGATGTCTGATTCAGTCTTTTGACAAGGACATCTGGTTGGGTTCAGACAGCAGTGAGGACGCTTGCACACATCAAGGAAACCATTCCCCCATCCAGTTTTTATTAACAGCGTCATGTCCTTAAGACCTGGTTGTGTCAGCCATTAAAACCAAATGATTCATTCAAGTCAACACAGCCAACTGATTAGATTTTTTGTATTAGTTCATCTTTTTTACAACATTTCACTGACATAACTGCTAGAAAGCAAATTAAGGAAAGGCATGGTGAACAGTTAAAAGTTAAATTATATCTACAAGCCTTAGAAGTCAGGTCAGAAAGACCAAAATAAAGTGTGCTTGCGAGTTTGCTGATGAGCTTCAAATCAGTAAACAACGCTGTGACTTCAGTACTTGCCTGCCAACTGTTTGATTGGCGAGCTGTTTCATCCGATTGAACTGCTTCTTCATTTTCGGTCCCTTGCCAGTCTATCCTTCCGAAGTTACGCTTCAAAGCCGGGCTTTGGTTTGTCATGAAGTTCACAGGGCCTCTCCCCGTTTTAATTTCCTAAGCTGTCGCTATGACAGGGAAAAACAAGCGAGAGCCATTGAGCCCAAAGCCAATTAAAAATAGTTTGTAGCCTCGCTAGCCCCTAAGCTAGCCTTTCCCAAGTGGAAATTCTAAAGAAAACTCCCCGTTGGGGGCGACGGCATGATCCGCGAACCTCCTTTTTTGTGTGTTCCCGTACATTAAAGTCCCGAAGTAAGCCGCGACTAACTTTCACTGGCTCCGGCGGCTTTTCATGGCTCTTCTCGGTTGCTGTCTTGACAAGTTAGCCGACGAGCTAACGTTGCCGAGCTGGATAATCCGTCGCGTCGGCCGCTTTTTTTTCCCAGAGCAGAGCAGGGAGCCGAGTGAACAGCAGCAGCAGCAGCAGCAGCTCACCTCTCTCCTCTGCCACTGCCAGCACACAGACAGAGAGAGAGAGAGCGGCAGGAAGTAACGTTAGTGCACCGTTAGCATCTGTCAGGCAGCATCACCTCCCCCTGGACACTGACACTAGAAACTCACTCACATATGGAGCACTGTATTGATGGAAAATGGAAATGGAAATTCTTTAATACAATAGAAAAGTATCATAATGAAAAATAGTTACTTCATTACTTGGCATTTATTTGCAGTGCTCATACAGACGAGAATACTTACAGAGTAACTTTTATTGTGCATTAACTTGTCAAAAGTATTTAAACATATTAAGTGGTGCAGGTACTCCTGGGTGGTTCAACTCTTGCAAAGTTGCATACTTAATAAGATTTTGTTTGTATAAAAGCTATATAAGCTCCTATTTGCAAAGTGCCTAGCACCATCAGATAATGAGCAGAGTAAAACACATTTTGCATTGACATTGAAATACTAAGATAAAGTGCCAGCATACCTCAAAATTGTACTTAAGTAGCCTATAGGGGTGCACAATACATCTGTGTGTTGTATCAGGCAAAATGATGGCAATAATTGCTTGCACACTCTGGAATCAGCTGTGTAGTATCATGAGCTCTAAGTGTGTGTCTATATATGTATTTTGATCATTATATCCTATTTTTGTTTGAATATGACAATTAGCCATCAAGTTTAAATGAATAACGATAGATTTCTACACACATTTGTAATGATTGATGCTGCAGTGTGACAGTCAGCATCTACAGAAAAGCTTTCAGAGATCCACCTGTGAAAAAAATGCATGAATTTTGAAAAAGGCAAACATTGCTATGAAAATGATCAAATATGTGTAAAAATACATATATATATATCATGCATCCAAATTTAAAAAAGCAATGTTACTTTATATCTAAGGAGGACACACATTAATAATGGACCACAAGAGAAAAAAGTCAGATTTAATATTACAATATGTTTTATAGTTCCTGGATTAAAATGTGGCACATTTTATCATTGAAATGAATTCTAATTACAGCACGCGCTTCTCACTTTGCAATATCTAAGACCAAAAACCCAGATTTCCATTCTTATGGCTTCTCCCCCCGTGTGGATTCTCAAATGGATTTTTAATAAAGCTGCTGATGTTTCTTCCACAAGTAGGACAAGTCTGTCTCTCTTTCATGTGACTTTCTACATGCCGCATCAGCTTCTCTGAGGAATTCAGACACACTCCTCAGATGCCACAAAGGAATTCTTGATTATCTCAATGAGGTTGGCTTTGTAATGGTAGGATTTCCCACACAATTTGCCAGGAAATGTGTCAGAAGTGGTTTTGTATTCCATATTTCACATGGGACTTGATGGATGTCCTGTCTGCACTTCTTTTTTTTTTGTTTTCCCCACTTTGAACCCACACCACTCTCTGTTTTCACTTTTATCATCCTTGCTATCTTCACTCTCATCCTCAGAATTAACCAGAATAGAGTGGTTGACTGGTTCTGGTGCGTCTTATTCAGGCGCTTATTTCACTGGTTCAGATGATTTCTGACTATTCACATTTTCCAAATTCTGAATTTGGTTAAGATACCTACTGCCAGAGACAACCAGAGGAAATAATCTTTTTTTTTTCTTTTTGTAATCATAATCATTACAAAAAAATTAACCTAAGCAAGTCTCTGTAAGACATACCACAATTTCTGTCTACCAGATGCTGCTTAGTAAAAACAGTAACTTAATGTGCACCTCAGACATAAATGGAGGAGAAATAGTCTAAATTTAAAATAAATAGTTTTAATTTAGACACACATTTCACCACCTAAACACTGCTGAGATTTTGTAGCGCTTTTGGTTTTAGTACTAGGTTTATTTTACTTTTTTAAATGAGAACTTTTGCAGTGATACTTTTAATCTGAAAAAACTAACCGGAAGTGTCATCTGGTCGGAATTGTCCATATATTTCTAGCTCCGTGCAAGTTGTTATTAGCCAGCAAAATATCATTCCCTCATTAAATAGTGTTTTTTTTCATCCAACTCGCAGTTTGTTTTCTATACAGAAGTACCTGAGCAACCCGACTATGCTCACAGTTTTATTGTTCTTCCTCCCCGTTTTGTTAAATAAGCTCACCTGTCAAATTGAGCTAGCCGGTTAGCTTGTTGTAGCTCGCCAGTGTAAAGCAGGTGGACGAGATTTTTCGACGCTTACAGTTTTAATGTTGACTACATAACGTTAGAACAAGGATCACTAATGGCAGCTCGGCAACCCTTCGCAGACACTGATACTGCCGATGAAGCAGTGAGGGCGACCTGTGACGATGCAACCACATGCAAAAGGTAACAGCAGTAGCAAAGTTCACCATTTAACGTTACAATCATATAGCTTTAATTGCATCATGTTAAGGTCACCTGAGTTGAAGAAGTAAAGGAGATATTGCTTATCAAGGTCATGCTGCATGAAACAATTAACCTTCTACTTTAATGTTATTGCTATAGGTAATCAAGTAACGCTAGCCAACATCAAATGGAAGGCTACAACCTTGTAATTTAATAATTATGCCCTCAAATCCCCGCATTTCCTCCTAGCTAATTGTTGATGTTTTGATACTCAGCTATAAACTATTGAAATGTAAAACATCACCAGTGAAATGTGAGACTTAGGTATGTTTACAAGGCACTATAACAGTCAGTGTACTAGCATACACAGAGCAACATAGTAGACCTGAAAAATATTATTTTTTTCTTTTAGCCATGGTTTGCTAGTTGTCTTCAAATCACTAACCACATATTGGCTCTCAACAGTTTCACACTGGGCATGTAGTGTACACTCTGCCGATGCTTTGATTATTATAGGGCAGTTTGTGAGACATGTATGGATCAGACCATACAGTATGAACCAGCAAAACCAAAAATGCAGCAGAAATCTGTACAGATCTATAGAGCTGTGTCTTGATTCTTCGTGCAATCAAGATCATTTGAGTCAATAATGATATCAAAAATGCTGTTTCATTAGAGCTTTACTCATGTATGTCACCTCATCAAATTTATGATTGGTCTTCTAGGTTTGCTACCAGTAAAAACTACTGGAAGGACCCCTACATCCAGTATTTTGCGAGATCTGTAGGGGAGCGGAAGGCACCTGAAATCAATAGAGGTAAGTGAGACAGTCTCTTCTTTTACAAACATTTTTACTTTATTTAAAAGTAACTCTATAGCTCAGTGAGAGGACTCATATTTATAAGCAGCACTACAAGTCACAGTATCAACATTATATAAAATGAACATAGTCTGCAGTGAATGCCTCATAAGCACCGTACTGTAGAGTTGAAACAATGTGTGCAGTGTACAGAGTAATGATAACTGTATATATAACCAGCTGTCAACGCCTCACTTTACAATATGGTTAGTGAGGCATTGTCAGCAGTAAATTCTCCCACTCACACAGCCATGATGTTTACAGTCTTATATAGACCTCCATATTTGTGATCTTGTACATTATTTAGTATTTTAAGGCAAAGCCACATTGCAAAAATGGTCTGAGGAATGCTTTTTTTTGTATGTGATGTAGCTCAGGTGTGTGTGTGTTTTATTAGCTTATTTTACTGTCCTCTTATCGCGTTTGACAGGTTACTATGCCCGTGTCCAAGGAGTTAACCATCTCCTTGACGCGTTTATAAGGAAAGCAGAGTGTGACTGTCAAGTGATCAACGTGGGTGCTGGACTGGACACCACGTTTTGGAGACTTAAGGTTTGCAGCATTGCAGCTCACACTGCCAGCACTCTGGTCTAAATGTGATTCCCCATTGGTCTGATGTGGCTTTTGATCCTGTCTGATTTGACTAGGCTGCGTCAAATACACGTAACTATCTCCAAAGTGTTACTCAATGCACCGATCTTTAGCGCATTTGTGTGTTTGTGTGTCTTATAGGATGAAAACCTCATGCCACGGAAGTTCTTTGAAGTTGACTTTCCAACAGTTGTGGCCAGGAAAATACACAATATTAAGTAAGACAACCATGCTACTATTATATTTATTCTAACTATTATTATTTGAGTTTATTGTTATCCCCCATACCATGTGCCACACATGAACCAGAGCAGCCACACGCTTTCCTTACAGATTAGAAGATCTGGTTATGATGGTTATAGATCATGCAATATATTACTGCATCAACATCTAATTTCTAATTTAAGATTGAATTAGTTAGTATAACTGTCATTATAAGGAAGTACTTAAGCAGCACTTCTCTGGCTTTGGTATTGCAATGTGGGGTTGAGATCTGCAGAGGGAGACAGAGCTCTTTGTTAACAGTAGTGACATCTCTACATTAACAGTTGTTGTACAAAAGAATTCAAGGAACAGAGTATGTTATATAACAGAGTATATTATGATTACATGTATATAAGGATGTCTATTATATAATAACAACCAGTATTCAGATTAAGCCTTCTATAAGTACAGTTCAGTCAGAAATATCTTGTATACTGCAGTAAGTGCAAAATGATCACAATTGCTACCATGGAACCTAAGCTCCCTATAAGCTATTGATAATGGCGTAAAACTTTTAACATCATGTATGCACTCAGTTGCCAGTTTATCAGCTACACCAGCTTCACAAAGGAGTCAGATCAACTGCATGGTCATTTTGGAGGCTGCAGTTTGTGATGCTGTTGAATTGTATTGCGTTATAATGAGCTGTAATGTGTTAGATATTAGGAACAACTCATGGTATTATACAATACAATTCAACAAATGATAAACAAACCGATATACAAATATATACGTGTGTGTGTGTGTGTGTAGATTGTATGTGTATATATATATATATACTAGCAACTGGGTATATGTAAATGATGCTTTTTGGAGATTTTGCGTGTAAAATGCCTGATAGTTATGTAGCTTTTGGTTTATTGTTGACAGGCAGTTTTGGTTATGAACTTTAATCGTGTATTTTTCTTTGACTAGGACAAAACCACCCCTGTCCAAACCCCTCATTGAAACCCACTCTACAGACTCCTTACTACTAGGTATTGAACAAAAGTTACACTCATTACATGACGCATCTATGCGCTTTAGGGAAAAATAATCAGAAAATATTTCTGTGCACCTATTTTCCATCTTACTTCAGTGTGCGTTTGTGTTTTTGTTTGCTCAGATGCCCACAGCCTTGACTCAGACCGTTACTGTATCATTGGGGCAGACCTCAGAGACATCTCTAATTTGGATGAAAAACTGAAGAAGTTCCAGCTCAATCCAGAGTATGTGAATATGTATTTTCCTCATCTCGGTTTCATCTCAATTTTATATTTCCTGCTCGTCATGCTGAGCAAATTATTTTGTTCTGGAAGAAAGCGCAAGTTAACCTGAAGTCGATATTGTTCTTCTCTCTGTCAGTTGTCATTTGTTTTCCTAGCATGTCTTATGAAATCCAAGAATTGAAGCTTATCTCTGAGTTTTCTCACTGTGAGTAACTCTAGATAACAGAGTCACGCTATAGAGTGTCTGTATGGATGTAATGTCTGACGTCTGTAGCCTGATTTGAAAGGATACCCCACCCAAAACATTTTTTTTTTCTACTGTGCTTAACTGAATGAAAAAATATGTACACTTTTAGTATGTTTATTTTTATGCATATCCGGATCCAGATAACTGAAATTCTAAAAACAATTAAAATAACAGATTTGGAGCATTGTTTGGCCTTGGTAGAGGTACGGTCTCTCTGAGTGCTTTCTAGTCTAAATGCTGTTGTGTACTGTTCTCACTCCCAGATTACCCACATTGCTCTTGTCTGAGTGTGTGCTGGTCTACATGACGCCCTCCCAGTCCTCCAATCTAGTTCACTGGGCAGCAGAAACCTTCCACACTGCCATGTTCATCAACTACGAACAGGTAAACGGTAGACAAATGACTTCATCCTGGTACAGCAGAAGAACACAGTTGTTGGCTCCTGTTATCCATGTCACAACTGAAGCAAGTATCTGGATTTTATATTTATAGAGAAGTGCTTTTATTTGGTTATAGAGGATTTGCATCTATAGATACACAATAATTAGCAATAAAGTACTTGTATCTTTTCCGAAAAGTATTTAGTTAACTATTGTAAGTCTTAGTATTCCTCATTGTATATGCAATCAGTGGATAAAAGTGGCTTCAGCACACTTGATATGAAATTAGGACCATGCAAGGTATTTGAATAGACAGAAGTAGTACATGTGTGGCTGAGCTGAGATTTAATAATGTAAGCCTTGATCCGTGTGTCCAGGTGAACATGAGCGATCGATTTGGCCAGGTGATGATCGAGAACCTGCAGCGTCGCCAGTGCACCCTGGCAGGAGTGGAGGCCTGCCAGTCTCTGGACTCTCAGGTAACCTGACAACAAATAAGTCTTACAAGCTCAGTTGTTATTATTTGAATTGAGTGGCTTTGTGAGGCAAGTAACCTGTTAAGTCCAAAATTTAAGAATGATTTGAGGGTCTCTTGTCCGAGAGAAACTTTGCACACTCTGTCATGAGGATCTGTTACTTGTTGTACCTTTTTGTTGTTTTGTTTTTACTTTTTCATTAAGTATCTCGATGTGTGTTGTTTGCAGAAGGAGCGGTTTTTGAAGGCTGGCTGGGAGCACGCTGATGCTCTGGACATGATGACGGTCTACAGTATGCTGCCCCAGGAAGACGTGGCAAGGTAATGCCTGACATCAGCCAGTATCTGCCAAAGTACTCCATTAAACCCATTTGTACAAAAACTGCAATATTTGTCCGCTACACACTTCACACATCTTCATCTTTCATCTTATGCATTGGGACTAATCCTTCTCACCACAGCTGTAACAACCTCACCTTGTGCTCTTCTAAAAGATGTTATTGTTCAAAGGGATGCTTTGTTACCATCTGTTGATAGAGCAGTGTGAGCTTAAAGGGACACTCCACCGATTTTACACATGAAGATTGGTTGAAAGAAGTGGGCATTTACCAGGCAGAGGGTCCAACGAAAGATGTTACCAAGTTGCATTGTGGGAAGTGTAGCATCCAGATTTTTGGTGCTTGAACCATAGGAACTAAAAGCCTCTGCTGCATCCGTTTCGGCTATTCTTTTTTAAATCTGTCTCTTGCTAGTCCCCCAAATTTGTGGAAGTCCTCTACTGTAATGTATACTAAATCACTGGAATACCCCTTTAATCTTAGCACTTTTAATGTTGATGATTTAGGAGTGTTTTAATAATGGAGCCATATACTACATCTCAGACTTGAGTTTGTGTTATTAATGATTTATGACTTTCATTGACCTTGATCAGCAGCCAGTAGGAACACTGATAAAAACAAACCCTGTCCCTTCCCCTTCGGTGAAATAAACAAAAGAAGTCACATTTTTACATTGGAGGAAGGTAAATTAGAAGCTTGAGTGTTGGTGCAGAAACCTGCATTAGCAAATACTGAATGAAAGACACCTAACACTAAAAAAAAGAACATTATGTACATGAACAAACTAGTATGTGTTGCAGGCCTGTTGCTTTTTAAGGTCTTTTCTGGTCATTTGCCTTCCTTCTGTGTATAATCTGATATGAAAGATCCAATTTTAAGATGAAAATGCTGAATAGATGATGAAATGCCTCATTTCTTTTATTTCTTGCAGAATTGAGCGTCTGGAGTTCCTGGATGAGAGGGAGCTGTTGCAACAACTTCTTCAACACTACAGCATCTGCTGGGCCACCAAGGACAAACTCAATCTGGGTAACGCACAATTATGTGACAGTTACATTTAAATGAATGGGGATGTTAGCTAGGAAATGTGAAACTATGACTGCTCAGTTCCAGGATCATCTGTGACCACTATGGTGCCATGCTGTCCGTTTAAGTTTATTTACTCAGTGCTACTCATGTGTTTCATTTTTCATATTTCCATCATGTTCTGTTTCCTCAGGTCTGTCACAGTTGGCATTTTGAGTGTGAAACTGCTCCGCTGTTGGACATGCTTTACACGTGTTTACGCCAAAATTAACAACAGGAGAAGATGTGTAAAGGGAGAGAGGAAGCCCTCGTTCTCCATCAAGCCCTCGTCTGGGAGCTGTTCTCCCTGCATCAGCAGAATGTGATTATATGAGCGTCCTTTGTAATGTGTTGAAGATAAGAGGTGATTATGTTGAGAGCTGTGAAGAGGTTTGTTGCTACACTGGCACTGAATTACCAACTGTAAAATGGATCAAGTTTGTTTTTTGCTTACAGACATATTTTGTCTGTGACTACGCAATCACTTACAAAATATAGTTTCAATATCTGCTCACCTGAGTCGGAGATTAAAGAATGTATGAAGTTTGAAGAATTTCAGATGTCATATATGTGTCCTTGTCTGTTTTTTATGTGCCATTTTGATTTTATTTATTAATCAATTGTACTTCCCAGGCTCATTTTCTTGCAAAACATACATGCATGCTATAGAGCTAGTGTCAAACTTCAAGAGATGCATTACATGCAGCTACTGGTTAATTTACATTTGCCCATAACATGTTTTCTATTCTTTAACTTCAAACAGCAAAGAGGACATGACAGATTAGTTTGTGATAGATTATATTTGATGAATGCTGTTCAAGTGCGGCTGAATAAAAATGTCCTTTTGTGTAAGACTGTGTTGCTCTGTTCATTTATGCACTTTGTTATCGACTTCTTATCAGGATATCAATTGGGTTATCTGCAGTAGGAGGGACAAGCTGTAGAAAGATATCACTACGAAAAGTTGTATTTTTGTGTGTAGTTATACTGCATGTACTATAAACAGTGGATTGTGCTGTAAGGCCCTTCATTCACAGAGAAATCAAGTTTGATTTTAATGAGCATTTTAAATGGACATCTGTAAGCTTATTTAAATTTAGCTATTCTCAGAATTTAAACCGGCTTTAGTCAATATTTTTATATTAACAACGGATTGCTTGGCTACTTTTATGTGAAAGGGTTCGCTCGTAATGAGGGACCCACAGTGAATTAACATCTCACTCTGCAGTTTTCCTCAGTTTCACTGAGCTTTTTAACATTTTTCAGATTTGATTTGGTTTTCCAGCTGGCAACTTTACATGGCTGTTTTGTGACTCCCAGCGCTCTCATCAGCATAGTTTCCAGCTGCAGCAGGCGGTTCTTCTTCATGAAACACCTTGAACAACAACACCTGTTGCCTCAAAAGGCAGACTGACACAGTTAGCGACTAGCTGGTGAACATAGTGGAGCGTTTAACAGCTAAAGAGCCAGATATTTGCCCTCAGGAGACAGTAAAGACCAAAAACAGTTAAAAGGAGAGAAAATATTGGACTTACATTCACCAGATGGCCAGAAACACAACTTTAATTTAATGCTAATGTTGCCTCCTACTTGCTTGATGGGTGAATGTTTGCTAACAAGCAGTGCTGGACTGTAACTTAAGTACAATTTTAAGGTACTTGTACTTTGAGTATTTTCATTTTATGCCACTTTGTATGTGTACTTCACCACATTTCAGAGGGAAATATTGTACTTTTTACTCCACCACATTTATTTGACAGCTTTAGTCATTTTGTTCATTCAAAATAGGAAGGTTAAATCACAATTGTCCCAAGGTAATAACTAAAACCAATGATGACCCTTGGCATCCATCTGATAATAAACACCTGTTGAAGAGGGTTGTTGTCAGGGCTGTAGTCATCATTGAAGACACTGTGGTCATGTCCACGTTTTTAATGGTAGTCTGACAGGAGTTTATATTCTATATTTAAAAATCTACATTTTGGAGGCAAATTTTGTACTTTTTACTCCACTACATTTATTTGATAGCTTTAGTTACTTTGCAGATTTAGATTATTCATATTTATTATAACATATTATTATAGGTTAAGCTACCCAGCAGTGTGTAAAGTAATTGAAATTAGCCCCACATCTACCAACATTAAAGTGATATACACATTAATGCATCGCTAATTATAATCCAGTAATATAACATATATGATTCTAAAATGGACCATTCTCCAAAATGAGTACTTTTGATACTTTGTTGTTGTGTTGCTGTTTCTTTCATCCTTATCTGTATGTGTGTGTGTGTGTTCTATGACACTCAATAACACAGTGCTAATAATTTTATGAGCTTCACATGATTGAGTGTCTTGGGAGTATAAATAATCGCAGGAAGGTGGGGCATCAGAGAAAAAGCACATGGGGGATATGCGTATGTCCTTTACTCATCATCTTAAGAACAAGTGAACCTGACACAGAAAGGGTTTGTCCCCCCAATTCAGGATGTCAGGGGCAGAAACCAAGACAGAGGTCTTCACAATAGCTGAGATGGGAGAGCCGGTAGTGGGGAGAAGCGTGAGCAACACAAACAAGAAGAGACGCGTCTTTGAGCAGTATGTGCAGCCCTGCCTGGCTGAGCTGTTTGGGACGAGCCTGTTTGTGTTTGTGGGGTGTGCGTCTGTTATTGGGAATGCTGGGACAGGTGGTGTCATCCAGCCTGCTGTGGCACATGGACTGGCGCTGGGAGTGCTGATCATGGTGTTTGGGCAAATTAGGTAAAGAGTGATGACATTCAGTTTTGCTGTGTGTGTTTTAAATGCTGGATAATGTTTGTTTCTGAGCTTTTCATTTCTTGTTTTTTACATTATAAGGAAGGTCTCCATGATATTTTGGCAGCTTGCTCTTAATTTCCTGCCAAAATCATGTGTAGAGCAACATGAATTGACTTATTTAAAGTGAATTTGCCTTAACATGTGAGCACAGAGTGGGCTATATTAACAGATATTTTAAAATAGTCTCACCGACTTGCTCAATTTCATACAACAAAGTTAGTACAAATACAAAAAATCACTTGCAAATTCTGTTTATCCCATGTCGAATCGATAGATGTTGTTATTATCAGTTCATCTTTGAGAGACGGAGTAAAGTTCATTATGTTTTATTGCAGCGGGGGGCACTTTAACCCTGCGGTGTCACTGAGCATCTACCTGTGTGGAGGGATGGAGCTTCCTCTGCTGGTGCCTTATGTCCTAGCTCAGATGTTGGGAGGGATGGCTGGTGCTTTTTTGGCCAAGGTAAGGAAAAACTACTGAAGCCCAATTCTGCCAGGAAAAGAACAAAAAAAAAAAAAGATGAAAGGTTAGTCATGATAAAAATAAAAAGTCAAAATTTTAACATACGCTGTCACAATTATTTTTACTCACTAAATCAAACTTATGAGATAAGTTAAAATATTAGATAATAAATCTAAATCTTGATTTACTATCAACATCTTGACTTAGTAATTCAAAATATTGACTTAAATTCACACAATTTTGACTTGGTCTGTTAAAGGTTTGACTTAATATCTCAGAATTTTGACTCAGTAAGTCAACATTTTGACTTATCTCATTATTGTGATTTTTTTGTTGAAAGTTTGACTCAACAAAACACTAAACAACTGGTATCTTTAGTTACCTTTAATCCTGGTAGCACGTGGTCTTGATTTCCTGGCATGCTTTGTTGGGTAAAAATAAATAAATACAAGGTGAAAATAAATTACAACTATTCACTCCATCACTGGATGATGTACTATATATTCAATTTGTTTTACTTGCAGGCAGTGTACCCCTCTAGTATGTATGCTGCTTCCCTTGGAGGAGCCTTTGACGTAGCCACCAATGATCTGGGTAAAACCACTCTGGCAGAGGTGGTACTGACCCTGCTCCTTACCACAGTGGTCTGCATGGGGGCCGTCAACAGCCAAACCCGCACACCGTGGGCTCCTTTCTGCATCGGCCTCACTGTGACTGCCAACATATTTGCTGGGTAGGAGCCTCGGCTGTCGTCCCCAACATCACCATTATTCCATTTATGTCTATCAGGATTTTTGAAATATTGAGGTCATGATGGCAAAAGGAAAGTCTGTGCATTTAGTTTATTTAGTTAACTGTTCAGTTTCTGCTAGTTTTATTTAAATGAAGCAGTTCTTATTCCTCTGGAAATCAATAGCTGCTCATAAACACAACTAACTAAACTCTAACTAAAATACCTCAGGACATACTCCATTTTCACTAATTAGTACATAACATATAATTATCTCTAGCAAATTATAAGAAAATTATGGAGCCATAAAAATAGTGTTAATGTTTTATTTCCCTACATGAAGGTGTAAATGCTCCAAGCTCCCAGGATGAAACCCTAGTGGAGGAATACTAAATCTTTTACCTTTTGTTGGCCTAAAAGTATTCAAATAAATGTACTATGTCTAAAATATTGGAATCAGCACTCCTCCACACGTGTTTATTATCAGTTCTCAGATGGATGCCAAGGGTCGTTACTGGTTTTGGTTATTACCCTGATAGGGCTGTTGGACTGTCAGTTTAATGTTTAATATCTATTTAGGTACAATTTCTATATAACCTTCCTATTTTGAATGAAAATTATAATCTACACCGTAACTAGTAACTATAGCTGTCAGATAAATGTAGTGGAGTAAAAAGTACAATATTTCAATCTGAAATGTCATGTCATTTGAGGATTAAAACTGTTAGCAGCCTTGTTACAGCGTTGCTATGTGCTGGCTGTTGTTTCAGAGGGATGGTGTCCGGAGCCTGCATGAACCCTGCCCGAGCCTTTGGTCCTGCGGTGGCTGCCAACCACTGGAACCATCACTGGGTCTACTGGGTTGGACCCACTTGTGGTGGACTGCTCACTGTCAGCTTCATCAGGTATGTATAGTTCAGAACACAATTTTCCACTGTTACTATTTAACAGGCTTTCCAGGTTTTTTGAATGTAATAAAATCTTAAGTTGGTTAAGCTGGTTATATGCACCAGCTGGTTAGCCACTAGTGTGGCTCTGGAGTGATGTTTTTCCGAGTGGGTCCCCATTTGTTGTTATAATGCATGCATGGGCGGCTTGAATCACATCGTGCCATGCTATTCCACTGATCGACAGTTGGTGGTGCTCATTTGAAAACAAACATAGCAATGTACCCAGAAAGGCAGTGAAGAAGAAGACTGCTATCAAGCAAACTTAGATGTAAACAATGCTGCATTTGAAATATATATTTTTTGGCTTTGAAAATGTTTTATGAGGAAGGAAATGCACTCAATGTATTTGTTAGACCTCAATGATACACACGGTGGTTTGGTGAGAAACACTGAATGTAAACTTTTGTTTGTTTACTAGAAAAATCCACATGGCACCTTTAATAATTGCAGCTAAAATCAAACAGTATTTCCAGTATTGTTTTGGTTGTTTGTGGCACTTTCCCTCCCTTGTGGTATCAACATACAAATAAAGAATACAGAGATGTTAATGATGACGACTTCTTTTCAGTTCATATGCCACACATGATGCTGAAATGTCAGCAGTGTGGGTGACTATCTCACGTCGATAGAATGGTGTATAGATAAGGGGCTGGTTTAAACCTGAACGTTCCATTGCTAAATAGATTTTTCTTAGTAAGCAGTTTAGTATTAACAGTAGCAACCCCCCTCCTCCTTATACACTGGACTTCACACCCAGTCTAACCTTACATAGAGACAAAAAACTGCTCCTGTAGCACCACCCACTGAGCTTTAGCTTCATAACCGTCTGACCTGCTACCTACTTCCCTGTCTTAGTTCAGTCAAGCAATTACTAACTATTAAACATGCCTCTTAACCATGGACGGATTATGAGACAATGGGCCCCTGGGCACAGACATGTAAAATGCCCCCCACCCCCTCCTACACAGCATCAGGACCTCCAGACTTAAACAGACACAAAACAATTATAGTCATTTTGCATCTCTTTGTAGTTGTTTTCTATCTTTGTAGTTGTTTTCCATCTCTTTGTGGTTGTTTTGGGTCTCCTCTTAGTCAGTTTGTGTCTGTTTGTGGTAGTTTTGCGTGTCTTAATTGTTTTGTGTCTAGGGGGACCCCTGATCCCTTGGGTCCCTGGGTCTGTGCCCATAGGCCTGTTCAGTAATCCATCCATGTTATTAAATCATACTCAGTGCTGTTGTGAATGACAAATAATGATCAGTCCACTTATTGAAGTATCACTCTTTTGCAGGTTGTTGTTTGGTGACCAGAAGACTCGGGTTGTGTTGAAATGAATGTCTAATTTATTAAAGAGGAAGAGAGAGAGGACACCAAACAAATGTGTGCAAATATATTGGTCCTTGAACCAGCTATAATTGTTGGCTCCTACTCAATGACATGTTTGTATTTCACGATTCAATAAAGTGTTGACTTGATAGTGATCTGATAGCTACTCCTAACTTGGACTTTACATGTTTGATGACTGCTGCTAAAGGTCCAGAGACATTTGATAATAAATTCCATACACACAATTTCATACGAATGACCACTTTTTCTATTATCTATTTACAGACGTTTTGTTCTCATTGTTTGGGTCAGAGTCCTGAATGGAAAACCATTCTTTGATAGCTTTATTATTTAAAAGACGGTTCAAGGCCAGGGCCAGGAAACTGCATTGTACAATAAAGATTAAAATCATAAACTGGTGGACTTAGATCAATAGAAACATTTTAATAAGTTAAAATGAAAAGCTTTCTAAAAATAGATGTTTTCCAAGACTTTACATATGTGTCCAAAAAAATTGGATGATGATGGTTGCAATAATGATGAAGATGGATTATAAGCTCTGTACAGCCATGCCAACTTATCCATCAACTGTACACATGCAAGGCTGTAGCAATCACACATAGAAACTGCATTCAACATTTTTTGTCTCATTAAAGGAATATAAGAAAAGGCATGCAGTAATGGAAAAAGTAATCAAATAATATACAGTACCTACAAAAACAACAACATAGATCGGTCCATAGGTGTACAATTACCACTTCTTCATCTTTAACAATGTATTGTATTTATAAGGTTTTTTAATGTAAAATCTTAATCTGCAAAGCGGCTTGTAACTATAGCTGTTAAATAAATGTAGTGGAAGAAAAAGTACAACCTTTCCCTCTGAATAGTAGTACAGTGGAAGATTAAAGTAGCATAAAATGGAAATATGCAAGTAGAGTGCAAGTCTCAAAATCATGCTTAAGCACAGTACTGTAAAATGTATTGGTAAATGCACTTAGTTACTTGAGTATCAAATGTAAAAGTAATATTCACATGAGTGTAACACACTTGGGTGTGTAGAGTGCACTAAGGCACTAACCCATATTGAGTAGTGTAAAGTCTATGATCCAGGTCTATCTTATCTATATAGGCTACTGTCGGGTTAGTATGCCTGTGCATTCAAGTAAAGGAATGATAATGATGAATAAAATGCACTTCTCAAAATCTCTGACCCCACTTACTGAGGTCAACCTTAATCAGCTCATGTCTTGTTTTGAATCTTCTCATCCCTTTTACTAAAGGTCACTTTGAGGACTCTCTCCAGGACTGGATCACCTGGCCTGACTCCACCTCAAGACGGAGGTGGGCAGGTGTCAAGGAACATGTTTGGGCGGGGATTGTATTGATACAATTAGTATATCCTTCACCTTTCATGTTTTATTACCTGTGACGCAATTCCAGGTTCAGTGTTCCAGTTGCTGGTGATGATTATAAATAACCACAACACCTTGTAGTATCCTCGACTTTGAGTCGGGTGCAGGTGCAGGTGCCAGAGTTGCAGAGCTAGAGTATCTTATGAGAATCAACCTGGAACAGAAGTGTCTTATAGGCAACAATCAAACAAGCAACAATGGGAGTTGAGAAAATGGAAATGGAAGACACAGACTCGACTCTGATGGAGAAGGGCAAGAAGCCGCCTGTGTCCAAACCTCCCAACAAATATGAGAAAGTGTTCCAGCCCTGCCTGGCCGAGATAGTGGGGACCATGTTCTTCGTTTTCATCGGCTGTGTGTCTGTCATCGAGAACGTGCCAGCAGCTGGACGGCTGCAGCCGGCCCTGGTGCATGGACTGGCTGTGGCAGTGATGGTGGCGGTCATGGATAACATCAGGTAATTTGTGCAAAGAATAGAATGAAATAGAGTCAGGTGATGTGTTTTCTTAATTAGCCTCATGTATTTTGAGTAGTGTGGGTCTCTCTGAATGGGTTTCTCTGCTGCTTCTATGCTCTCTAGTGGCTCCCATTTCAACCCTCCCTTCACTATTGCCATCTACCTGTGTGGAGGCATGGACCTGATGCTGGTGGGACCCTACCTCGTCAGCCAGCTGATTGGAGGAGTGCTGGGAGCTGGGATGTCCAAGGTCAGTTGAAGGTGAACTGCACAATATTATTAGTGACCTTAAAATCCTCAATAACACATTTCATAGATAATGACCCCTACGGAACGATACATCAACGCCACAGGAGCCGCGTTTGACATCCTCAAGTCAGACAGCCAGCTGACTGGAGCTATCTTTGGGGAGGTGGCCATGACCTGCATGATCACCATGGTGGTGCTGCTGGTGGCGGTCAACGGCAAGACGAAAACCCCGCTGGCTCCTTTCCTAGTGGGCTGCACAGTCATCATTAACATCCTGGCAGGGTGAGATAAAAGGGCGATGACCATGATGTGCATTAACGGTTTAATGTGTTGAACATTCACCCCGAATTTGATTTGAAGGTAAACCAGCTGCTACTCGCCACTTTCACTTGCATGAATTAATTTTTCTCAGATCCAGCTTCAAAGTATAATACCACTGATAATAATGGACATTTAATTCAAAGTTAATAAAGTTTCCCAAATTGAAATAGTGACATAAAAATAAAAGAATAAAAATTAAAAAATGTATCAAGACAAACATTTGAAATTGAACACTGATGTAGGTATGTTATTGGCCAAAAACTATTTATTTTGTTATTTATTTATTTTATTTGAAAGGCAGTGGTTATCCTTATTAATTTAATTTGATTTAATCTTGTCCAAATCCACATTTGTTTTCGCAAATGTCTTACATTATTCAATTATTTCAAAATAAAATTATTTTAAAATCATTTTAAAATTATTATTTAGTTAATTATTTCACAATCAATTCACCAAAAACTTGAGTCACTAAACGGAATAGATTGATTTAAAATGCAAGTTGATGCAGCAAAATTAATTCTGTTTTCGTTTTTTATTATAATTTATTGTAATGTTACGATTTTTCTAATCTTATTTTTCACTAATATGATGTTTTTTGTTTTTTTAAATAACCACATCATTACGAATTATGCGATTGTACGATGATATTTTTGCTGCCACAGTTGTAAGACATTTTTTGATTTTAACAAACATTTCAAATCGTTTTAATAATTTAACTTTTTTTATTCCTTGTCTGTACAGGGGTGATGTATCAGGAACGTGTCTGAACCCTGCCAGGGCTTTCGGCCCAGCTGTGATGGCCAACTACTGGACCTACCACTGGGTTTACTGGGTGGGACCCATAGGAGGAGGTCTGGTGGCCGCTGCTCTGCTCAAGTAAGAGAAGCCTGGTAGATATGATTGGATGTTTGAATGAATAAATGAATAAAATGACACAACGTCTCTCTTTCTCTTTCAGGATCATTCTCGGTGATGATAAGTTACGAGTCGTCCTGAAATCATAACAGCCTGTATTGTGTGTTTATTGCCATGCAGGCGACAATAAACCTGTAAACATTGTCTTTCTTATATCAGTAGATACTTTTGATCATGTCATAATGCCATGTGGTCAGTCTGATGCTGTAGTTTTCTTTTTTTTTTCCTTCCATGTCAAACTGTGATCACTGTGTGGATTCTTCAGTATGAAATAAAGATGAAAATATATAGATGTTCCCCTGCCCATAAAAAAGTAAAAAATAAACGCATGTATAGACTTCATACTGTTACTTGTGCATGTGTGAAGTGATAACACGTTTGAGGAGACAGAAAAGACAGAATCAGTTTTCGGCGGCTTGCAGTTCATGCTTTAATTTTTCAACACGAGTTACATGGTCGTGCGTGGCAGACCGCATTCCACACTGCAGGCAGCTCAGCGGTATCTCTCGGAGAGAGCCAGGGACACGCCGACCAGGAATTTATCGAAGGAGACGTGGACCTCAGGGGTAAAGTCCTTGGGGAACATGTTGGCGAGCACCACGAGAATGCAGTGGGACAGGATCTGCGGATGACAGAGAAATGTATAGCAAATATGTGGTTTGAAATTCAAAAATATATGTATTATACATTTATTTAATTCCAATATAACAAGGGGAAGAGTTCGTTATTTTCACTTTCCTCACATGTAGCTTAAAAATGCCAGTGTAGAGCAAAACATGCTCCAAGTACGATCTCAAAACTGGTGAATCAGCTTTAGAGAGAAACATTTCTTTCAGTAGATTAAGATTCCAACACTGCAATAAAGACTTGGTGGCTTGTTGAAATACTTTTTTGCAGCAGCAGCAGCACAAATGCGTAATTTATGGGTAAATCAAGCTCTACCCGTGTGTAAAAGTACGGGCCGGTTAGAGCAGATCTCAACCTCGGTATAAGGTGAAAGTAACGACTAGAACGTCACCTCAGCACATCTGACCTCTATCATGATATCATAATGTACAAGATGTACATGATGAGCCCTGTCTCACCTTGAAGTTGGCCGGGTCCACTCTCAGCTGGAAGGCGTGCTGCTCGCTGAGCTCCAGCAGGCCGTTAGTCAGGTCGTCAATCTTGGCCACAGCCAGAGCGATTCCACCCATTACCTTCTTTCCGTGGGCCTTCACGGGAGCAGAGCCGGGACTCATGTCTGCCCAGTGGGAGAAGTAGGTCTTGGTTTGCGGATAGACGCAGAGCATCCTGTGAAGTTGGAGAGGACGTTAAGTGGTGGGTATGTTTGGAGAGCTGCGCCAACTGAACATGGAGCTAGATCTAGACTCTCTATAATATTAGGACTTTTAAATTATTTTCTGCGTTGAAGGTTGCTATTGATCAGGCTCCAGTGGCGCAATCGGTCAGCGCGCGGTACTTATAAGACAGTATTCAGCCGAGTAATGCCGAGGTTGTGAGTTCGAGCCTCACCTGGAGCAGTTTTGGTGATGATAACGCTCCATAAACACTAGAACCATTTCTGATTGACTTGTATATGTGCTTGCTCTGAAAAGTAGGTTCAGTGTCTATGACGAGCTACGTTGTAACAATTGTCAAATTAGGTCTATTTTGAGTTAGATTTAAATGTAGAGCCGGTTTAACATTGTTGGAACGTCAGACAGGCTCATCACTTTTTTTGAAGTTGGAATGAATTCACTGTGTTGTACTAGTAAACAATTTAAGCAACGAAGTAATTAAACTTCCCCTATTAGTGCGCCTAAGCGAGACAATAACGCAGGTTGGAGCCGAGACTTTGTTGCACTGTGACACACATCAGTGACTGGCGTGATCTTAGGCCTTTCTCTCAATCAAACAAATCGCTGATCGGCTTTAGAAATAAAGTAATGGCATGTTATAAAATTACCTCTGATATTAACTTGATGTATGAGTAGAAGTGACACTTACCTGCTCAGAGCGTCAGCTCCAATAGCATCCGCAGACTTGGAGACTTTGGCCCACAGGGCCTTGACGGTGGTCTTGTCTTTGTCGGTCAAACTCATGTCGGCTTGGTTCTCTCGCTTTCTCTCGTCCTGAATCAGAATTGGGGTTCTACTTAAATTCAGTTGGCTCGAGAGTCACACCCACTGAAACGGATGCCAAGCCGCGTCCACTGACGCAGATCTGACCCTTCCTCCCTGCCTGATAGAAACTTCAGTGGCTGGATGCCAGCCCGAGAGGTGGTATCTGCTGCTCACATCGTGGGCGTCAGTTGGCAAAATGATCATTTACGTTTCCCACCACGTTGTGGTTTGTTGGTAGAAGTTGGGGATGAAGCAGAGTCCCCCCCTCTGAGGTGCAGGAGGACATCTCAGGTCACAGGAGGCAGAAGCAGCGATGTCAGGAGCACAAACTCTGCCATACTAAGAAGCATGGGTGAGTTTACGCCCCAGTGAGTGACGTGAAGTTGATATCAATAAACGTGATCCCTGTTTGGATTCAGAACACTTACTTGTATTAACATTCATTATCTCCTCTCGCACCACAGAAGAAAAGTTGAATATTTTTGCACAGTGTGAGGACAGGCTTATTTCTGAAGTGTATTCCTACTCATTTGAACATAGGCCTGTACAAGAAAGTAAGTATTGATTCATGTTTGTAATGGTTTTGGACTAAATCGACACAATTAAGCCATAAAGTGCAATAAAGTGTTTTTTTTTTCATTCCCACAATTTTCTAAAAACGTTTTATTTAACAAGCCAGAAAAAGATTATGGGTCATTTGAAGACACCGGTTACAAGAATTCAGATGATGCATGCATGCACATTCTGCATTTTGATCAAAAGACTATGAAATTAGTAACAAAAGTTTATTTGGACTTTCTGCAGCATGCCGCGCGCACTCGATTAATAATTTCCTAAAAATAATTGCAGTCTTATGGCGTTGCAGCTGTAAAAGCCCTATAAGATTTAAGCTATCAGTGATTTCATTTTTTAATTCGGCATTTTTGACTCTGGCCTTACATTTAAATAGCGCTCATTATCTTTATCACAGGCCTCAAGTATATTCTTAATCAAAACATATGTGAATGTTGGCAGCAGGTGCCTGGGTGGAGGGGGCGCTGCTGGAGATAACACCAGTGTGGTTCTGTAGATAACTCTGTCATAAGACGCTCTCCGACCGGACTGCTTGGCAGAGCCAGTGATATTCAGTGAAATTGGAAATGAAGTCGAATAATTCAATTCAAATTAATTCAGTTTTATACAGAGATGCAAAGCTATAGTTGTGGTAATGGTATTGATGATAACACCAACAGAAATAATATTAAATATAAATAAATAATAAACACAAATAAAGTTGCTTTCATCATTTATTAAAGGCCATTGTTTTTATACCTGTTTGTATTCTTACCCAAGCATACTACTGAGCAATGCTGCACTTCAGTTTTTATTTTATTTTCTGTTTTATCTTTTGGAGGTATGGGGGTTAAATTAAATGTATATGCATATATTCTGAAAATGTGAACACAGGTTCACATACATGTTTCCTGTTGTTTTCATTGAAACATGAACACATGTAGGCCTACTTTGCTATTTTAACAAATAATGACTGATGGTGACAAAATAAATACGGTCCCCTGAGCATTACTGCTTTCTTTATAATAACAACAAAGTCAAAAGACAACAGTTAAGGATTCAATTATTGTCCCGAGAGCAGAAAACAGGGCCGATCCTGCAGGTTAAAGGAGCAGAACGAACACTGGAAAACTTCAATTTAAAAAGAGTTTAATGTGCAGTGTGTCCTGATTTGAAGTTGTGTGTGGAAGAAGATTCATTTCAAACAAGAAAAAATAAAGTGTGCTAACTTGAACAGTTTTTTTAAAGCACAGATCCACCCACGTTTGTACACCGTAGTTAAATTAAATCTCAACCTCTGGCATCTTCGTAAATGTGTAATATTATCAAACATTCCAGAAATGTCTGGAGACGTCTGTAGTTTATCTGAAACTCTTCATCTCCAGCCTATCACAGCTGTCTTCTCATTTAGGGCGGGGGGAGCTTTGGCACATTTAAATAGACGGGGGTCGTGCTGAGGCAGTATTCAGCCTTTTCCTTCAAGCCTGAACAAAAATTAAACAACAGCAGCCATGGTCGAGTGGACTGAGCAGGAGCGCAACATCATCACCAGCATCTTTTCCAACCTGGACTATGAAGACATCGGCCCCAAGGCTCTGTGCAGGTACTGACAACACTGCTCGTGAAGCCCAGCTGCTATGATTTATAAAGTTGATATATAATTATACAGTTTCTGGGACATGTAGTTAATTCTTCGAATTCCACGCTGAAGTGTCTCTTCCCCTACAGGTGTCTGATCGTTTACCCCTGGACTCAGAGGTACTTCAGCTCCTTCGGTAACCTCTACAATGCCGACGCCATCAAATCCAACCCGAACGTCGCAGCCCACGGCATCAAGGTGCTGCACGGTCTGGACCGGGCTGTGAAGAACATGAACAACATCAAGGCCACCTATGCCGAGCTCAGCGTCCTGCACTCCGAGAAGCTGCACGTCGACCCCGACAACTTCAAGGTGAAGTTTCAGCCCCTCGCGCAAAAATATCTCCCTTCATTGTCTGTTTGCACACACACACAATTTAAGGAGTTTGACATCACAGAATCTCACATATATGTTGGGATATATGTAGCCTACCAAAGAAAATTTCACTACAAAACATGTCAAAATGTAGGTAAATATGTGCAAACATTGAAAGCATTATCGATAAGATCATATTTCAAAATGCAGTTTTCCATGATGCCAAATATTTCACTCTGTGTGTAATGAACCTATATATGAGTTTCACTTTC
Organism: Macquaria ambigua; assembly: GCA_008360985.2. Taxonomy (NCBI): domain Eukaryota; kingdom Metazoa; phylum Chordata; class Actinopteri; order Centrarchiformes; family Percichthyidae; genus Macquaria; species Macquaria ambigua. Next base: position 268,500 of record VMKM01000344.1, read on the forward strand.
TGAATTGAATTACTGAAATAAATGAACTTTTCCACGATATTCTAATTCATTGAGATGCGCCTGTATAAGAATGATATTTAATTGTTTTTCTCCTTTGTGTAGCTGCTTAGTGACTGCTTGACCGTAGTCATCGCCGCCAAAATGGGAAACGCCTTCAACCCTGAAACGCAGGCCGCCTGGCAGAAGTTCCTGGCCGTGGTGGTGTCTGCTCTGGGAAAGCAGTACCACTAAACACAGCGGCCTCCGCATCAGGACACCGGAAGCAGATCTAACCTCTGCTTGTCTTATGTGTCTCCTCAATAATGAAATAAAGACCCACTGACGCAGTCTATTTGTTGTACCTATGTTTTCTTTCATGCGTGCATAATTACGCACTGTATGGTGCTGATTGAGGAAGGTGCAAAGGCAAAATTACAGACTAATAAGAAGTTGCCATACTAAAAAACGTCATTATTCAAACAAAGACATACATTGAGTTAATGATACTGTATAATAAGATTATAGTGACCTATAAAACTAACATGAGTCCGACCGACCTTACTGTCGTTGTTTTTGAAAATTAAACTGTACGGCGGTTTACAGATGTTGCCTTTATGCATGAGACTTTAATGGTTTGCGGTTGATGCAGTATGTAGCCTTTGCTATCTTGTTAGCAAATCATTTGGATCTTCTTGGATGTCACTTTACACTCTCACCCGATTCGACTGTTATCAGGCTATTGAACAGGCGTTATCATCACACATCTGCCCCAAATATTAGTAGGTTTAGTAGCCCCCTACTAGCCCACATATTTGGCACAGATGTGTGATGATAACGCCTATTCAATAGCCTGATAACAGTCGACACTCTACTTCATACTACTGCCATACTGATACTGTACATACATATTCTACTGCACTGGCTCCACTTGCATACTTACCTGGTTAGCCTACTTAGTGTTCAAAACCTCTTTACATCTCCATATATATATATATATATATATATATATACACACACACACACATCACTGTACACCTGTCTGCAACAGTATTATATTCTATTACATATTATATTATATATATTATTCCTATATTTTAACTCTAGTCTCTAGTGTAATTGTTGTGCATATGACAATAAAGAACTTGAAACTTTTTTGGTAAGACAAACAAGTGTAAATAAACTGTAAGCACAATACAAAGATTTCCACAAGAGGTAATACGAATAATTATGTGTTTTAGGCCAAATGAATCCTCCTCCTGATTGTTGTAAGGTTTTCGGTGTGGATTTCAGTCTAGAGGTGTCCGCGTGACGCTCGAACTTATCACGCATTTGGACTATCTCAGACTGCAGCTCAAAACAGATAAGAGCTCGAGCCCTAACGATGCCTCAGTTTGCAGAGTGAAGCTCAAAGCCACATAAGGACCCGACAGAACAACAAATAACGCGACCTAATTTCAACAGAAAGCGTCACCTCTCCAACAGAAACAGAAACTTTGACAGGTGAGAACATTTTCTGCCGTGTTACATGTTAATAATGATGAGAGGGTATTTCCCGAGGGCATCACATTCCATGTTTATTTCAGCACCACAGACAGCTCCGCATTCACCTATACTTTATTTCAGCACCACAGACAGCTCCCCATTTACTACTAAAACATCAAACAGGCTAATTTTATACTCTAGACTTCTAATTGTTTTCATAATGCAGAAGAGGAAAAACGTTATGTATGATTTTTTTAGAGAACAGATATCATCAAAATCAAGTAAAAAATGTGAAATTGAAAGATTACGTGTGGCAACACTGTATATACTAAAATACTTAAAAGGTGGGGTAGGCAGTATTTTTTTGGCATCACTGGCCAAAAATCCCATAATAACCGTTCAGCATACTGTAATTCAAGTGGTCTGAGAAAACTTCTTCTGCCCCTCCTCTTGGCTCTGTTTTCGGGCTTTGGGAAATCCAGCCTGTGACGGAAGACACTGGCCAATCACCTGTGATTTCAGACAGAGGGCGTGTTCCTATTGGCTCTTCAACAAATGCAGATGCACGAGCACATCCCTTTAGATGGTGAAAGCATGATTCAATGGCAGAAAATCCTGCAACTTGTGGTACATTTCCAATACCTCCTTTGCCTATAGTGGTGAATAGTACAAAGTCCCAGCCCCACACGGAGCTTTGGGCTCATTATGTTTGATGCCATGGCACTCGTAGCCTACCAACAAGTGGCAAAGAGGCATGATGACAATTGACAAACAGTGGGGAATAACTTTTGACAGTGGCGTGCGTGCGTGCATACGTGTGTGTGTGGTGTACTAGCCTCTCATCCAGCTGTTAGATGGCGTTGCCTCTGAAGCCTGGGGCACTCTGCTCTGCGGCCGCAAAGCGCTGGACGGGTGTTTTTGAGAAGACACGTCGAGGCGAGAGGGACCAGGGTCTCGGTGAGGCTCACGCTGTGGAGAGTGAGCCCTATGAGGCATGAGGTTTTGCAGGGGAACCTATTCCTGCTGCTGTTCGAAGTTGTGGGTTTGGCAAGAGGGGCTTAGTGGAGTGATATGAGGCAGCAGAGAGAGAGGCGGAAGGTTTTGCATAGGTTGCACAGGTTTTGCCTACCCCAGCTTTAATGCAGGTAAGAGTGGAAGAATAAAGTCACTTTAAGTAAACATAAATAAAAATTCATGTATTATTTCATTGTTGTAAAAAGGACATCAAAATTACAATAATAAATACATCAGTATGTTAGTTCATTTCTGACATGAAATTTAAGCAGTCCTGATCGTACATTAGCATGTCTGGCAAACAGCCTCCATCGATACTTCAGCCAGATCATACTTATTGATCTTGTCATGAAGGGTTTCTTGTGGTCAGTCTGGAGTGTTGACATACGTCTGGGTTTCAGGGAAAGCACATCTTTCACCGGAGCATTCATCGTCCATCAGACACCAGAGTCATGAGCAGCCCACGCTATTCCAGACACAGAGAGGAGGGAGAACAAAGACAGCAAATTAGTGACTACAGAATATACCTAGTGACAACTGCAGTGTATAGTTCATCTGGAAAAAACTCATTATAATGAGCGATAGAGGGACACAAATTCAAGTTACCTTGTCTTGAGTTTCTTGGCTGTCTGCAGCCTGACTGACTCTCCGTCCTCCGGCATGTCTGTCAGGCTGCACAGACAGGTCTTCTGGCACCATAATTTAGCTCAGAGGTTCCTCATATTCTTCTGGCTCTACCTTTATTGTCACTGTCTCTGTCTCCGATTCCACAGACTCCTCTTCTGACTCGGAGTCCACAGACGCCTCCTCTGGCTCGGACTCCAGAGGCTCCTGATATGACTCTGGGCTTTAACAAGCAAATGGAGAGAAGAGCAAATACATCATACCTGATGTTCACATTCTACCAATACTAAAATTAAACTAAATTGTATTCTGTCTATTTAGGTACCTGCCAGCAGCTGTGGTACTCTCGGCCTCATTATTACAGTTTTTTGAGTCATCATCAGGATACGAGCATGGGTCGAATCTAAACCTCTTGACTGGTGTGCCGTTTGCGGTTACAAAATCAAGGGGAAACTCAAGTGTAGATGTGTCGCATTCAACACTCCTGTGTGGAGCCCTGGCCTGTATAGCTGTGAATAAACAACACAGATGATATGCTGAGATTATACAAAAAGAGCAACATTAATACAGAGTATTAATAATGAATAATTTAGGGGCTTTGCAATGGTTTTGTTTGGTGAATTTCAAAGACTCAAAGTTGGCGTTGGTCACAATGAGATGGCATTAAAAACACACTTGAATTAAAAGCAGAATATCAACCTTAATTCAGCTTTAGATTAATTAATTATCCAAAATAGTACTGATGAATCCTTGCTTGCCTTATTTGAGTCAAAGCAGAGGGTGTTCAGTATTCTGGTGCCCAACACTTATGGCCTGAGCAGATGATAAACTCAGCCTGACTGTACATCTCACCTTTACTTCTCTTGAAGGGCTTCCTGTTAGCTTGTGTTGAGACGTTATGCTTTCCAATCTGAGCAGTCTGGCACTTGACATGGTTTACACATGGCTCAGCTCGACAAAAAGCATCCGTGGTGCTCACCTCAGTCTGGCAACCCACATCTTTAAGGATTTTGGACTGAGGAAACAGAAGTTGTGTTTATGGTTCTCACACCAAAATAAATAAAGCTAGTAGTTTAAACCTTAAACTACTAGAGTCTTACTTGAACCACTGGCTGAAAACATATCTGCATTTAAATTGGACTTTGCCTCACATAAGGTCTGTGGTTACAACATGCTTTAAAGTTCCACATTTCAAAATATGCTTAAACCCACTATTTAAAGTCTACTGTAATTTAACGAATTCCTTTAATTTACAGGTCCAGTTTTGTTGCCTCTTTTACTAAAGCAAAACCGTAGAAAAAAAGAACTGGCTGACTGCTCATTTTAAATTATAAATGGATCCTAAATGTCTGTAAACAGAGCTTCTTCTTCTCGCACAAAAAAAGCTAACTCAACTAACGTTACACAACCAAAGAGTTAAAGGTGCTACAGCCCAGCTAAGTAAATAAGTTTCAGTCACATTTTCAGCAGTCACCTGCCGACCCTCTGGTGGATTTGGAAGCGCATCTTCGGACAGGTGAAGCCGGGCGGCAAAGCCCATCTGCACCTGGGTGTAGTTGGTGAAGCACTCAGGGGAGAAGTGGAGGGCGCAGACTCTCAGCTTGGAGGTCCGAGAGTCCTCCGGCAGGCCGAGGATCTGCAGCCACCGGAGAGTCCGCACACGGTCAGTCGGGAGAGACAACAGCTTCGTGGTGCTTTTACAACCCGGGAAAGTACATGTCATCACCATCCTGGTAAACCTCGAAAAGGCGTATGCTAACCTACTAGCTAGCTACAATTCCCAAACAAGCTAACAACACTGCAACTGTTGCTGTCACCACAACTTGTAAAAGTACACCTAAACACGAAAACAACGCTACATTAGATTCATTTGAACAAGTATTATAAACTGTTAGTGGTGCATACGGATACATATACGTAGCAAACACACTTATCTAGAAGTTATAGACATGTATTCATTATTTTTAAAGTTAAGACTATCGAGTTGGTTACGTATGTATGATTTCTTCTTCTACGGCAGCTATTTCTTCTTCTTGTATTTATTGGCGGTAGGAAAACCGCATTACCGCTGCATTACCGCCACCCACTGGACTGGAGGTTAAAGCGGTATTTGTCAATAAAAAAAAAATATATATATATACTAGATTTGCTAGGCTGCATGTTTTGTGTTGTGTCTTCGCAATGAGGTTTTTAAATATAGACTTAATGATAAAAGGCTGAAAAGCTGTTTGAGGTTCAAAGTTCACTCAAGCAATTGAGAAAACAATCTCACCACAAGGTCCCTTTAGTAGCCAAAAATGTGTCTGTCCAAACAATTTTTAGAGTCTATTGTAAAAACAAATCACTCGTTTTACTGATGAAATCTGTCATTTATTTTTAATATGTTTGTATTATTTTGAAGTTTGCCTCTGTTTCTGACCAAAATATCATCTTACGAAATGGTGGCGCTGTTGCAGTATAATTAACCCAGGTCACTTTGCTGTTGTTCTGATGCTGTCCAGTAGGCTAGATTGTGGTCTAATCCTATGAGTTTAATCCTGCCAGGTGCACAGGTTAATTTATATGTTTCAGGGTGCCACTGGTTTCCATTCTTGCCAGTATAATATGAAAATCAACCTGCAGAGATTTAAAATTTGTTACACATTTTTATTAATACAAAACATTGCACTATAACAACCACACATATATAAATATTTCATATCATATAGCATCTTAAATGGTTCATATGCATCCTAAAAACACAGGGCTGGGTCTCATCTGTATTTCTCTGCGAGCACGGCTGCGAAAGCTGACAGGTACTTGTCCATTGCGGCGTGTGCAACCGGCGTGAAGTCTTCGCCCATGTGACAGGCCAGGGTGACGAGCATACAGTGTGAGAAAAGCTGCAGAGAAGATGAAGGTTTGTTACTGACAAACGACCGAATGCTGCTTCCAGTTGGGCTTCGGTTCAATTATAAATAAAAACAAGGCAACTTATTCAGATATCAATAAAAATTAAGAATAAAAGTGTTTAATGAGGCTTTTGCCTGACCAGGTTAGACCACCAATTGTACATTACTTCTCTAAAGTAACTTGAAGCATAGAGAAGGGTGGTATATTACGAGAAGAGTCATACAATGTGTGAATCCTGCTGAACAGAGAAGATGTTTTGTACACCTAATATCCTCAGTCTTAATGTAACTGATGTGAGCCTCACTGTTTTGTGATCTGCACCCCTCAGTGCTGTTATTAAGTCAATTTCCCTCTTGAATTATTTGGGATTACTGCTACTAGAGCACTGCTGACTACTGACTACCTTTTATGGAGTGACTATTAAGCCCTCTGTGGTCTGTTTTATGGCAAAACTGAACACTTCCTGCAGCTAGTTCGCAATAAAATCCTTCCAGTGGCACCTCTATGCTTCATGCCTGTTTTAGCTGTTATTAATTGTGGTGTATGACAAAGAAAATGTGAATGAAAATTATGCACTTGATTTGCACAGTAATGAGGCAAAATAAAAGGGAGTATGGCCTGTGCAGATGCCTGTGAACCGATTATGTTCACTTGGCAGTTAATAGGTTTTTACAGCTTCAGGGAAGAAGCAGTGACTCAGAAAAACTGTTCTTGTCTGTCATTTAGCCTGTCATCAGCTAAATGGTTGCATTGTGTTTCCAAAAGACCAAAAACCGCCTCTGAATCTCTTACATTTACTTTATAATTGCATGTAGCCTTGTAAGACATGCATGAGCCCAGCTTTATCAGTGAGAAACATATTGGAGATTATGATGTAAATAATATACTTATGGAAACCCAATGCATTTGACTACAAATGCCCAATCTAATATATATAGTATAGACTCCATATACATACATGTATGTGTATTTTGAAAAATGTATCACAAGAGACTGAAATGTTAAATGTATTTTTATGGGAAGCAACAACTGGTGTGCTCTGGACTATAGTGCAAATGTATCATTTGGCAGATTCCACAATATTGTATGTCCCCAAATGTGTGCTAATATATTATATCTCCATTTATGGAAAGCATATTTCTGTTGCATAAACACTAACAGTATGTGTTGAGCTGCTGGGAGAAACATGACTGACAGGTTGGTTGTGAAGCTGTAAACAGCTGCTGACGTCAGTGTTTGATCTGATATGGAGATGATGTCATTTTCACGCCACTGCTGCGCTGCGATTAAAACCGTAAGAACATTTTAAGTGACAAGTCATTAATTAAGGAAGCATTCATTGATTAAGCCTCATTATCAGTATGATCCATCAGTAGAACTGATGCTCTAAAGGCACCTTGAAGTTGGTCGGGTCTATGCGGAGCTGGTAGGCGTGCAGGGTTTGCAGAGGAGCCAGGCTAACGGTCAGCTGGCTGATGTCCTTGGCTCCCTCTGCTATGGCCAGAACAATCTTCTCCCCGTGAGAGAGCAGGTGAGGGGAGCGAGGAGTGATGTCGAGATGGGAAAAGTATGTCTTGGTACCTGGGAAAGTGGCAAACATCCTGTGAAAGAAATTGGGCAACGGGAAATTTGTTTGAATGAATCAGGATTTCTAATCTTGCAATGACAAAAACATGATTGATGTTCAGAGAAGGCGAGACATGGAGGTTGATTTTGGCCACTCCTTTTGCTGCCATCATCATCATCAACATTAACATCATCATCTCATTTGAACATTTCACTACACTGATCTCGGATCACTGCCAGCAACAACTGCCTGAAGTTTGACGAATTAGCAGCTTCTGATTAATGCACCAGCATCAGAGTCTCCATGGTGCCTCTTTCTCATATAGGATTTGTATGCTAACTAATTGCCAAACCAATAGCTGATAAATTATTTACCAATGCTTTACAGCCACCAAGTCTACAGTTATAAATGTCAATACGTTATTGATAAAGGGTAATACATCATCAATTCTTAACACATGTTGATTAAGTCATTAATAAAGGCTCACGAGGGCCTAGATCTTCGTCCAGGTTCAGATTTAATTGTTTAAGATGAAGATCTCTTTGCAAGCCTTAACATTTCTAAACACACACCAGAGTTTATTCAGCAAAGCTTCTGTGGAAGAGAGGTGGGTTACATCCAGCTGTCTATTTCAACTATTCATCAACTTAAAATCTCCTCTCGAGTATTAACAGTTTATTTCAAATACACAGAAGGTTTATATTTTGGAAATGTATGTACGCATGCACCTACCTAAGAAGCGCATCTGATCCAATATCATCTGCCACAGGAGTCAGTCTTTCCCATATTTCTGCAATGAGCTTTTTCTCCCTCTTTGAGAGCATTGCAGCCTATTTAACTAGTTAGCTGTAGCTCACTATCCAGAGTGTGAGATAACTTTCACAGATCAAAGTTTGATTCACAACAGGCTACAAATATGTGCGTAAAAGGTGTTAATCTACCATTTTAACGCAGAAACGGATGACAAAACGCACGATGAAAGAGATGGAGTATTAATTCCTTCTGTGTGAAGAAAACGAGGTGTAGTGGTAAAAGTCCCTGCGGCCGTGTTGTTTCCCTCCTCTGCGTTATCAGACAACAGCCAGTGAAGGGTGGGGGCTCCGCACCGCCGCACTATCTGCTGCTTTACGTGCGTCACACTGGATATTTCTACCACAACATGAATGTGGCTGACCTCAAAGTGCAGCTGGTGCTAGCCCTTTAGGTGCCACCACATTTGCTGTATCTGATGGAGGGTTGCTTACTCTTAGTAGCCTAAATAAATAAGTAAAAGTAAAGAATTGGAATATTTAAATGAGGAAAGTTCATTTTCATTATTTCCCTGAGCTATAATTGCTAATTGCTTATAGTTCCAACTCTTAAACATTTCTTTGGATTTCTTAAAAATGTCTTATTCTACACAATGCCAAGGAAGAAAATGATTAAATGTGAGTCAGTGGCTTCATTGCAGCAGTTATTTTGTAGTGTGGGGAAGGCCTTTTCAGATAAAGACCCTCAGCTGCTGCTATCTGCAGCTCCATAAGCTGCTGGTCAAGGGGCAGTGGGTGTGAGGCCGGCCTGCATCAGATACCATTGTGAGGACCACCGAGCTGCATTACCCAGAGGACTTTTACCTTTGCTGTAACACAGTGTGTGTCTTTAATTAATGCATTTGAACTGAGACCATCATGCAGAGGAGCAGGGGAGCAGACGGGGTTAATAATGACTGTCTTCAGTGTAAGAACAAACAAGTGGTGACAGTTGTTTTTAGACAGATATTAATTTAGGAAAATGTCCACCAATATCAGATGAAATAATGAAGGTCTTCACACAGGACCTCCAAACCAGGCAAACCAGGACCTGCCTTAAAGTGTTGGTCATGTCAGATATCGTGCTTTTTAGTAGTATATATTTCCAAAGAGAGTTACAATAAATCATATTATCGCATACCAAATGCCACATAGTGAACCTGGCTTTTGGGGGCCCCTGGGGTTCTGGGGCTCCATGCAGGGCCACTTTGCCTTTGCCCCATTGATGATCCAGCCTTGAGTTTTAGCCTCAGGTTTAGTCTTGTTCTGTCCTGTCACTTGGAGTATTCAAAGACTTACTAATATAACACAACATCAAACATACAATACATTAAAACACAATATAGGACGTTTTACGTAAAATGTATTCCAACAAATAAAATGAAAGAACCAAGTTTGAAGACATAATTTAAAAAAAACTGGGCTATAGCTTTAAGCTCCTTAGATGTTGTTCAGCTACATATCAACGGAAATGAAGAAATCTAAGTCCTCAGATGGATCATGTAGTCTGTGACTGTTTCTACATCTTTGATAGCCGCATTGATTGTCAACAATTCAAACAGCTGCAGAAACAGCAAATTTCAGGCGTTTTTCATGAGTGGAAGGTTGTCTAAGGACGTCTCTGCAATAAGACAGGAGAGTAAATGCTCGGGGTGGGTGAGAGAGGGTAGCCTGTGCCAGGGAGTTTATCACGTAGGAACCTCCCATCACCTCCCGAAGGCTCTACAGTAATTATACTGACCTTGCATGACTCCCCTCCATCCTCACATGTGCCCAAGACATGCAGCAGTTTCTGCTTTAAAGCTCCTCTGAGCTTTTAATTAGTAATGGTGCTTTGACAGTTGTGTTTAATGCTGTACAATCTATAAACTGCAAGATTTTTTAATACACAGATTACACAATCATTAATGTTTACAGTGATTACATAATGTTTACATCAGTCACAGAGATATAACAGGTTGATCTCTTGAGTTATGGTCACTTTTAAATTTTATTAGACTATTTAAAAACATGTAACATCTAGTACACATCCGCAACAAATGCAGTGTTTTAGCTTTAAAATATTCTTGAATGAGTTTTTAAATTTTTTTATATGAAGCATTATCAGACTTATCGATATCAGCGGTTACCCAGTGTAGTGATGAAGGCTGACTCAGCATAACGAGGGGATCTCATGTCCTCAGTTTGACAAAAGTGCACAGTCATGCTTTCTGTCATTTCTTTCTATCTCCGGTAGGCTGGTCGCACAGCTAAAATGATATAAAGTAAGAGGAAAGAATTGTTAACAAGTACTTTAACTTGCTTTTTTTTTCTTCAAAAAGCCAGAACCAATATTCTGTTCTACTCTATTATGTTACCTAACATTATTAAACTATTATACTCATTTTTGGGTGATCTTTTAATGCATTACATGTGAAAGAAACAAACGCGCTACAATTGATTTGCTTGAACGTGACCTTTCATGTTGATTATTTGCACCTAAAATGAAGGGAAACCATCATTGTGCAATAGGTGGCAGTGATGTGACTTTATGGCCGCTGTCACATTAGAGATGCTACTAGTTTGTGGAACTTCAAAGAGGAAACACAACAGGCCTATCTCAACTTTCAGAATGTGTTTTTATGAATTATTATAGACTGACCATTGTGGTTGTATGTATTGTCACCTCACCTGCTGCAGGTAAAACTTCTCTGCTCCAGGTGAGGCTCGAACTCACAACCTCGGCATCACTCTGCAGGTTACTGTCTTATAAGTACCGCGCGCTGACCGATTGCGCCACTGGAGCCCATCAGCACCTTCTCAGTATCTTGATTAAGCCCACACTGTTGAAAGCCTAATGAAAGGAGACAGTGCTTCAGTCATTCAGTCTCACTGGCAAACCATTGATCAACATGACAAAAGCATCATGCATTAGAGCTACTGTAATGCCTTTGGCAGGTTTGCACTCAAAACCTAAAACTTGCTGTATCTTGCAAGTTCAGGAGTTGCTGAGATTTCCATGTATAGCAGGTACATGTTGCCTTTTTATTGTCAAAGTAGTCAAATCATCCAACTAAGTAGCCAAATGTGATGATCAGGATACAATAGTTTATTACTTGACCTGTAGTCTGTGTCTTTCTTGTCTTTATTTAATCAAGACTGCTGCTGCATGAAGGCCAAGGCCTGTAATAGTGAAGTCATTGTTGTTGTTTGAGTAGTTTAGTAATATATATATATTTATATATATATATGTATATATAATATGTCTTTACATATTGTAAACCACAGTTACATTCGGTAAAGCCCTCACAGTTTGGCGAATAAAAGAGCACACTTATTTCCACAAATCAGTAAATTTCATGGACCTCTTCACCAACACTTAGTCTTCTGCTCAGTTGTTCTGTTGCTGAAGTCTTAAAGAGGTTCAAAAAGGCAGTTTTCACAACAATATATATATATATATATATATATATATGCATAAAATACTCTAAATAATGATATGTATATTGTGCAATTATACTCCAAATATTGCGTCCGTCCTCAATATGATATTGATTCAAATATGGACAACGATTAGTGCTTAAGACATTTTGACAGGTTAAAAAAGTGAAGCAGTCCGTTCTTGTTGCCCTGAAGTTGCCCTGTCCAATATGGCGGCGATGTTGACGTACGATCCAGAAGCCAATGCGGCTTCTACGCATATAGGCCTATGTCTATGGTTACTTCGACCGACAATTCTCTTAGAAGAATACGCTGATCTCCGTCCCTCACAGATATAAAACAGTTTTATAACTATATAACTGTTTTATATCTATGCCGTCCCTCACCGGGATCGAACCTCAGGTGCATGTTTAAGCTCATGGTTATAAAGCCAGTTTCCCAGCGGTGCCTTCGCACTGGTATAGCTCAGTGGTTACTTCGACCAATAATTCTCTCTCAAGAATAATCTGATCTCCTTTCTCCCCGGGATCGAACCACGGGCGCTGTCCAGTGTTTTCTCTCCCTCCCGTCTGACCTGCTGTCTTTTATTCTCTTAAAAGACTCTCGGTAGATCTGTCTCAGCTTGGTCCTCAACATGACAAAATCTGTTTTCTATTTGGAAACAAATAGGAATACGGAGCACCACGTCCGCCGCCATACTATTACTGTAACAGGGGGAGAATCAAACTGGGGTCTTCATGTGAAAGAGGTGATAGTGAGGTGTGTTAACTGGCTCTTGCCATTTTGCTCGTCTTGCAACCACACATTACGCTCGTTCGAGATGAACTGTGCCTTGCTTTGGCCCCAGTGGACGTGATCAGACGGGCGCAGCAGGGGGCGGTGACGAACAGCAGCAGTCAAGCCAGACAGTTTCCAGCAGCCTTCAGCGAATATACAGGAGGTCCCAGAAATATTTACATCCTATTAGATCCACCTGTAGTTCGCAGATCACGTTCGGATAGTTATGGCTGAAATAAACTTTATTATTATTCATATCAACCACACAAGATGTTTGTTAACAGATGAAACCGTCACTGCACAACATACAGCAACAATGTAGCGTTAAATATTACAATTACACAGAAAATCGATCTCGTGAGGTTATCGTTGCCCATGTGTGCATGAGGTCAGATCAAGTCGGACACAAATCTAACCGGCATGCATTGTGCAGCGATCACCAGTGATCGATTCTGCACAGGCCATGGAGGCCTGGCTCATCTCGAACGAGCCTATTTTATTACAGAACCGGAAGTCAGGGGTCAAAGGTGTCAGTGATCCCCACAAACCCTACCTGCAGTTTGGTTTGTATGGTGTAATTTCCCTTTGCTGTCTGATATCTAAACAGCATTTCCACATTTATTTCCACACATGGCTCAACCATTTCTTTAGATATTTATTTATCCATCAATATGTCATTTTTCCATCCATTTTCTTTGTCATTTTTCAGAGCTATGCTGAGTTTACTGGGTCACCAAAATCAGAAATGATGAAGATGGAAGTTGCAGAATGAACAAAACAGAAGAGTCAGGACTCCACAGTCAGTACACACCCACACAGTCCTGACAAGAGGCCTAATCAGGCATCAAGTGATAACAGCTGTGTAGATGAACCAAAGGGGGTGGTTGCTCTGTCCAACAGAGCCTTCTTCTGTCACTGTTTGGTACAACCTTTTAACGAGGCATGAGGAAAACAAAGAATAACCTTTTATATTTTATTATAAAGTGGAACCTGTTGTTCTCTTGCTTTTGGATCACCACGAAGACACGTTTTCACCAAGGGAACATGAGCATTTATTCTCCTAATCACAAGAAGAAGAAGAAGAAGGAGAGGATGACAGCCGTCCTACCAGGGTCGCTGGCTGTTTGCCAAAATAACATCATCACTGTTTTCAATAAGGAACTGAAGAAACACGGCAGCGAGAAAGACATTTAGCAGGAGAACAAGAGACTGATACAGCAGGTCCATCCTCAGAACTTCACGATGAAATAATTGTTTTCTAAAAGCTACTGTTCTCTTTATCAGATCACACCACAAGAAACGGCCATATTCATTCATCACATTTGAAACAAACACAACCCAATCCTGTTTAAAATATTTTCTTCAGAATTATAATGCTTATATTACTCCACAAGGTGGAGCTATGTGGTAGAAAATAATGGGCAAATACAGTTTCTCCTAGGTATTCAGATTCTATAATGGATATTTTTCTGATATTAAAATCAAAGCTAAACAGAAATTGTAACCCTCCAACTCTTTTAAATCAACACCCAACACCACGACTTAAGGATGTTTGTGTGTGATATCTCCTGAAGAGGCTTTAGGACGCACAGGGGTGAGTTTTTCATTTTGTTTGCCAACCAAAGTAGAAGTACAAACAGGATTATAGACTATACTACAGACTATATTTACTCCAGTATAATTCTGATTTATATATGTTGTTACCGCAATATCCCGTTGCAATATCTGCATTGTATATGGGCTCTGGATTCTCACAACACTATCAACCTTCTGCAAAAACACCCATACAGTGTTGTCAGAAGGTTAATTGCATGCTTAAAGAAACTAAGTATTATATTTAGCTTAGTTTGATCTATTAATGTGACCATGAGTTTGCAGAAATAACAGTCACTGGAATCCATCACAATGATCTCTCTGTACAAAACCTAAACCAACATTTATATAAAAACAAAAGAGAAAAAGAATCAAAGACAGCAGGTTGAAAAAGGGTAATTAATTCCTCATTTAGAATAACAGGCTTCCCTGTAAAGTCTGTAAAAGCTTCTTAAAGCATGAAACACACCTCTCCCGTTTCCTGGCCCATGAACTGATTAGCCTTAAAGCTTGTTTCCTGCAGCTACGCATTGTAATCAGTTTTTACAAAAGGAAAACAGTTGTCTGTATGTCCTGCACGTAATGTGACTCTCACTCAGTGTGCAACACAACAAAGAGCAAAGAGTGTTGCAGTACATAGTATTTAGAAGCAAGCCTTTGGTTGGCTGCATGTAGGCAGACATTTGTGTGCATGTGTAAGTACAGGCGCATCCCAGTGAATTAGAATATCGTGGAAAAGTTCATTTATTTCAGTAATTCAATTCAGAAAGTGAAACTCATATATTATATAGATTCATTACACACAGAGTGAAATATTTCAAGCCTTTATTTCCTTTTTTATTATGGCTTACAGCTAATGAAAACCCAAAATTCAGTAGCTCAGAAAATTAGAATATTGTGAAAAAGTTCAATATTGTAGACTCACGGTGTCACACTCTAATCAGCTAATTAACTCACAACACCTGCAAAGGTTTCCTGAGCCTTTAAATGGTCTCTCAGTCTGGTTCAGTAGGCTACACAATCTCATGGGGAAGACTGCTGACTTGACAGTTGTCCAGAAGACAGTCATTGACACCCTCCACAAGGAGGGTAAGCCACAAAAGGTCATTACTAAAGAAGCTGGCTGTTCAGAGTGCTGTATCCAAGCATATTCATAGAAAGTTGAGTGGAAGGAAAAAGTGTGGTAGAAAAAGGTGCACAAGCAACAGGGATAACCGCAGCCTTGAGAGGACTGTGAAGCAAAGGCCATTCAAGAATTTGGGGGAGATTCACAAGGAGTGGACTGAGGCTGGAGTCAGTGCATCAAGAGCCACCACGCACAGACGTATCCAGGACATGGGCTACAACTGTCGCATTCCTCGTGTCAAGCCACTCCTGAACCAGAGACAACGTCAGAAGCGTCTTACCTGGGCTAAAGAGAAAACTGGACTGTTGCTCAGTGGTCCAAAGTCCTCTTTTCAGATGAAAGTAAATTTTGCATTTCATTTGGAAATCAAGGTCCCAGAGTCTGGAGGAAGAGTGGAGAGGCACAGAATCCAAGTTGCTTGAAGTCCAGTGTGAAGTTTCCACAGTCAGTGATGATTTGGGGAGCCATGTCGTCTGCTGGTGTTGGTCCACTGTGTTTTATCAAGTCCAAAGTCAATGCAGCTGTCTACCAGGACATTTTAGAGCACTTCATGCTTCCTTCTGCTGACAAGCTTTATGGAGATGCTGATTTCATTTTCCAGCAGGACTTGGCACCTGCCCACACTGCCAAAAGTACCAATACCTGGTTTACTGACCATGGTATTACTGTGCTTGATTGGCCAGCAAACTCGCCTGACCTGAACCCCATAGAGAATCTATGGGGTATTGTCAAGAGGAAGATGAGAGACACCAGACCCAACAATGCAGACGAGCTGAAGGCCACTATCAAAGCAACCTGGCCTTCCATAACACCTCAGCAGTGCCACAGGCTGATCGCCTCCATGCCACGCCGTGATGCAGTAATTCATGCAAAAGGAGCCCTGACCAAGTATTGAGTGCATATACATGAACATACTTTTTAGTAGGCCGACATTTCTGTATTAAAAATCCTTTTTTTATTGGTCTTATGTGCTATTCTAATTTTCTGAGATACTGAATTTTGGGTTTTCATTAGCTGTAAGCCATAATCATCAAAATTAAAGGAAATAAAGGCTTGAAATATTTCACTCTGTGTGCAATGAATCTATATAATATGAGTTTCACTTTCTGGATTGAATTACTGAAATAAATTTACTTTTCCATGATATTCGAATTAATTGAGGTGCGCCTGTATGTACCTGTGTGAAGTGAGTTATTAGCTTAAAAACCAACCTGCCAAATGTACTGAAAGAACAACATTGAAACAAAAATACACCAAACCTCCAAAGAAACTCTTAAAATTGAAAATGAATTAAAATAAATGAATCCCAAAATACAATCCTAGCACAGGTGCATTCCTCCTGTCTTTATATATATATAAAAGCTCAGGCCCAGTCCCTCCCAACAGAGGCCCATTTGTCAGAGAGATTGCCAGGACTGCTTCCTGTCCTGGGCTCCAGCAGGAGTAGGCCGGCTTTAAAGTGACGCTGCATGTTACCCGAGCAACTCGCAACTACACAGGCACCAGGAGGAAATGTGCTCTCTCTGCAATGCTCAGGAAACACAACATACACACACATAACTAACACACTCACACCAAGAATTAAAAAGATTCACCAGTTGTGCTTTTTGTCATGGAGACTTTCAACACACACAAACGCACCCTTTACAGAGATTATGTTCAATCCCTACGAACCACAATAGTCCACAATTACTGTTTCTCAAAACAGAAAAAAACAGAAACTAGAAAACAAAGATACAGAGACATGATTGTCCTCTACAGATGGCATAATGTACTTTAAAAGTACCTAAATCTAGCAAGAAATCCATAATATAAACTATAAATCTGACCTGAGATCCAAAGATCCTCCCTTGTTCTTCCAGAAATTGCCGACCAACCTCCCTTCAGCAAAAAATACCTAACCCTCCCCATTTTCTGGCCCCCCTAATAATTTTCATACAGTCCCTAATATCCCTGAAGAAGATGAGACCAAAATGTTTGTGAGACTCTTGCCTAATATGCAGTTTGCAGATTCTCATTTAACATTTAAGGTTTTGCTAGTGGCCTGTGGAGATCAACACACCTGAATACTTAACAAACCAAAACCAGTAAAGGAGATTAAAACAAAAGTGTAACACCATCCTATGCCAGCTGAGCCTGTAGTTATCACGCAGGTCCAGCTCACTTGTCTGTGTAAGACTCTCCAGTGGCCAGCGGTAGTGCTCCATGCAGTTACCCTACTGCACCCCGACATTATGGGGCCAAAGCAATGCTCCCATGATGCTATTAGTGAAAATCTCCCACCGAGACTCCAGTTCTCCCAAGCTTGCTCTTTTCCTATCATATACACTATGCACATTTCTGCATTACGTGCATTAATAAGACTGCAGTGCTCCTTTGGTTTGAAGTTCAACCCTCCAAAAGCAGCAAGATTTTTAGTGATGCTCCTCGGTGCCTGCAGAGAACAGAGATAAAAAATCAAAGCAGTAAAAACATACTGTATCTCTTTTACATATGTGCACGCACACACATATCTGTTTTACTGCCAGTGGTAGGGCTATAGTGCACAAAACCAGATGCTTTTCCAAAAGAAACTCTTTAAGAAATGCCTTTAACAGAGAAACAGATAGTATCATATGAAACCTCAGCGGCAGTCTTCCTCTCTTTCTGTCTTTCTTTTTTTTTTCTTTGAGTGGAAGTCAAGTATGCAACGACACACTGAACAAACACCACTTCATATTAATCTTCTCATTGTCAGCAGGATGTCTGTGTTCTGCACTCATCGGTTTTGTGAAATAAAGCAACCCGCCAAAACACCATTTGCTGTAAAACCATGGGCGATAAATGTGCACATTAAATTTGAGGATAAAAAGATCAACATGTGTGTTTGATAGGCAGTGACGCAAATATAAGAAACATGTGCACACTTTGCATAAAAATATTTGTGAACAAACGCTCTGAAAGCTCGGGGCTTTTTTTTGCAATTTCCTCAAGTGAATGTAAGGAAATCACTCTCCCACAGATACAGAAACAACACGTTGCTGCAGTTGTTATTAAGGATTCGCAAAAGTAAGTATTAGCGTAATACATTGGAGGGCATATTTGTGATTTGAGTTTGCAAGTCATGTTACCACCTCAGCAAGGTTAAATGTAATCACAAATGAGTTCAGGACAGTACAGCCGCATTCACTGCCTGTATTTTATTATTTCTATTGCCATAAGGTGTGAATTACATCCTTTATGTTTTTTCAGGTATTCACCACCACACCAAAAGTGAGAAATCTTCCCTACCACACCCAGAAACACCTGGCTGGGCTTGTATAGAGCACAATCTATAACCACAAATATGATCCTTTGTACTGAGCTGTACCCTGTGCGCTGTATCTTTTCACATCTGACAACCACATTGTTGCAGTGACTGAACGTTGTGGTGAGCGGCGGTGATGAGAAACGGTGGTCAGATGAAGCCATCAAAGGTTGTTGTTGGCTGTATGAGGACAGTAAGAGGATCCAGGGGGTTGAAGGAACAGGACACCGACCCTGCAGGGGAAACTGGAATCCACAACTGCAGCACCGCCCACCTGTGCTGAGAGAGTCTCCAGACCAAACAATCAGGCTAAAATAGAAGGGCACGTGCAGCATTTACAAAGTGACACTACCATATATCAGTGCACAATGTTTTCTTCATGCACTTGGAGGAAACCTTCAGAGCAAGCACATCAGACATTTGCAGCATATTATTCTCTTATAATTGGGGCCCCTGGCTAGGTTTTATATAAGACCTGACAGTCTCTGTCAGTCAAAGACGTGGCGTTCAACCTCCTTATATTGGCAAGGTCAGTGTGACAAACAGCGGCACTTAGACCAAGCGATATTGCCATGCAGAGCAAACACGGAGCAAAACATAAACATATTTCTATTTAAATTTAGCTTAAATTCCTCATTAATGGGAATAATGAGACGTGGGAAATAAATGAACACCAGGTGGCCGGTGGACTCAGACATCTGTGTCTGGCTCTTCTTGTCCACAAAGTCTTTCTTAATGCAAGAACGTTTGGACAGTTTAAGATCACATTATCATTCCTGAGGTTTTGTGTAACATCTAAAACATGCTGAGCTGAGCGTTCAGCTTGAATTTAGGCCTCAATATAGAAGACAGCGATGAAGGCAATTCTTCAAACTCAAATTTGCTGTCAAGTTTAAATTAGAACTCATCCTGACACACCAACAGAAGTATACTTGCAAAACCAGTGAGTAAAAGAAATATATCCGTAATATTAATATCTTGTTTTACTATTTTTATTATGTTTTTATTATTATTTGAGCTGATTTTCTGAAATACTCCATTAACAGGTGAATGAGCAAGCAAATACATAAAAACAACATTATACAGTATAATCTGGGTAATTGGCATATTTTACAGCAAAAGGTCCAGGTGTTATGGACTATTTATTGTTATGCATTTAAGGCTCATCTGTAACAAAAGATACTGCATGCTGCATGACATAATACATGACAAGCTTTTATTCTTTGTTAGTTTATTTAATAATGACATAGATTACACAGATTGCACCCACAATCTTTTAACAAGCCTGCAAGTCGCACTTACTAACAGCTACCTGTAGTTGCTCGGTATCACCGGTAGGGGGCGCCGGGAGGTCGCCCGGTGGTCGTTCGGTCTGCGTCCTGTCATCCACCGGCGGCGGCAGCAGCAGCAGCACCGTGGGCGGACACTCCACAGTCACACCGCAACTCTGAGCCGGGCGGACAGCTGCAGAGGACCCGGTGTGCTTCACACCGAACAGAGGTTTCATTCGGCGGATGTTTTACACCTTTATGGGACGCGAACACCGCCCTCTCTAACATCTGGAGCTCGCGCCTGATAGTGAAACTACTCTTCCTCGTGCCCGCGTGATGTGTGGTGGGGATAACTTATGAAGTGACCGGCGTTAGCATCTCACCGGTGGAGCCGTCGGTGCTGTACTGGGCTGCAGGAACCGGACTCAGTTTGAAGGTAAGCGGGGAAACACTGCGTGTTATACCGAGCCTTGTCGCTTCTCACACCGGCTGTCAGTCTGTGCACACCTCGCCGTTTGTACGGCGGGAGCACCGAGCTGTCAGTCAGCATTTCGTTCACAGTGCAGGTAGGCAGGGTTTTTTTTTTAACGGCGCTGCAGCACACAGGGGTCTCTGGGTGGGGTCTCACGAGGCTCACAGAGGACACCCATGGGTGACAGTGTCAGTTAAGTTAATGCATGATGTATGCTTACAGGGAGACTTTTACACATCTGGACTGGCTTTCTGAGCCTTTCAAATTAAAATGCCATGTTCTTGTGAAGCCTCTTTTCAGGTTGTCATGACAGGAGTCAAATGCTGAAAGTAAGAGGAACAGGTGTGTGTGTGTGTGTGTGTGTGTGTAGGATATTATTGCCAGAGGTAGATTTAGATGAAATGTCCCCATGATTCATCTTGTTTTATTGATGCCTTGCTCTACTATGGCTGGAAGGCCAAGGTACAGGGAGCTTCATCAATATGAATCTAATGAGGTGTGTGTGTGTGTGTGTGTGAGAAAGAGAGAGAGAGAAAGTGAGCGTAAGGCATTCAAAATCCCCTCTATATTTTACACTCTAAAATGCTGTAATAAATCAAGTCAAAGCTGCATGCACACACAGTACATGATGCACACACACCCAGGCAGGTTATAAGAGTGATGAATCGATTTGAGAGCTCTTTGGTGTTGAGATGAAGGGGGCAGTTTTGGTTGCTGGCTGCGCAGAAATCCCACGGAGACAATTCAACTACTGACCCGTGTCATCAAGGATTTGTTTTGGCTTCCTGTTTGGAAAGATGGTAGGAAGCAGACTACTGGGCCAGATGGCAGAAGCACACACACACACACACACACACACCTGGAACAGCCGGTCAGAGTTCCTGCTGTTGGAGACCAGATTAGCGGCCAGGGTGTGAACCTGTGACCTGCAGTGATCAGTTGTACATGGAGACCACTGTTCCAGTGGTTTTATCTCATCATTAGATGTCTCTTCCTCCAATATGAATAAATGTTACTTCCAGCAAAGAAGCAATCATTTTACAAAATCTAGTGTTCCTTTGTGTTTCATTTCACACGATGCTATAGCAGGTGGAAGCATTTAGGTTGAATGTAATGTAACTGATACCTACAGAGAACGTTAGCTGATGATTGAGCTTTTTATTTTGGAGGGAAAACGCAAGTCTTACCCTGAATTTGCACATATTTATATGAAACGTTGAACAGTGGAATATGTTCTGCAAAACATCAACTTTTAGAGCATTCTGATACAACTTTACAAAACACGCTGCTGGCTTTCCATTCTTTGTTTTTACCAACTAAATCTCCACTTGTTTTTTGTGCTTTTTTAAGAACTAAATAGGAGTGAATGGGCCTGAGAGGGTTGAAAATATGTAAAAACATCTGTAATGGCATGCATGTAAAAGCTGTTACAATTAGGGCTGCAACTGAATATTGAATATATTAATCGATTAATTGTTAGGTCTGTAGAAAGGTGGAAAATGCCAAAGGTGACATTTTCAAATTGTTTTGTCCAACATACAAACTGAATATCTTTGGGTCCAAAATCCAAATATAGATTTGTTTGGTATTTTTGAATGAAAAATGATTTAAATGAGTAATGGATTATCAAAAAAAAGTTGGTGTTGCGATAAATCAACCACTCATTTCAGCTGTAGTCAAGTTAACATTAAAGGTTTGGAAACTATTTTTAAAAAAAGAGTGAAAACTCAAATGACACTAACGGTTGAAATGATCCTTTAACCGTCCCTAGCTGAACCCAAAACTAATCTTAATGATTTTAATCTTAACTGTAAACTGAAAAGCAGCACCTAGTGTGAAAAACTACCTCTGCTTTGCAATAAAACATGTCCTGACTTTGACACTCAACATTACAAGTGAAAGTGCTTCACATAGTCTGAAGGTGAAAGTAGAACACACACACACACACACACACACACATACACACAGCTCTAAACAGGAAGCTGACAGCATCCTGGAAGATGTCTCTGTAACTCTGTATACGTAAGTGTAAATATGGTAGGTGTCTGTGTGCACGGTGGCATTTTGCAGGTGGGTTTTTTTTTTAAATCTCTTTGTCTCTTTCCTCTTGCACACTGAGCACGTCGCGTTAAGCGTGTTTGAACAGGTTGGATAGAAAAGAAGCAGCATTTGACAATAGCAGGTTTATTTCTGGGCTGCTGCTCTCAGAAGTGAAATATACCTTCCTGTTTAGACGGAGTCCTCCGCCGGGTGCATCAGGGTGGAAAACTGGTTTGGTTTTACAGGAGCCCTCCAGCATTTTCACAATGCATTTTTCATGGCAGTTTGCCCATGAGTGGATCTTCTCCAGTGCCTACAAGCTGCACTGTTTATCTTTCTTGTGTTTTATGCCACTACTTGTCACTGCACAAGTAGTTCTTTCATCTAGGATACGCCTGTCAAGAATTTGAATAGAATTTTGACTAAAGTAACTTTAACAAAAGCAGGAAACAATAGCAAGTGGAGATATTGTGAACTAAACTGCCAGGACACTTGCAATATCTTACTCAGCTTTAAATTGCTGCTTATATTTGATTTTTTTTCCTACTCCTATTAGGGGACATAACCCATACCCAATGCACTGGTACCATTTTGGTCATGTTACAGAATTGCTTGTTTTGCCTGACCAACAGTCTGAAACTCAAATATATTCAGTTCATAAAAATATAAAACAGAGAAAAGCCAAACATCTTAACATTTTGTAAGCTGAAACCAGCAAACTTTTGGCATATTGCTTGATAAATGACTTAAACCAGCTGTGGTTCCCAACTATTTGGCATGTGGCCCCTTAAAGCAATATCTACCTGCAACCCCCTAACGCAGTTCCCATATGTCTATGAGTTGTGAGCAGTTCAACCAATGAGTGAATAGTTTTTTAGCCACGCTAGTGTCGGGGCTTTAGGGATGGCTGTATGTCGGTCGGTCAGTCCACCACTTTGGTCCGGGCTGTGCCCAGATGTAGGGCATATAAAATGTCGATATCGATAATTATCACTAAAAATGTCAAATCATTCTTCCAAGTTCAAAGGATGATTTTTGCTCCTGAATGAAAGTTGAAGAAACCAGGGGATTACTTGTGGTTTTACACTATTCTTTAATGTTAGAACATGACAAACACTTGCCAAACAGCGGAACATTTCACAAATCTGAGGTACTGTAATTTCTTACTTTCTGTGAATTCTAAGGGGTGATATTGTTTAAAATCATGAAACAGGTTTGTGGTGTTGCCCGTCTTAGCTGGCACGTGTCTTCGGCACAGTTTGCTCTGTATTTTGTCGGATTGTAAATAACCGAAATATCTCCAAACTACTGAAGTTGAATGACCTTTCTTGTCGACGACGGCTTCATCCTGCTTTGAACTTGTCGTGGGCACTGTGTTTTCTTCGCTGTCGCTCATTTCGCTTTGGCTCTTTTATTCCTGGCTTCTGACTGGCTCTTTTATTCCTGGCTTCTGATTGGCTCTTTTTAATCCTTGCTCCTGACAACAAATGTTAGCATGCTAACACGCAAGATGGTGAACATTTTACCTGCTAAACATCAGCATGTTAGCATTGTCATTGTGAGCATGTTAGCATGCCGACGTTAGCTCCATGCAATGCTGTGCCTAAGTATAGCCTCCCACAGCAGCTAGCGTGTCGGTAGGCTCTATTTTTGTAAAACCAGCAGCGCGACACAAATTGCAGTTATGCGGAGCTCCAGTCGTACTTTGGCCAGACTTGTTAGAAAGAAGATGACTTACAACTTTATTAACTAAATATTTTTCATGGGACTGCGTGAACTGTTTGTCAGTCTCCAACATGCTTGTTGGTTTACACTGCAGCAGAAACTGTACAGAATAATTAATCATAACCAAAAGTTTGGCGTGCATGTAAGCACAGAGGTTTCTGTGGTTATTTTGCAACTATCTGGCACTGGTTGCACAAAATGTAACCAGCAGATCTGCTGTGCGTAATTGTGGCTTGGCAGTGACACCATCGCTCCAATCACAGATGATACAGATACCTGCTGCCTTCAGAAAAGAGAGTCACCTGTGTAAAGGAAAGGCCGTCAGTATAGGCTACGAGCTGTCGCGAATGACAGATGCTGTTAAGAATCACTTATTAATCTTTAGTCCGTCTCTCTGGCATTAAGGCCATAATCAGAATAAAGCTGTCGGCTGGTTGATGAATGTAGAATCTCCTCCCACTGAGGTGCACAGCGAGACACCAAGATACCAAACCGGTGCAGGAGAGGAAATAACCTCAGTGCACCCCAGGATTCATTTATCGTTTCAGCAGCAAGTTAAATCTATTTTGGTTCAGATCAACAAACATCATCGTGCAGCTTTTTGTCATTTACGTCAATTGAATAATGTGTGATCTGTGTTCTGTGTCACGTCTCTTTAATTTTGTTTTTCTGTCATTGTGTCATGCTCGCTCTTGTTTTTCATCACGCTGAATCAAAACCAGAATGTCCTCATCAGCATGACAGGTACACCTGTGCTGCCAGGGCAAATCAATCACAGATAATAGAAACAAATACAAAGCAAGTTCATACATGCATGCTATTTTTAATTTACAGAGCAAAATAAACAGAAAACCAAACAATAAATCACTATATTCCAGGGATCACAGGGGTCATTTTTAGCAATCTTTACTCAGGACTCATTTCAGTTACTCTCTGTGACATAAATATACATTTCTTCTTTTAATCTATCCTCTGTGTTGAAAGTCACCCACTCACTACTGTGTTGCTGGTTTCCTTTTCCTTTTCCTGCCTGGAGATAGAGACAGAAATAGGACAGCTGTAGGGATTGTGAATTAAAAAAAGTACTGTACATCAAACAGATCGTCGGGGGTTAAAATGAAGGATCAGTGACTGTACAGTGGAAGTATGGACAGATGGGTCACTGAGAGGTCATCAGTGAATAGGGGTGATGGATAATGGGCAGATGTACTGTCATGCAGTTACTTTGAAACATTCGTCTTTTGAATCTTTTCAATTAAATGCAAACTTTCCATCTGCTGGGTTGAAGCTGCATAAACAGGTTTCCTGACTGAGGAACATGTAAGAAAAATTGAAGAGTCTTTGAAGAGTTGACTTGCACTGGGAAAGCTGCCTCTGAATGTGTCAGCTGATACTGGAGGTATTTTATGAAAACTATTAAATATTCTACTGCAACAACTAATGGCTGTACAGTGTAACCACCATGGACCCCTTATATATATATATGGGACCAAAAGCAGTTCATTCATTTAAATAGTTCATGGTTGACGGATACACATGCACACACATCCACCTTTGAACTGCTGTGGTGAAAAAATGAATTACTGCAAAGTGAATCTGGATGTTATTTAACACTAATAATTACATTAAAGTCGATATTATTACAATATCTTTTTTCATACAATTGAAATGTCAATGTTTAGATTGGTTTAGTCAAGTTTGCATTCGTACTGCTACAACTTGGAGTGGCAGAAACTGGACTTCTCAACCATTTATTTATTACTTTTAGCTATTTCAACCATTACCATTAATTTAGCTATCTTTATTAACCATTTATCCATTACTTTTAGCTAACTATTTCAACTGTTTATCCATTACTTTTAGCTATTTCAACTGTTTATCAATTACTTTTAGTTATTTCAACTGTTTATCAATTACTTTTAGCTAGCTATGTTGACTGTTTATCCTTTACTGTAAGCTAAGTATTTCAACTATTTATCCATTATTTTTAGCTAACTGTTGGAAATCGCTGGTTTTAACAACTGTACCATTTGACTTGTGTGTTCTCCAGCATTTAACACAATTCCAACAATTAATTGTTAAATGAACCACGTTGTTGCACTAGGTCACATGTTCCTTCATTACCCTGAAAACATACACTATAGTTTATTTTGTGTCATTCCCACATACACTATCCTGCTGCAGTATATACTCACTCGAGCACCAAATCCAAATGAATCTACAGCTGAAAATAGTCCCCAACAAATGCCCTTTTTACTCCTGTTTAAGTGACGTTTGCTAAAAACTACAGTGTCCAGCGGAAATTACGTGCAAGTTACAGGTAGGGAAGTCAGAAAGTTTTAAGGGATAAACTAGCACATTGTTGGTTTTAGTAGTGAACAAAACTAAAAATATGGAATAACGCCAGCCTTATCCATTACGGAGGTTTTGTCCATTAAACTTTTCTAATTTGACATTTTGCATAAGAAATTCTTCAGTAGGAACCCATTGTCTTTTTCATGAAATTGTAACAAAAAGCCTGGATGAATAGCAAACTGCCTGTCAAAAAGGAATTTTAATCTGCCCATTATGCGGCATATATTGGTCTCCAAACTCTTCTTCAATGTCCATTTGATGACAATGCTGTCCCCCGGCCAGAGGTCTCCTGAGAGACTCCAGACTTCTCTATGAAGATCCTGAATAACTCCTCTCTGTTTCTTTGAAACCACAATTATGACCTCCATTTTTCTTCCTCTAAATATTCTTTTCAGGGCCAATTCTCTCTCCCCCCACCATCTTACCCCTAATGTGGCATCTGTGGGCAATTACCATTACGTTTTCATACAAGGCAAGCCAACAGAGGAAGCTGTTGTATTGGAGCTCGCAGCATGAGTCTGCTGGCTGAGTAGAGGGACGGCAGGAAGGAGGGATGGCGGGAGGGATGGATGGCTGCTGAGGAGGTCTATTCATGTCTCCAGGCGAGGCCATACTTGAGTAGACACTTATTGTGACGGTGACCTTCCTGTCACCATACAGCTAACACAAAGCAGCTTCATGTGAGGGTCAGCTGAGCTGCTTTCTTTGTTTCTCATCTTGGCTGTCAACTCTTTACTCTTTCCCTCTTTCCATGTCTGTTGTTCTTTACTGCCATCAGCCATCCATTCTAAAATGACAGATTTACAATTACCCATAAAATATATAGTAAAACCATGATGAAGTGATTGTAACGGCATTTACGGCTGATACAGTTTATATTTAGACTCTGACAAGAGGAGTGGTTGCATGACCTTTAACCTTATGTATGATAATCAGAGGATGTCCTGTCACTTTCAGCAAAAGCACCACGGTCGACCAATTATTTCGATGCAGTTAAAACTTAAGTCCAATGTGCAGTGTGTTTGTAAAGCAAACTGGAGGTGGTTTAGTAAAATACATCTCACACTAGACTAATGACCCAGGAAATATACATGTTCATAACTATAATAGGTATAAGGGATATATGTACGTGAGTTTAGCCCTTTTATTATCACGTTTTAATTTGATATGCTAAACATGTTAGCAAACAGTTGCTTATTTACAGCAGATACGAAGCAACATTAGCATTCATTTTGAGTTGTGTTTGTGTCCACCTGATGAATGCAACTTCAATATTCACTCTCCTTGTAGCTCTGCTTTGGTCTCCATCAACTCCTGAGAGAAATATCTGGCTCTTTTGCTGCTAAATGCTCCGCTACGTTCACTAGCTAGTCGCTAATTTTGTCTGTCAGCTGTTTGTTGCTGGGCATGTAGCGTACAGCACACTGGTGCTGCTGGAAATGACACTGAACCAAAAGAGTAACGTTGAGGGTCGTGAATCCAAAACAATGAGCTGAAAGACGCGAAAACGCTGTGTGATCCATTGTTATATAAAATATGTATTATTGTCGTATTGTTAGAGAACACGTATGTTAATAATACTAATACTTAATATTACTAATAAGTAATAATAAGACCATGATATTTCCCTAACCTTAACCAAGTGCTGAAAGTGCCTGAACCTAACCACTAAAGTCTTAATCATGCTTCAGTCGCCACAAGCGGATATTGTATTTCAAGAACAGATGTTGTAGGGAAAACATTAAAAATGTCAGAGAACATTTGGCATTATGTCGGTAAAGAATGTAACGTGGGTGGCATTACATTTCTCTCAAACATATTTGCTGTTTCAAATTAGTAGCATATCAATGTGATTTCTAGAAGACAGGGTTGATGAGGGAGAGTTTGCTTTGGTGCTCAGGCAACTTTCCTTGTATAAATAATGTTTTAATGATGAGTGCACAATTCGGAGTGGATTTTGAAAGCAGGGTGTTCAGAACATTGTTTCCCTATGACTCATGGGGCTACAATTTTCCTAATTCTACAGATGTGGTCAACATGTGGTCCTCTACTGTTATCTTTTCTGCATTTTGGCCAAGAATTGTTTTTACCAGCAGTAGTTTGAGGGTGATAATGGCTGTCGTCAACAAACATGACATTGTTGCTATACTGTTCACTTTTGATTTGATGGTCATGTTAGACTTCAGTAAAAACATCGTACTCATAAAGACTTTAAAAAGACTTGACCTCAAGTATATAAACCTCATAATTATAAGTTTAGTTTGCCCTGTTTTGTTACAAAAGTGTTTTGGAGTTCTGCCTTTTCAGTGTTCTTCATGGAGCCAGTTTGTAGTTGTTGGCAGAGCAGCCAGCCAGGAGGTTGTACATGGACTTCAGCAGTGAGACGCTCTTCATTTTAGAGCACTGGTGTATCTCTTGCAGCCTCCTGTATGATTGATGGGTGAGTGCCACATCCCAGATGTAGAAGTTTGCATTATACATATACTCTGAGAGGTCCATTAAACGTTCGATATTAGAGTATGCAGACAAAACTCTTGTGTCATTCTGTTTGCACCTCTAATATAATCTATTATGCCTGGTAAATCTCCTCGGGGCATTGGAAACTTAAGGGCACCTGGCCTCAATTATTCTACTACATAGGAATGTAGTAGAATAATTGAATTGATTGATAATTGACTTAATGCTGAGAGTAAAGAACAAAATGCCAACGAAATGACAGTGGCAGTACCAAAAAGGAAATATTTTAAAACACTTTCATCTTACATGATTTTTTATCCAAGCCAACACCCAGTTGAAAAAATGGACAGGGAAAAAGACAGAATTAGTTTTATTCAAAAGACTCAACTGTGAAGTAAAAATAGCATGCATGTATGAACTTGCTTTTACTCTTCACTGTCATTAATATGCATGAGTGCTGTGTCAGCACAGGTGTATCTGTCATGCTTGATGAGGCCATTCTTGATTTGATTGAGCAAGATAATGGGTGGGAAAACATTATATTTTTAAAAATGCGAATAGTACACAGAAATAAAAAAGAGTGAAAGAGACAAAGTTGACATTACCCTTCAACTTCTGTTAACCTGTGTTGAGAAAATGGAAGTGACGCACCATCAGGCGGCCATATTGGAGGTTGCTCAATGTTAGCAACATTAACAGGTGATAATATTTCTAATATTATGACCCGTCTATCTCAAAAGAGTTGAATGGGCATGGTTGGTTGGATAGTTGGTGCAAAAGAGATCAATTTGTGCTCATTCTATGTTTGTTAGCTAGCAGCCTATTTGCTAATTAGCAAGCTAAGAAAGCTTTTTTTTTAGCTTAAGCTAACTGTTCTTACACTGCAGCTCATTTGGAATACAAATACTGAAATACCAAAGATATTGTAGGACTATGTTACCTGTGTCTGCAGTCTGGAAACAACTCTATTACTAAATTAACAGCCACCACCATCATATTCATGTTTTTTAGGTCTCTTTTATGTGCCTGAATCATTGTTGATTTATAAATAATTAGCATTCAGATATTGCCGCATTTGTATCCTTTTCTCCCTGTATCACTTACGTTTTGATCCCTGTTTCTCTTCCTCTCTCTCTTTCACCTCCTCATCTTCCCTCACATCATCCTGCAGTCTCATGCGGCTTCTGTCACCAGCTTCTATTTTATTAGAGACTCGACTGGCAGACGGGGACCAGACGTCCTCTCTGCTGAGAAAACTCTGCTCGATCCTCTCAAGTCCTACACCTGGCTCAGGAGCTGAGAAACCATGGCACATTCGACTGCCACCATAGTGGCAGTCGAATGTGCCATGAGGTGTTGGAACAGTTGGAGTAATGAATGGCAATGCTGGCTTTTTTTATGGAGTTTTTCTATTAAGTAATTTCTGATGTATTGCCTGCAGCTACCAGCGATTTCTTACTGTTTAACCTGACAATAAGTTAATCAAGTATCATAAAAATGATTTTACCCAAAGCTTTTACTGACACGATTATCTTGTATTTCCAATCTCCTCAAGTCATTATAAAATACTGTAGAATCCGTTTAATGAGCAAGAGGATGTTTTTTGAGGCAGACCAGAAAACATAAAGCTGCTACAATCAATATTATTATATTAACAATGGATCAAGTGACTTAGTGTAATGTGAAAGTGGTCGCTCGTGGTGACAAACCCAGATAGTTATGACCAGACTCTGTGGTCCTCCTCAAGTCCACGGGGTATTTTAGCCTCTTTCAGCTCATTGTTTTGGTTTTAAGGCCTGTAACTTTACTGTTTTGGTTCAGTCTCACTGCTCTCTCTCAACACCGTCATTTTCAGAAGCAGCAGGCCACTGTTTGCAGCAAATAAAAGCCCTAAAACCCGCTGCACGCTTTCTGCCCAGCACCAAACACTAAGCAGACAAAGTTAGCAACTAGCTGGTGAACATAGCAGAGCCTTTAGCAGCTGAAGAGCCAGATATTTCCCTCAGGAGTTGGTGGAGACCAAAACAGAGCTAGAAGGAGGGTTAAATTTGAAATTACAGGTGGACACAAACACAACTCCAAATGACAAACAAATGCTAATGTTGCTTTGTATCTGCTGTAAATAAGCAAGTGCTTGCTAACATGTTTAGCATATCAAATTAAAAGGTGATAATACGTCAGCGATGTTTACAGCTTGTTTCTGCTGCCCCCGCCAAAAAAGTCAGTTAATGCAGTTTTAAGGCTGCTGTTTAACAATCTGCACTGCAAGCATTTTGTCAGTAATAAGTCTAGAAAAGTGTCTGAAGATCTGAAGTACCTGAAAATCAGTCTGAGCCACTGTCATCACTCATTAGCGTAATGATACACAGGCGGGTGGAGGGTTACATGCACTGTTGTCTCTGCAGCTTCACCAAAACTAAACTTACCCTACGCCTCAGAGGCAGAAACAGGTAAACCAATGCAGATGTTTGGCATAGCAGACAGACGGACATGCACATCGACCCACACACTCACCACATGCATAGAGGTATGAATTAACAAGCACAAACATGCATGCGTCACATGTTGTTTAGACATGCATGTATGAGGAAGACAACTGTTTTTGATTGAGAAAGAAAATGTGTCTCTTCCACGTCCATCTGTCTTTTCCCTCCACACAGTGTCATGCTGTTTATTCTGCTTTGCTGCAATGGATTTCGTTTTGGGGTTTTTTTTTTTTGCTCCTTGACTTGGTGCAGCATGTCTTTTTTTGTTGTCTTTTTACTCCTCGCTCTCCACCCCTTCGCTCCTTTCATCTTCTCCCAACATGACATAAAGTCCTTTCTCTGCTTTTTTCATCTCTCTCCATCTGTTGTTGTATTTTCCTCTTCTCTCCGCCTTGGTACATACCAGGTCATCTGCAGACAAGAGGCAGTGTGAGGCTTGTGGCCTCAGCTTTATTGTCATGTTAACACTGTGGAAGAACATTTCCAGCCATTACTAATGCACACAAAACATTTTCTTTATATCACCAGCGTTGACTGTCAACATTTGATGTGTTAAGATCGTTACAGGTGCCAGCAACAGTTACCATAAGGTTTTATTTGATAGCCAGCCCTGCAAAGATCACACCACTTTTTTTCTTCACTTGTCTTCCGGTGCAGACTGCTTTGTCAGAAATGTGTGGGTGTGAAGTGAAGTTCAGTGGGTTGGGGGGTTTTAATATTGTGACATTCAAAAGCTGCTTTCCCACAGGCCACATGTCAATCTACAGTAGGACACATTTGATAGCAATAGCCTATGCCAATCCTTTAATCATCTCTTAATGACTTCCATGGGAGACATTTCTCACTGTGAGAAAGATCTGACTCTCTGATTATGCAAAACCAGGAGTTGAGGAAGTTTAACCATGGATTTTAACTTTCTCTGCTTCTGCCCTGGTTTCAAGTTGCCAATTAAATCTCTCCTGCTTAGACAGCTGAGTAGTAGAGTAGAGAGATGATTGCACTTAGAGGCAGACAAAGCATGTAGGCCTGACCTCTGATCTGCTCTGACTGTCTGCGCTACTGTTTATCTCTGTATAGTTAAGCAGCTTTTTTTCACGCTGTTCCCTTATTTATTAAGGACAAAGAACATTATACCAGAGGAGAAAAACATCTTTCTTAAGCGTATAAGCTTCACATTTAATTCACCCAAATTTTAAAAAGCATATTTTTAGGGCTGCAACTAACAATTACTTTTATTATCGGTTAATCGGCCAATTATTTTCTGGTTTAATTGTTCTATAAATATCAGAAAATAGTAGAAAAATGTAAATTTCAACTTCCTAGAGCCCGAGGGGATGTCATCAAATGTCTTGTTTTGTACAGACAACAGTCCAAGATCTTTAAATGTCTTACCTTGATACAGTTGTTAAGGGAGGTGAATGAAAAAGCTTTATTACGAGTACTCAAACTGCTATCCTGCAGTACAACTCCAAGCCCGCCTTATATTTAACATGTGATTTGCTCCTCATGGTGTAAATATTTCATATACTTTTCATCATTCATTATTCACTGGCAAGTGTCGCAGAGGGACCCCATATGTTACACCACTGTATGGCTTCATGAACAACCTTAACAACACACCTGAGGCCACACAAGAAGCAAAGTCAGGTCCCTCACATTCATAAGATGAATTCACTGACATGGTAAGCTGGATAAATAAGCCATAGACAATAAGATGCTCTTTTAGTGACACATCCCCTAGAAAAGCTGGTACTAAGAGTTAAAATATATATATATATTGGGGCTAGTGTAGGTTTGGGACAGGTGCATGGGCTGGGATGTGGATGAGATGATCACACACTGACCAATTGTGGCTCCGCAGATGGCATTTTATTCTCATTAGCTTACAGCTTTTGCTAACGCTTTCATGATTTGAATTTGCTGGACTGTTTTATGGCACAGAAGGAGATTGCTTTACAGAATGATGAGGGCACTGGTTTTCTACTAAAATGGATTCGAAGCCTTTGAGAGTTTCTCACAATGGCAGATGGTGTACGGATTGAAAAGCAGATGGGAAAAACTCTTTGAAAATGTTCATCCTCTTCAGTAAAGTGAATGAGAAAACCAAGTGTCACCAGGAGTGGTGGGTAGGGGATACAAGGCTTCAGAGGTCTTTTTGTGACAGGAGGTAAGAGAGGTTTTGGGGAAACATGGTCTTAATTTTAAGAAACACAAGCAGTGATAAAGATACTGGCTTTTATGAAGCTATAAATCAGCTTGACTGCAGTCTTTTTTATTTTGCATTCATTATTCAAAGCTGTCACATTTGACAGTGACATATTCATGTATATAAAAGCTACATATACAGTAGCTTTTAAGGCTGTCACTTTTTCCAAAAATCAAGTTCATATAAATCTTCCTATCTTATCGGTGATGGCTATTTTATGAGCTTCTGGCAAGGGGCCTGCTGAAGCTGAGTGTGTTGAATACTGGACAGTCGGTTGTACACTTCCGTTGCTCCGCTCGTCTGTGGTGCCTCCGCTGCCTCCCTTGGGTGACGAGCTAGCAGGTGAATCCGCGGATTTGTTGTCGTTGTAGAGTAAGACAAACAGCCTTATCTTTGTTAGTTACTTTGCCATCTACGGTGCAGAAACCAAAATACTTAGACACGCTACAGGAAACACTTGATGATATAATACAAAGGATGACAATCTGGAGTCACAAATGCATCGGCAAGTCAAGAAGTTAAAGTAGAATTTGGATGAAATATTGGCCAGAAAAGAGATCAATGCTCCTCTCTTTTCTCTGTTGATGCCATTTCTCTCCATTTATCATTTCTTGTTTTGCTAACTGACATGCTGCTTCTGTTGTAGCAGATGTTTAATCATTTTTTCATCAGTTTAATCAGTGTTTGTTTGTAGAGGTAGCAGCAGATTACGCACACACACACACACACACACACACACACACACACACACACACACTCACTTGCAGGACTCTGCAAACAGAAAGGAAATTACCTACTGTGTTATGACTGTAACATCTGGCACAGATGAGAGCCCAGCATACATGGTCCTATATGGTGGAGGGTGTAAAAGCACACAGCATAACTCACTGTTAATCTATGTGACCTACTCATGCTTTGTTACATCAGAACAGGAGGCTGAAGAAAAAATGCAGATGTGCAGTTTTAGAAGCTTCCAGAGGATTTTTATGTGAAAACAGAACTATTCCTTTATTCATGTACTGTGATTAAATGTGTTGTTTTCCCCTGTGACAAATGACAATGACAAATTATAGTCAGCTGTCATGTAAAATACTCTCTTGAATATATTTTCTACATTAGTTTCAGTTGTTAATTGGATTGTTGGTCAGACAAAATCAGTTTTGAATACCTCACTTTGGGTAACTTAGCAAACATGAAAATGAAAATTAAAGACTTAAGCTTTCACCTGGAGCAGGCAATTTTCTTGAGGCTGCAGCCGGTCAGTTCCCATGACCACAACTTCCCAAAGCCCCGTCCTGAAAAACCTGCATTAACCCTAAAGTTAAAATGGACCCAGTGGTGCTGTTGGGCAGGTTGTTGTGCCTATTAGAGCAGAACAGTGCCAGCGTAATAAAGTTCAAACCTACCTGGACTGTCTGAGCATTAATCTGCTGCTGAGTCCCCAACCAATTAACTTGGAAGTGCACTGGTAATTGTCAGTTTTACAGCACCTTCCTCTTGGAGAGCAAAGAAAAGAGCATGACTCGTCCCCCAATACACCATTTACGTGCCAAATAAAAATCAATATCTGTTTGGTCCTGAAATAAAGCAGGTATCTGGCTTTTTAAATGCAGCCTGCACAAATTCAGCCAAAGTCTTTGAGTTTTTTTTCTCTTCAGTAACTCGTAAGTCATGAAATGGTTTGACTTATTTATATACCACAAAATAATATAGCTATATAGCAGGTCGCATCCAAAAACTCAGATTTTCTCAATCATAATTCTGGCAGTACATTAAATGTTGAGCAGCAGAGTAAACGAAAGTCTCAGCAGAAATGAGAGAGAAGACAGAAAGAGAGGGGGAGGGGTTTAGAGAATAAAAGGACACAGAGCAGAGATTAGATTTTGAACTGCTTAAAATAAAGATCCATTGAATATTAAAGCTTATTGGCATGCAGTCACAGTGAGTTCACATGCCACAGTCACTGTGGGTGCCTCAACCTCAAAGACCATTATCAGGGAGCAGTGTCAGGACAAGTCTTGCTTCAGTGCTAAGAGGATGCCTTTGTTTTATTCTGTCTTGGCATGTCAGGAAATGTCACCCTACATATGTATAAAGGATCCAATTACTCCACTGTTCTGCTGCAGTCCCCTATAGGCACATCAGGCTGCAGCGCTGCACAGAACCTCCACATTTCCTGTGATACTTCTCAGAAGCTAACAGCTTTCACTTGACAAGGTGTGAATGAGACTTTCTTTTGATTTAATAAAACACCTTTGAACTGACTGAATCTTTCATGTACGTTGCTGCTACCTGATATAAATCCGAGCGGAAAGGTGAGGAAGTACTCAATCTGATAGCTTTGAACATGTGCATGACATTTTTCTAATCTTTGGCTGATGAATCTCAACCCAAGTAGAATGCAAAAATTACCTTGTTTAGATGTTAAAGCCCAGTAGTTGACTCTCAGTAAGACGATTTTGTGACAACAGTAACTTTCACTTCTGCTTTGAGAATGAATACCTTGGTATCTGAGATGCCACTTCCTGCTGGCTGCTGATGTCACCATCACAGCGATATCGCAGTCCAATCAGGGGTCAGTATGAGCCTCTGTGGCCTGACGGCAGGGTGATGTCATGTGGTGTACAGCACAGGGATTACAGCCCATAATCTGCCTCTCATGAAAACCCAACTAGAGAAAAATAGAGAGAGATCATGATCATGGAATAACAAATGGCGGATGTTGGAAACAAGATGAAAAAAGAGGAGATTGATTTTGAACCACACGGCATCTCTTCTTTAGCCGCATGCAGAAGTCCAAAAACCTGACGTGTGAGGCTGAAGCAAGGGCTGTCAAGTGAGTGTTTATATGCTGTATGCATGTGAGCATGTGTGCAGGTTTGCATGTGCACATTCATGCTTTATTATAAAAGTACGTCTGAGTGTGTCTGTGCTCTTGTCAGCGTCCACACAAACACACACTCAGTATCACCACCGCAGAATAAGCAAAGGATGTGGTTATGGATTGTTCTGGTGGAGGTTTCTTCTATTTGCAGGGGTGTGTTTATCCTCTGTGACCATAGGAGAACGCACAGCCTTCCACATGTGGCCACAGAGAGACCAAAACACTGACACGGGCAGCTGAGAGGCTAAAGGAATAAAAGTCAACTTTGTGTAACCAGCTTTTCCGGCCGGTCTATGTGTGTTTGTGTGTGTGTATATTTAAATATTATACACGTATCCTAAAAATAAAAATTCAAGTTTACGTCTCTTCACAAGGTATTTGTTTGGTCAGGGCTCAGAGTTTAAAGCCACTATGTGTTTTTTTTAATGTCATTATTGCATGTTTCAAATCATTCTGTTGGCATACTCTTCTTCTCTCTTTCGTTTTTCTTAGAACAAGACTAAGAGTCTACAGTCATGTTAGCAGCTCTCTGAGGCTGTACTCAGGCACAGTGGTGCTTTGAGCTAAATGCTAACCCCATCATGCTAACAAGCTGATGTTAAGCAGGTATAAAGAAGACCATGTTCACCATCTTAGTTTAGCGTGTTAGCATGCTGACATTTGATACTTAGCACTAAACACAGAGTACAGCTGAGGCTGATGGGAATGTCATTTGCAGGTATTTGGTCATAAACCAAAGTATTGGACAAAACAAAATTTCGACCTGATGGTGGCACTAGAGGAAGAGTCAGGGTCACCAAAGTTACTAGGATTCATCCTCTGGGCACCATGGATATCTGTATTTCTTAGTAATCCATCCAATAGTTGTCAAGACATAATCAGGAAAAAAATGAAAATGTTAACCTAAACGTGGCACTAGAGATAAAAGTTAAGATATCACCAAAGTTATTACAATTCTGTACTGTCATGACAATCCATCCAATAGTTGTAGAGACATTTTACTCAAAACCTCATGGTGGCGCTAGAGTAAAAGACAGTAAGTTTCATCCTCTGGGGAACATGAATGTCTGTGCAAAATAGTTTCATGTTAATCCACTCAGTAGTTGTTGAGATATTTCAGTCTGGACCAAAGTGGTTGATCGCCCGGCCAACGGCGCTAGTGTGGCTAAAAATGAGACCGTCCTGGTGAAAATGTGTGCAGTCAATGTTTTGCCGATGTGTCTTTTTGTGATACTTTAGCGACTTTAGGTTTTGGTTTGGCTAAGATTGGAAATTTTCAAATGCTACACATAGCATAGCTTTAATGTTCAGTATTAAAATAAGAATTTAGGTTAACTTTTATAATTTAAACACCTTCTACAACTATTTAACTACTCCCTATATTGGGAAATAACAGTTCAATGTTTAAGGAATCAAACAGTGTCAGATCCATTGTAGAAGAGAGTAATACAAACATCCACACCCCCAGTAACCTCAGTGGATCAGTATGTTATGGAACAAGCCGTGATGTGTTTGACAGCTTTGTTGAACTGCATGGAAACACGTGTTCAGCTCATGCTCTTGCTGCGCTACTACTCTCATCAAGAGCTGAGTAATCACACTTTTTATTTGTCCAGACACCCACCTTTTACTCAGAGCCACAAGTTCGCACCCGTTCTGTAGGCATTGCTGCACAGCTTAATGGGAAATGTAGGAGATCAGTATCAAAATAGACGAGGTAGTTAGCATGAGAGCAGATGCACCAGAAAAGAGAATGATACCATTTGATGCTAAATTGATAACCAAACTGATTGTATTTGACAAGTGAGAGTATCCAGAGGGGGATTTTTCCCGTAAAGGTGTAGTGCAACTGTGATTGCGTTTGTGTGTCGACGTTTGGAAGCACACCCTGTCCTTTCTGTGCCGGTGAGTATAAAGAAGTCCTCCAGCTGCCGGTGTTGAATATCTTTCAGCTGGTTAGACTACTTGGCGTTGGCCAGAAGTTTGAATTTTGGCTGCAGCGCCTCGTATGGTTGAAGAGATTATTGTTCGGCTGATGGCTTTATGGCAGGAGAGGGGAGCCTGTAATTTCACTGAATGATTCACAGCTGAGATCTACAGGAGCTCCTCATTGGTGGTCGCTCATTACGTCTCACCACAGCCCCATGCAGATGTCCTATTATCCGGTAATGGTCCCTCCACTGCTGCTCAATGACTTCCCCTTGGCCCAAGCTATAACCTGACTAGAGAAACACTAACTGAGCTGCAGCACAGAGACATTTGTTCACGTTAAATGATAGTAAAGTGAACGGGGGAAATCAATTTGGAAAAGACCAAGCATGTAGACAGATGATAGAGAGAAGCAGACATGCTATAAAACTACAAATCAAGGCCATTATTCACCTCAAGAACGGGCCTTTACGAGAGGTAGACCATTATTCCTTTTGCCTGGTCCATGATATCTAATACATTTTCAAGAGATAGAATTTACTGAATTTACTATGTTCATTATTTGTGCTGTGGCCTAAACCGACCGAGCCAATATATCAGCCGATATTAGCTTATTGGTATCAGGGTATATGTCAGCTGATTATTAATAGGAAACATCGACTATGAGTACGAGGCTTAATAGATTCATTGAGACTTATTGATTCTCGTTTTAAAACCTGAAACATCAGCTGGAAACATAAAAAGGTAAGCTGGAGAGCAGCGTTTTCAACCAAATCATGGGGCTAACATTAGCTTAATTAGCTAGCTAGCCACAGCAGATGCAATCTTCCAGCTACAGTTGTCATTTCAGCTTACAAAACCGATAGCCATCAGCTAGAAATGTGCCTGCTTCTCTGTCTAGAGTCTGTCTGAAATCAATGACCCACTGTTTCAAGAATGACCATGAATTTCAAGTGGTAAATGTGCCACCATTATTGTTGTAAGCTGCATTATGTGCCGTGTGAGAACTGTCAATTGGACTTTGTGGTGGTCATCCAAGAGGCTTTATCTTTTTTTTGTTTTTTGTGGTGGGAAATTCCAAAGCCTCAGCACTGTATACAATTAAGTTAGTAGCTATTCAGTGCATGATAAAGTCCTATTGTTACTATGTGGCACCAGTGACACAGTAAGCAGCAGAAAGGTGCTGAGGTTTTGAGTTTGTGCTTCACCTGACGAGCTCAGCAGTTTTGAAATGCATAAGTCAACGGGAAAAGAAATCATAACTGTTTATGTTGGCACTGCATATTAAAACGTACCACTGCAAATTTCCTTGTTGGCTATTGGTCCGCTCACTGGCTTTCATAGAGGTGGAGAGATGTCTCGTTTATTCCCATACAACTTCCACTGAAACGGTTAAGCAGGAAAACCCCTTTCACTCTCCAAATGCCTTCCTTTACCCATAAACTCATTAACCAGCAAACAACAGGGTGAGTGGAGGTTTTGGCTCACTATTCTGTGGCTTTCCTTCTATTTGTGTAGCTTAGTTGTTCGATCCGTCAGGCTCTCTCTGTCTGACTCTGTTAGTAGGTGGCCCGCTACACTCAGACCACTTATCCTTGTGTGAAAAGCAAGCTCAACAGCGAGTAATAGCATCCCTCTCTGTTCTGTCTGTCTCTGATCATTGAGGGCATGTATGTGTGCCTGAGTATAAGAAGAGAGCCTTACCTATGAGAATCCTAGCGCCATCTTGTGGTGTTGGAGCATAGCTGCACTACTGCCACTCCAAAACACTACTACATTGTCTGCTCTTCAGAGGCTCCAGTGGCGCAATCGGTCAGCGCGCAGTACTTATATGACAGTAGCCAGCAGAGTGATGCCGAGGTTGTGAGTTCGAGCCTCACCTGGAGCAGAGAAATTTTAACCTGAGCTGTCAATCACAGGAAAAACAGCTGTAGAAATGGTTCATCTGTGAGATTAGACAAACAGAGAACAGTGCAGCTCTGGAGCTCGTTACACGCATTGATTCCACCTGGATCTATATTAACTTAAGGTTTCCATATTGTGAAGTTACTGACTTTTTCAAATGAAAGCATCTTTGTCAGACACAGCACCTGTCTCTGTTTATTGAACAAATAACAAGCTGTTGTTCAAAATATTAAAGACATTCTTTTTATTGAGTCGCAGCCCATTGGCTCAATCCTTATTTGCCCATCGGCTCATGCCGTAGCACTGTTTTGTATCACTGTAACCTGCAATTTTTTATGTGCTTTTACGCCTAATGTTTCTGTTTTGTATCACTGACACTTTGGGTCTAGAAAAGCACTTTACAAATAAAATGTATTATTATTATTATTATCAACTATTAGTTTTAGCAGTCAGATGTACATAAAGATATATATTTCATATATTCTAATGCCCACATGGTACATAGGAGAATGAAATTGGATTAAAATAAGGTAGTGGAGTTACACTATCAGCAGTTAGTTAATTTGAAGAAGAAATGTTGCAGTCATGGACATTCATTGGGGATTAAACACACAATAAAAATACAATAAACACTACATTTATACAACTGCAAAAAACAGTAAAACTGATCAAATCACAGGACCACCTGAGACAATTAGAGAACCAACAACTGGTCTATTAACTCATAAATGAGGAGAAAAGAGATGAGAAAAAGGGGAATACAAAAAACTTAACATTCAGGGTAAAGCCCCTGGGTGCACGGTGGAGGATCAATGGGCCTGAATCACCTGGTCCGTCGAGTTAAATTAGACAAGTTCAGTGTTGATGGTGTTGTGATGCAGGTTACTTGGTGAAGATGCTGAGGGCGGCTTGCAGAGTAGTAGCTTTAAACATTTGGATTAAGCAGTTCCAGTCATTTGCCTCCACACTGTATCTGTCTAAGCCCACACCATGCGGAGTCAGTTTTGGTTTTTGGCTTTTGACAGTTGGATTTTTGGGTCTTTGACTGTGCGCATTGTCTTACAAACCCATTTCCTTTGTCTGTGTTGTCCAGCTGGCAGGCGTAGGGGGAGCTAGCGAGCATGGATGAGCCGGGCAGCAGGGGCAGCAGCCTGCAGAGGAAAAAGCCGCCATGGCTCAAACTGGACATCCCCACCATCCAGCTGACGCCGGACGACACGCCCACACTCACCCAGGTAAAAATACAAAAGTCAAAATAGTAGAAACAGCATTCTGAATGGTAGTTTAGACGAGTAGAGGAACTGCTAGAACTGTAAAATTCAGTGTGTAACTAAAATTGTGTGAGCATGAACAACAACATCTCACGGTCTTCCTCAGCAGATTGAGTTTACTCATGTCACGTGATAAAAACGAGCGAATTCTATACACTGAGGAAGACTGTGAGATACGGTTGAAAGCTTCACCTGTAGCTGATCACTGTTAGTCACAGAGTTACTTGTTTTACTTATTTCACATTCACATACTAAGACACAGTGGGCATCATCTGTTTGTCTGTGTGTGTGTGTGTGTGTGTGTGTGTTCCAGCCGGTAAAGCGCCTGCGCAGTGTCAGCATGCCCGGGGAAAACCCTCAGACCTGCATCGCTGCCTTGGAAACTTCCAACAACTACCTCAGACCTCCTCTGGAGAGATTGCCCTCCTTCACACAGTCTATCAAGAGGTTAGACACACAAACACACACACACACACACATACGCACACAGAGATAGAGACACATT
Source organism: Macquaria ambigua (assembly GCA_008360985.2). Taxonomy (NCBI): domain Eukaryota; kingdom Metazoa; phylum Chordata; class Actinopteri; order Centrarchiformes; family Percichthyidae; genus Macquaria; species Macquaria ambigua. Next base: position 310,554 of record VMKM01000344.1, read on the forward strand.
CATAAGAGGTTCTCTTCTTTCTTCTTTCTGCTGATTTTCTCCAGCTGCTAATTTCCTGTGTCTTCTAATTCTAATAATTCTTCTCCACCAATAAATCTTTAATAAAACTAATTTAAGATGCAGCCTCCTTTCTGATTTAACACAAATTAATCTTGCTCTCTTTTCTTCTCTCTTGTCCTCCCTGTTCTTTGATTTTGCCTTATTTACTGTCTGCTTTCCCCCACTGCCTCCCTGTCCTCTTCTCTACATGCTGCAATGTGCGTAAAGTGAGAAAAGGGTGCGCTTTGAGCGGGTCAACACAGTTCCACCAAAGGGCCAGAGGGGCCCCAGGAGGGTGTCAACCCTCCGAAGGCGGTCCTGCATCCCCAAAATACTGACCCGACGGCGCTCATCGATACCCAAACAGATCATCAGGTACAGGAGAGGTGGAGGAGGGAGGGAGGGAGCGTGGTGATAACAGCAGTTTGAAGGTGTCCTGTTTTGGTGTTGAAGTTTCTATTTGAAACAGGATGTTGTTGTTGAATATAATGCACCGCAAAACTGAAAAAAATGCTTTTGGCATTACCTGGCCCCGTCACAGATTCTTTAACCTGCAGGTTTAAAGAAGAAACAAGACATAGAAATGGACAAGGCAGGCTGAGGAAAACTGAATACACCAAAAATATACTGTTCTTTACAACACTCTTGATGTATGTATTGACTGAGTTTTGCACAAAAGTCCTATTAGCCCGCCATAATCTCTTTGTGCCACAGATGTGACGCTTTGAACAATGTGACACAGGAAGGCTGTTGTGTCAGTATCAGTCCAGGTGGGATACAGGGCCACATGGTTTGAGGCAGACAAAATAATACAATTACTCATACAGACTATCTATGTGCCTCGCGCAGCATGTGGGCCACATCAAAGCGGCCCCTCTCACAGCACTAAATTGAATGTAAATGTTTGAACACTGAGCCAAGACTAAAACCTTGAGACGCTGTCTTCAAAGGAGCGTCTTAATGTCTTAACTTTATCATGCCGAAGTTTACTAGCCTTGTATGTGTATGTGAGAGAGAAACAGAATTAATGTGTTTGATGTTTATGAGAGAATTAATGGGATTGAGAGGAAGTTTGTGTGTGTGTACATGACTTGTTGGAGGTTAGCTGAGGTAGCTCCTCCTCAAAAGAGTGCATAAATACAGGATAAATCTTTACTATTCAAACAAAGTGTATGTCAGTGTGTGATTTGCTACAAACTTCTGGCTTGTAGGGTAACTGGGAGGACACCCTGATTGTTTGTTGATCTGCGGGACAACAGAAAGAAGCTCTTCATGAGTCATTTTTCATGTCAAGGAGCCATTCATTTTGACAGATCAGGCCACAGAGTTACACAGATAATAATTTATCTTAGTCACACTGGTGCTCGCAATGATAGGTGTTTGAACTGAGCTTCACACGCTCAACTGGACTTCTTTTAACTGCTGACACGAATATATATCGCTGCAAAGCAAGGTGGGGTTCAAGCTAGACCTTTGTGGTACTGCTGCTCCACTGTATGAGTGTGTGTATGTGTGTCATGTTCAGACATGTCCCAGTGCCCTCCCTCCATCTCTCCTCCCTCCTAATGTGTATGATGTCCCGTCTTTCTTCTCTCCCTCCTCCTAATCTCCCGTTTCCTGTGGAGTGCTGGTGTTTACAGACACTCAATGCAAAAGCAGGCAGAGAAAGAGAAAGAGAGAGAGAAGGGACCTTATTGATAGAGATCGTTGGGGCTCTAGATGGGGGGGATATTCAGTTTGACAAGGACCAGAGCCGCTGTCTTTTTTGCCCAGTAGGTCACATCCTATTTCGCAAACTCTTGAGGAGGGATACTGGGAGGCCTGTCAGACACTGACACATTCACACACTCTCTTACACACACACACACATATAGAAACTTGTGCTGGTGACACAAGGTCAGAAAATTTAAGATCCTCCTGCTCATCAGTGTGCTGAATGACCGTGTCCAGCTGGTGGAAGACTGGGAAGTCCTCCGTGGATCTCTTTACATCAGGGCGTTCATTATAGAGAGATCAGATTCCCGTCTGACCAAGGAGATCGGCACCGGCTTTTCCTCTAACCTTTGATTAACCAGGAGCTCACTGAACACGGCGGGGACGTTACACAGAGTCTGGACATGTGGTGATCATCCTCTCTTTGCGTAACAGCGAGTGTTACAAGGTACTGCTGGCCTGGATATCAGGAAAATCCCCTTATGGAACACTGTATGCGTGATCTGCGGAGGATCAGTTTGCATTCAGCGGGTCAGGGTTTAATACTGGCCAGGGGGTAAGCGAGGACAGTGTGTTAGTGATGCTGGTGATGGCGGCTACGCAGCTCCACAGCCCCTGCCCCCCTCAGGTATGACCCAGACCCTGAACCCCTCCTGGAGCTCTCTGGACAGGTGAGTGTGCTGTGGTTTTGCTCAATGGGGCAGATACCGAACAAATATGTTGATCTGAGTCAACTGGAGTGGGGGGAAATGTTAAACAAAGCCCTTGTTGGTGTATTTTATTTATTGTGGAGGGATTAAGGTTTTCTTCAAATAAAATATTTAGCTGAGACTGGCAGCTTATGTTTTAATACAGCCAGCAGTTTCTTAGCTTAGATAAAGACTGGAAATTAAATGGAAATTGAATAAATGGAAAGTAAAATGAAAGTACATCAAATCATCTTCTCAGGGGTGTGTGCCCCATTTAGCCCCAGAAATATGGAAATTATCTTAGCCTTACTTCCATCGCCTTCCAGACCATCCACACATATTCCGTGATTGTGAATCTGACATTTCTGCCCTTGAATGAAGAATTCTCTTAAAAAACTGCAGTGAACTCTGGAAAGAATAAAAGAAAAGTTGAGAATGTCCTTGCAGGTTTTTGTTTGGCTGATTTACTCTTTAGTGAAGTAACACTAAACACCTCTCCTTGGTGGATTCATCCAACCAGAAAACTCAAAACCTATTATCAATGCTCATCTTCTCTATTTGTTCAGGCAGAGCATTTGCTTGGATTGTACTAAGATTTGTCCCTTGGCCTTTTCTCCCTGAAATGAAGTGAATGCCGTCTAAGCCTATGATTACGGCACAGAAGATTGCTGCTTCATGTGTACCAGCCTTACCTTGAGGATATGAACGCTAATTCATGTGGCTTAACCCCGCTTTAATCTTCGATGGGCGATGGATTTGTGCTGTCGTCAACCAGTCGTGAATATTTTATTTATGGTTTTGTGTGGGCGAATATGACCTGCATGCTTGTCGGTTCACACAGACAAATACTCGCTTATCTATACAAACACACACAAACAAATGTCATCTATTTGGCAACAGGCCTTGATTCACAATGTGGGCGAATGTTTGCATCATGTTTTACCATCAACAGCGGATGTTATGTTAAACTTGAATGTTATCTGTATTTCTTTTTACTGTAACTTAACTGTAAAGTGTTATAATTCAACTATTTTCACATTATGACCCCCTATCCTCCCCTCTCTCACTGTCTCTGTTTACATCTCCTGCTCAAAGAGGCCCAGTCCTACTCCCGTCTCTCTCTGCTTTCCCAAACCTGTCTTCTTTCTGAAACATTCCTCTCTGGAGGGACAACAATCAGGACCGCGCCACCCCCTCCCTGCCCCATGCACAGCCTTAAAAGGCTTCCCCAGCTGGCGTCTTTCTTGATGATGAGGCTTGAGTGTTTATTACTGAGTGTTCTGCTCTCCAAACAGTCCCCCCCCCTCCCCAGTGTGGCCTCCCCCTCCTGAACACGCAGCCTGGCACTGGTTCATGGAAAAAGGGACCTGGATGCACACACCGAACGGACATTTATTGAGTTTAAATGAGAAACACACACAAACACACGCAGCCAAGTCAGGTCATGAGCTGCAGGACTATCGGGCAACAGCTGCTTCTTTACTGCTGACTGGACAGAGGGCAGTGGGTCGTGTAAGGATCAAGACAGTGTTTTTCATTCAGCCTCTCTCCGCTGGGTTGGCAGTGTCCATGCAATCAAACATGCACACATACACAGAGAAAGAGAAAAATACTAGTAGGGAGCTGAATTTATGAGGATTTGTTGGTCTGATGTGTTGACATGTTGCACAAGAGACCTGCTGCAGCCTGATCATTGTGCTCACTGTGTACTGCGGCTCTACAGATGCCTGCCCATATTTTATCATAATTTTTCATTATCTAATCACTTAACCCCCAACCAGAATGAAGTTTAAGCTGATTTGTGCTTGAAATAAATCTAAAGATATTTTATTATTTCCATTCACCCTGCATGACCCACAGATGGTCTTTTGTTTTCAGTCTCAATTTTCTGTTGCAGTTTTAAATTACATTTATTGACTATATTAAACTATGCATTTTGGTTCTATTTGGTATTTAAGGTACCAAGTAAGTAGAAAGTAAGGTTCCATATTTAACGACTGCGAAACCAGATGTCTTTTTACATGTATGTTTCTCTTCATCAGTATAGACAAGAAACCAATCAACAAATGAACCAATTAACCCGTCAACTAATCCCCAACAACCAGCTGCAATCAATCAGCTAATCAGCATATTGTTGAGCCACTCAGGAGGGATGTACAGCTCAATCTGCCAAAGAATAGGCTACTCACTGTGTGCCAGGATTTTCTTAAGGCTAAAGCCGATAATGGACAAAAATGTAAATAAAATAAAATAGACAATGAGGACAGCAATGTTATTATTATTTCATTTTCTTTGATAGTTGAAAGTTTGGCTCACTCCATTGTCATGACTTACTTTTTTAAATTTTTAATAGATAATCTAAGTTGTACAAAAGAGCCCCTAGCACAGTCAGAAGTACCTGCAAAACTAATGACATTCCCATCAGCCTCAGCTGTACTTTGTGTTTTGTGCTAATTAGCAAATGTTCGCATGCTAACACGCTAAAGTAAGATGTTAAACATTATAAACATTATACCATGTTAGCATGCTGAAATTAGCATGACTCTTAAGTCTTGTACACAATTTCAAAATTACAAATATCTTTATTTTAAGTAAAATGACCAGAGTACCTGTTGATTGCTCTCTGCCATAGACATTTCTAATTGCTCACATACCACTTATAAATCAAACAAACATATTGGAATATTCAGTTTTACTAACCAGAGTGCGTCTTCTCCCCAGGGGTACGGCTGACTGGTTTGGGGTGAGCAAAGACAGCGACAGCACCCAGCGATGGAGGAGGAAGAGCCTGCAGCACTGCAGCCATCTGTACGGGGGTCTAAAGCCACAGGTGATGAGGGAGATGGAGCTACACAGTCAGGACAACCTCTCCCTGGCCAGCACTGAGACCCCTCCTCCCCTCTACCTCCCACCCCACCACCCCAGTCACCACCACTATGGCATGCAGAGGGTAGGCCAGCGCCTGGGGCACGTTAGAGGGATGGAGGAAGAGATGGGACAATTATTCACCTTTTCCTCCATCACATTTTCTCCCTCACTCTTTCACTCTCTTTCTTTATTTCCCATTAGATTTTCGGCGCTTGCTTTACCTCTTTGCTTTGTCATCTTGCCTAGGGTTCAATTGATGGCTTTTTGAAGACATGAAGCAAAACTAACGCATGAAACTCACAATGCTACTACGCAGGCAGTACAACTACTGTCCTACTGTTAGTATTAATAATGATAACAATAGTATCAATACATGATACTTTCTGTAATCTGATTAAAATGTTGCAGAAAATTATTATTTAACAGCAATTTATTTATAATTACAACTTCCCCAAACTGTTTCACCCAAACTAACTAACTAACTACTGTTTTACATAACATGCAAATTCAACTCTTGAGCTTGCTTTTTCTTACTTTTTATAATAATTTTATCATAACTATCTGTGTCAGATTACATTACAATAACTATGATATGAGAATTTTATAAGATAATTGTTTCAAAGGAAGCGTAGTCCTCATCTAGCCTTTGGTTTGTTGCATGAAGCAGCACTAGGTGATGGTGTAAATTCATAGCGGACACATTTCTGCTGCTATTGTGAAGCACAAGTTGACCAATAAACAATAATGTTTATTACTAGATCTTGAAAATGACCAAATAATATTTGTAAAATATCAATCCTCTTTACGTAAAACCTACTGATTAATCACTTTTGTCTTAAAAAACAAGCTTCTTTCCGAAACCTGGTACATCAATCTAACCCTAGTTTAGATGTGTGTTATGTGTATCCCTGCTGTTCACTATTCTGTCGCTGTGTGTTTACTGTTGTCTGCCGCTTGACAATTGAGTATGAAAAAAAAGCTATGGTGAACCTACACCTACGTACTGTGTGTGTGTGTATGTGTGCAGATTGTAGACCCCCTGGCCCGGGGTCGTGCCTTCCGCATGGTGGAAGAGGTAGATGGCTTCAGTGTCCCGCAAACTCCCATCACGCCCGGCACCGCCTCCCTCTGCTCCTTTTCCAGCTCCCGCTCCGCCCTCAACCGGTTGCCACGACGACGCAAACGGGAGTCTGTCGCAGTCATGAGTCTCAAAGCTGCAGCAGCGCTAATGAAGGTGTTTGTTTGTTTGTGTTTTTTGTTACAGTAGATTTTATTTTGAACATTTTTCAATCAAACCAACCAAATATTCTGTGCTTTGCAAAATACTGTGCTTCGAACTCTTGATCTTCCATAAAGTGACTTTGTTAGCTTCAAAGCCCCTGTTGAGATTACTTGTCTTTTCTGCACAATGTGAGTGCACATTAGGACCAGCTATAACTGTTCCCCACTAATACTATTAAATGGTTGCAGTACAAAGGCATTTGTAATCCATTATGTGCAAACTGCAGTAGATCACTATCTTCACTCTAAAACAGACTCTGGTCTTTTTCTCTGAAAAGGAGATTGAGCTCAGGATATATGAATGCTTTACATTTTTATGATGTTTTGTAAAAAAAAAAACTTTTTTAGACCAGTAGTATAGTCAACCTGTAATTTATCTCCATTATCTTGTGTTTTTGTGAAGAGATTCCTAGAAAAACTACATCTGTTATATACAGATGTGTCCCTTCCTCCTACACATATGAATGGATGGGTTTTATTTCTGAGTTTATCTGTGTGCTTGCATTTCTGTCTGTGTATTCATGTGTGTGTGGACATGTGGTTATATAAAACATGAGATCAGCTTGTCTTATTGCAGATTAAACTCAGGCGAAATATCTTACAGTAGAGCGCAGATGACTCTCTCTATGTGGCCCACTGTCTGCAGACTCACACATATAAACGGATGAATGGACTTTCAGAGGGAATATCTGCTAGTGTGTGTTGGGCAGGGGGTTACTGAGGGAGTTTCACAAACAGATGGTCCATGATAATACACACCGAATGCTCAGCTATCTGCTGGATTGCAGTCAGAATATTCCAGTAGTGCAGAGCTAATCCACTGACATACAGAGATCACTGCTGCTCCGTAACCATCAGACACAGTCATTAAGAAAGTACAAGCACAGTCGGGGATTCACCCAGATAAACCGTCAGGGATCATTGCACCTCAGTCTGATGTGGCTGTGGATGATAATAAAGATGATGTTCGTGTGTGTGACTGTATTTTGTTAGGGCCGGACGTTAGGCGAGAGCACCGCCGGGCGATGCCGCAGACGGAGTTTCATGCCCCCTAGTTACTTTGATGACGATACTGTGGACTTCCCCGATGATCTGGACACTTCCTTCTTCACCAGAGTGAGCAGTGGACACACTTCCACACGCTGCAAGGATAACCATTCATTTATAGTCACTTAAATTAACAATATTAAATTCAAAATGGTCTCCACTTTTGCTTAAAGCACTCATTGAGCAACCAATCTTTGTCTCCTACAGCCTGCAGTCACACAAAATGTAGTAACGTTTTTCTGTGAGCAGGTATTTGCTTGTACTCTGGGCAAAGCAAACAAATTGATCAAAACAGATCCATTCAAAGCACCTTCTTGTGGTCTGAGCGTACACTATATACTGTATTTTTATGTATTGGCTCTTGCCTTGTCAGGACCCTTTTGCGCCTCTTTAAAACAGAATATATGTTGAGTTGTTCAGCTTTGAATTCTTACTAAGTTTTCTGTGTAGGACGGCTTGCAGGATGAGTTGTCCACCTACGCTGATGAAGTTTTCGAGACACCATCGGAGGCTGCCCTCGAACAGCTGGACGAGAGCGAGCTCACAGGAAGTGCCCTGGATAAGAACGAACTGGAGAGGAGTCACCTCATGCTGTGGGTTTATATTTTTTTACAGTATTATTTCTATGCACACATGACATGACATGCTGCAGGGGGGGAGAGTACTGTATGTATAATATAATGCCCAGACTGAAACACTTTCCACCTGGCACATTAATTTACAATGATTTCTTCAATCCAGGCCCTTAGAGCGAGGATGGCGGAAGGCAAAAGACGGCTGTCTGGTCCAACCTAAGGTGCGTCTAAAACAGGAAGTAGTGAGCGTCAACAGCCAGCAGCGGGGACAAAGGATCGTGGTTCCCGTGAAGAAGCTGTTCGCCAAGGAAAAGAGGCCGTACGGGCTCGGCATGGTCGGTCGTCTCACAAACCGGACATACCGCAAGCGCATTGACAGCTTTGTCAAAAGGCAGATTGAGGACATGGATGATCACAGGTAAGACAGCTGATTCTATTTTCCTTGGAGGGTGACTGTCTTCTGATTTTTGCCAATGTCCCAGCAAATGGAGCCTGAAATTGTCCCTCTGTCCTCCCTAGGCCTTTTTTTACCTATTGGATCACATTTGTCCATTTGCTCATCACCATTTTGGCTGTCACCATCTACGGCATTGCCCCTGTGGGCTTCTCACAACATGAAACTGTCGACTCCGTAAGCATATTTCACAGCGTTTATTGTGATTAGATTGGTTTACTGTGTTGACTGAGCAATATTACTTATACTACTTTTTTTTTTTTTGAGGTGTTGAGGAACAAGGGAGTTTATGAAAACGTTAAGTTTGTGCAACAACAAAACTTCTGGGTGGGTCCAAGCTCAGTAAGTACTTTCTATCTTCCGTTTCTTCTGTCTATGATCGTGCTTTACTCAGCTTTTAAGTGTGGTGCTAAATGTGGGAAAAGCTCCAGTGTATTAAACTCTAGTTGTCTAGATTTGTGATTCCCAACCAGGGGTTGTTACCACCAATACGTTTGCAGTTTCAGGAGGTACATCGTAAAATTGCAGAGTAGCTCAACTAATTAAAAACTAATGCAAATCTGAAATTACAATTTGATTAAAATGAAAAAGAAAAATCAGCATTTTGAGTCAACTGTAATTAGTTAGCAAGCAAGCAGAGAAGTCTAAACAGTTAGCTAAAAGTAATGGATAAATTGTTGAAATAGATGACTAAAGGTAATAATAGTAAAAGGTTGAAATATTTTGCTAAAAGTAACGGATAAATTGTTGAAATAGACAGCAAAAAAAATGATAGTTAGCTATAGGTAATGGGTTAAATGGCTGAAATAAATAACTAAAAGTAATAATAGTAAAAGTAGTAAAAATCATTGGATAAATGGTTGAAAAACTTATGCTAGCTATAATAGATAAATGGTTGAAATATTTAGCTAAAAGTAGGATAAATGGTTAAAACAGTTAGCTAAAGGTAATGGATAAACTGTTGAAATAGACGGCTAAAAAATAGATAGTTAGCTATAAGTAATGGATTAAATTACTGACTAGATTATTAAAAGTAATAATAGTAAAAGTAATAAAAAGTATAGGATAAATGGTTGAAATATTTTGCTAAAAGCAGGATAAATGGTTAAAATAGGTAGTTAAGCGGTAGTAGTACTAATGCAAACTTAACTGTTCAATTGTATTAAAAATAAAGATTGTAACAGGTGGTGTGGATGAAGGGGTACTTGAGCCCATGTGAGAGCTGTGGGGGGTTAGTTCAGACAAAGAAAGGTTGAGAACCACCAGTCTAGATCCACAACCTCACCAAGCTGTAATGTCATCCCCCTGCTGTCCTGCAGGAGGCGCTGATCCACCTGGGAGCCAAGTTTTCCCCGTGCATGCGTCAAGACCAAGAGATCCACAAACTGATCCAGGAGAAGAGAGCGAAAGAGAGAGAGTCCGGCTGCTGCGTGAGGAACGATCGCTCCGGCTGCCTGCAGACTTTACAAGAGGAGTGTTCGGTCAGTGAAACCATAAACTCATATTATATTAAAACACCACTACTACTTGCTTCAATCAGAGCCTTGGTGTTTATGGTTTATAGCAAGTATTGTATAAGGTACCATGTAAGATGTCAGAATTGATTTCACAGAGATATACTGAATAGAAATGTTACATGGAGCACCTTTAGGCAGCTTGTGTCACACCATTAAGTAAGCAAAATGAACACAGAATAACAGAATAATGTTAACGATTTCTTCTACTGCAGAGTACCCTGGCAGTGTGGGTGAAGTGGCCTCAGCACCCCAGTGCTCCCCATCTGGATGGTAAACTACGCCAACATGGTTCAGTCTGCCATCAGGACCCCAGGTAACACAGAAATGCTCTCTGATAAATTATTATTATCCTTGTGTGTTAATGTAGTTTAATGGAGTACACTTAAAGCAGCATTTTCTTACCACTATTGTAGGGGTCGTAATTTAGGCAAGAGCAACAGCCTGCAGAGACAGTCGTGTAAATACGTAACAAACACCATTTTACTCCACGTGTGGACTGTGTTGTTGGGGCTCTGTTGCTCTTGTAGAAGGCGGGAATGTTCACTGTTATTATTATTTTTTTTTAACTCTTGATTTTGTAGGATTTGTCTGGAGCCAGCCTCAGTTTCTCCTCATGAGTGGCCTGATGACATCACCAAGTGGCCCGTAAGTACATTTACATGTTAATAGTTTAAGCATTACAAAAGCATTGTTTAAGCAATTAAACATTACTTTTGTATTATAATGATTACATTTAGGAGTTTATTGGGTCATTACTTGAGTTGAGGCTCAGTCTCACAATCATCTCCTTGTTAGCCATTGTCTTAAAAGTAAAAGTAAGTAAAAGTCTACCTTCAGTTTAACAGACTGCGGTCTGAATGCAGCACTCTCTACTACACATAATGGCTAGATTTAATGTTTAAAAATAATAATAATAATAACTTTTCCTCTGGTTATGATCTGTAGGTTTGTACAAGGTACAACTCTGGGAATCACACCAACCTCCCCCACATAGACTGCACCATCACAGGCCGGCCCTGCTGCCTCGGGACCAAAGGACGGTAAGGATCAATGTCACTGAACGCCACAGGAGTCAGGAGACGGGTTTCACTTGACATAAATGTAACAACTAGGGCTTGGCTAGTGTGGATTTTCTAAAGCTATTACCAGTAATTTGTCATTAAAGCTGCTGCACATGTGTCAGTATCTTTAAATGTGACAATTTTCATGCTTAAATGTAAAATATTTTTTTAATGTCATTACAGAAAAGCCTGTGAAATAGAATGTAAACAATCACAGGTCAGCGAAACTACATTAAAACCTTTTTTTTTTAATGAATAATTAACTTCAGAAAAATATTACATGAAACACTGCATAGAAAATTACATTTCACTGCAGGATCAACGGACAGTTTTTATGGAACCAGGTTCACAAGATCACGTTTATTGAAAGCCAACAAATGATGCCAACAAATGATGTTCATCTCATTTTAAAAATCCTGAAATATTGGTCATTTTTCTGAGGGCTATTGCTGATGAAGCTAATGATGCGTTTCATGTTGCAGGTGTGAAATCACTTCAAGGGAGTACTGTGACTTCATGCACGGCTACTTCCACGAGGAGGCTACTCTCTGCTCACAGGTAGGGCAAACATTGTCATTTATTTTTTGTGCATATAATAAGATAAAACCAAATAAAAGAAATACACAGTAACATGAGAAAATACACAGGTGGGATGAAAAAACCCCCAGGGGCTTGTAAAAGTAACTCACCTAACATTGAAATTAAAAACAGCTGTACATGCTTGCCACAGATTTACAAACAGACATGAATATTTTGCTGCTAACCCTAACCCTAACCCTAACCCTAACCCTGGTGTGATAACAGTGGATTTGAGACCTAGTTACAAAGAAACTGTGAAAGGAAATAGGAAGTGAATTGTTAAGAAATTGAAATGAAAAAGTACCTATCTGAAGTTTATTGATGTCTAATATGTTTAACAACTCCAGGGTTTGAAATAATGGGGCGGTATGAGCATTCCAGCCAGAATTAGTGACCATACTAACAAATCTTTTTTGTAATAAAATTGACAAACTCTATATAAAACAGTTACTGTTTTTGCTTTTCGTTAAGGCTTTTACATGTAAAGACATTTGAATTTAAAAACACGACTGCTCCAGGTGAGGCTCGAACTCACAACCTCGGCATCGCTCTGCAGGTCACTGTCTTATAAGTACCGCGCGCTGACCGATTGCGCCACTGGAGCCTGCAGGCAGCTGTCAATTTAAAGGACATTGGACTGAGTTCAACACTCTCATTTTCCTCCACAGGATGGCAGTGGGTCTACACGCTGTCTGATGGCACTTTCAATCCTGACTGTTTGGTTTTTCTTTTTTTTTTTCCTGACTTTCACTCTCTCTTCCAGGTGGCTTGCATGGACGACGTGTGTGGTTTGCTGCCTTTCCTCAACCCGGAGATCCCAGACCAGTTCTCCCGACTCTGGCTTTCTCTGTTTCTCCATGCTGGGTGACTGAACTCTTTTAGTTTTTGTCCATCTCACAGCAGGCCTCAGTATTTAAAGCAGCACTAAGAGAGATGTTTTATGTGAAAATAGAACGGCTTTGTCTGCCTAAATCACACATCAGTTAAAACAGTAAATTGTAAGGTATCAGGTGGACATTAAAAATAACTTGTCTTGTCTGTGTCTGTAGGATCCTGCACTGCCTGGTGTCAGTGTTTTTCCAGATGACAGTGCTGAGGGACATAGAGAAGCTGGCTGGCTGGCTGAGAATCTCCATCATCTACATGCTAAGCGGCATCACAGGCAACTTGGCCTCAGCCATCTTCCTGCCTTACAGAGCAGAGGTACAATGTTCACCCTCACAACCAACTGTAGACAAGATGCTGTACCTGAGACTAATTTGTTTTTTGAGAAGAACCCAAAAAGCATTGCGAATTGTTACTATGAATACCAGTACTGCAACTAAATCATTTCTTTCTTTCTTTTCCTCTTTTTTTTTTAATCTCAGGTGGGTCCTGCAGGCAGCCAGTTCGGCATCCTGGCCTGTCTGTTCGTGGAGCTGTTTCAGAGCTGGCAGATCCTCGAGCGACCGTGGCGGGCTTTTGCCAAGCTGCTGGCCATCTCAGTCTTCTTCTTCTCCTTCGGTTTCCTTCCTTGGATCGACAACTTTGCCCACATCTGTGGTTTTGTGTCGGGATTCTTCCTGTCATTCGCCTTCCTGCCATACATCAGGTATGCGAACAAAGGGATGTTTGTCCTCCTTGGGTGTGCTGAGATTAGCTCAGAGAATGTGTCTGTGCCCTCTCTGTCATTAGATAGTTACACAGAAAAAGGAGCCAGTCTGTGATTACATAAGAGTACACAAGTATAGCTAGAGTTAAAGGAATAGTTTGAATTTTGGGGAAATATGCTCTCTCGCTTTGTTTTCCCAAGAGTTAGATGGGAAGATTGATGCCACACTCATGTCTGTACGCCAAATATGAAGCTAGAGACAGCAGCTGTTTAGCTTAGCTTAGCTTAGCATATTGACTGGAAACAGTCTGTCTGGAAACAATGTATATTTTTCAGGAAGCAAGACAACCCAGTGTGTGTGACATTATCCTCCAGGTTTTAAAACGGCAGAGTCTTCTGCAGTGTGAAGTATTCTGTACAACAGCATCTACTAAGAGGCACGTATTTTATGTGAACGCCTTTGACTTTTAAATGAATAACGCAGGTTTTTCCTCCTCAGCTTTGGGCGTTCCGACATGTACCGGAAGCGACTCCAGATCTGCGTCTTCCTGCTGGTCTTCCTGGGTCTGCTATCCGCCCTGGCCGTCCTCTTCTACGTCTACCCTGTGAAGTGTGACTGGTGCGAGTACCTCACCTGCATCCCCATCACAGACAAGTTCTGCGAGAAGTACGACCTGAACGCTCACCTCCTCTGAACGTCGGCCTTTGAAATGTCTGGGCCGGTCACAACATTTCTAAATGTCGGATGTTGAAGTTGAACGTTGGATATGGTGCTGCAGTGCAACTTGTGACTGAGCAAGAACATTTCTCTGTATTTCAGGATTTCATGTGGACATGTTTGTTTGGAAAGGTACAACAGAACCACTATGAATAAAGGCTATGCATGAAAGCCTTTGGGCATTTGATTAAAAATACACGCATGGGAACAAAGTTAACAATGTAAAGCTGACTGAAAAGGACTAACGATTGATTTATGTGTGATTGATCTCTAGCTGGGCTAATCAATGACCAGTCACACTGGAGGAGCATTACAAAAACAGTTGTTTCCTGACAAATTATTTACCTCTCTTCTGTGGTAAAATGGACTTAACAGCACCCCTTAGTGGCCAATAGGAACAGCACAGTGTGAGACAGCTGCAACGGATTTTTGTTTTCTACTTTTTTACCGATGTCCAAACAGTTCTGTCCATTTACTGGATGTCCTTAGAGTCCTAGAGACTTAAATGTGCCTTATTGACACACAACCACACACACGATGTCTTTTAGTGCCATGTAGCAGTTTGTGTGAGCAGTTTCTGACGTTTTGGGTCCTCTCCCTTAACCTCTGTAGAAAACTGCATTTCACATTCTGACAAAATCATGTAAAATATGTTTTTACTTCAGCATGTGGTGGCTGAATTGCCATTTTGTTTAGTTTAGTTTCCGCCACAGCCTTTAATGCACTTCAATCACAAATGGATTGTTTTTTATATTCACCCTGTGTTATATCAGTACAGAAGAAACCCGTATGTTAATCTCCTCCATTGTGAATAGCTGTTACTGAGGCGAATTTGTGTTTTTTTTTTATTCAATGTGGTGGCGTTTTAGCTACCAGACAATAAACACAACAAGACACAGGGTCATTTTTTATGTCTGTTTGTTGCCTGATCATAGATGATATGTCCTGAAAGCTAAAATTCACTGCTCCAGGTGAGGCTCGACCTCACAACCCCATCATCGCTCTGCAGGTTATT
Organism: Macquaria ambigua; assembly: GCA_008360985.2. NCBI lineage: Eukaryota > Metazoa > Chordata > Actinopteri > Centrarchiformes > Percichthyidae > Macquaria > Macquaria ambigua. The sequence continues at coordinate 325,701 of VMKM01000344.1, forward strand.
GTCTTGTAAGTACCGCACGCTGACTGATTGTGCCACTGGAGCCTATTGTGTCACGTCTGAAATCTAAAATTTCCACTTCCGTAGTACTAGATTCATGTTATGTAAATAATCTGAATTTAATGAACAAACCCTGTGGTATTATAAGAAACAGTGTTTACCCATAATTTTATACCTTACAGCGCCACCTTTTCATAAATGGCTGTTTATTAAAAAAACATTATTAAATTAAAAAAAGACAAGAAAATAAAAAAAGACAATATAGCACTGAGAATCCTATCAGTGAATTATGACAAAACAAAACAAAAATAAAAGCACAATAATAATTAATTATTATGAATAACAGGAACAACAAACTATACCATCAACATAGTGGACTAACAGCACGCTGTCCAATGGTGGAAGAAGTATTAAAATGTCTTTCTTAGCAATACCTCAACGTAAAAATAGTCCATTAAAAGTTCTGCATTTATAATTTACTTAAGAAGTAGTAGAGCATAGCATACAATGGAAGTAGTCAAGTAAAGCACAAGAACCTCAAAATTGTACCTAAATACAGTACTAATAAATATATTTAATATACCACTGGTGCTAACCATCACTAACAGTACAAGATAAAGACACATTAAAACAGATCCTTCTTTACATCCACCCACAGGTGTCAGTGAGCTACCACACAGGGTAGCTGGTCAACCATCAGCTAATTAACTTCAACACTGTGATTAGTAGCTGCTCCCATAAACACAGGAAACCAGACATAAGTGGCAGATCACAATCCAAGGCGTGAATGGGGGTCGAACCCATGATCTTTGGTTTACGAGACCAACGCCTTACCACTTGGCCACCACGCCTACATTACTATGAGATGCAAATTGAGATTATTAACAGACTAGTTAATATACAATTCATATCTTTTAAAGTAAAAAAAAAAAGAGTTTCTTCAAGTGTATAACAAACTAAAAACCAAGATGCCAGTGGGCTGAGGTCAGTGACTGGAGGAGAAGACTGCACCATGAGTCATGACTCACCACCACAAGTGCTTCACACCTTTAACATCTTTTAGACCAGGTCCAGCTCTGCAGCAGGTTTAAGGTAAACCTCAGATACAGGGACCTCTAGTTATATTATACTACACAAAACAACAGGCTCCTGTGGCACAATGAGCCAGCGTGCAGCACTTATAAGACAGTGGCCTGCAGAGTGATGCTGAGGTGAAACTGAAACTACACTGAGCATTGACAAGAACTTGTAAGTCCCAATAATTACACAGTTGTTTGAATTGTTAAACCCCTTAAACAAAGACTTCAGGTCTTGGCCTTCATGCAGCAGCTGGCTTGCCACATGTATTTCTGTGAAAACAAAATGATAATGTAAAAATGCTCTTATACATGTTTATAATATTTTGGCACAGTTTACTGAAGAATTATCTCAAGATGTTTCCCTACCTGCTTAATATATCGACCTCTTTTGGAAGGTGTATTGATTTTCACATGGAGGATTCACATTAAAATCTCTTGTGGTGCAACTGGTCAATTTAAAAAGCAGCAATAAGGTTTTGGTTGTGAGTGCAAGGTAGATGTGACAGCACTGATGGGCTCTAGGGGTGCAGTTGGTGAGAGTTTTACCTGCTCACTCAAACAATCTTTCTTGAGACCTTTGTGGAAAGAAAACCACAATTTACTGGGAAAACTGATTTTACACTACTACATTTAGGTGTGATGAGGCTTAAAAAGCACTTCAACATGTCGTGACAGGATGTCCTGGACATATAATTCTGTTTATACAGACTGATTAGACTGACAATAGGTTGATAAATGAATAAACCAGAGGGCCTGTGGTTCACCCACACAGGTGTTTTCACTTATTGCCTAATTAGGGATTTTCTCATGTCTTTGTGGGTGTGTACAGACCAAGCTGGATTACAGTAAAGTGACCAAAAATCTACAGTATCTTGCTGAGAATCAGTAACTCAACATCCTGAAGCCTTTAAAAGTAGGTACTCTGAAATTAAATAGAGAACAGTGGCTGCAGTCAAACTTTTATTTCCTTTCTTTTTCTTTCTTCTTTGTTATCTCTGAATTTATACTTATTCTGCTGCAGCAACTGTGGATAGTAGTACCAGCTAAGTGGCAAGATTGAACATGCAAACTGTGTATTACCAAAGCTGACCTTGTACACCTTACACACTCTATTATAATAACTTTTTAAAGTGTACCCACAGGTCCTTGAGGAAAAAGATTCTTATAAAAACCTGCGGTTTCTTCCATAACACTTAAACAGGGTTCTATTACCTGGTGAGTACAAAGAAACTAAAAAAGAAAGGTTACGTGTTTTGTGAATATCCACTAGATGGCGACCCAAGACCAATAACGTACAGGATGAACCTGGTACAAGGGCTCATCATGACTGCTGCTGAGGGTATAAAGCTTGCGACATTGCTGTGTTGTTCAATGGGATTTGAATGTCATTAATTCGAGCTGGAAGTTTATTAGCGTGCAGAACTCTTATTGGTGCTCCCTGATGCCCCCTGTGCGTTCGACCACTGGGTTTGTTCATTCTGCCCCTTCCCTCCTTTTCTCTTTGAGTGTGCACACACACACACACACACACACGTGACTGCTCTGGCATTCATTAAGTCTTGTCTATAAGTGTGTACTTATGTTAGAGAGGAGCTCTGAGAGCACAAACACCCACAACACTGATCTGCATGCAGAATACAAGAGTAGAACTTACTCTATTTGCGCTTAACGCTGCTTTAAGTTCATTTTAATTTCATAACAGTCTCTCCTACACAGGAGGGTCAGAGGTCACGCACTCAAAATGTTTTAATAAAACATTGTATCAACTTCATAAACCATCTCTCCTTGAGTGAACAGTTTCCATCTTGCAGTCAGAGGAGTACACATACTTAAAAACAAGCAGTCACATATTACAAGATACTGCTGCAACCAGTGAGGGAAAAAAACTCACTTTCTAACACGGCAACAATGATGCAGTGTTTCCTATTCTTTCTCCACACACACACGCACACACAGAAATAGAGAGAGAGAGTGATGGAGACCTTTGCTATGGCTAGCCAGTGTTATTGATTGTCAAACCGTTTTGACATTTTGGTCATCAGGTTATTTGAGGGCAGAGAATTTCTGTCCAGCTTTTGCAGTGACCTTTTTTATCAAGTCTTGTCATTCATGTGTGCTGAAGAAGGCACAGCCTGTAGCCTACTGCTGACGTTTTATTGGCCGAGGTGACAAATCAAAAAGAGAAACAATGGGTCTGAGTTTGATGAGAGGAGCAACATCACTCTCGCGTAGGCTATGTAGTGTATGAAGCTACAGCCAGCAGCCTGTTAGCTTAGCATAGCACAAAGACTTTTTGTTTTTACATTTCTGTTAATGTACGAATTAAACAAATGTGACGTAATTAGTGAGCTTTGTGGATGCTGGTAGTTGGATTTTGTTACTTTTGGACAGAGCCAGGCTAGCTGTTTCCCCTGTTTCCTGTCTTTATGCTAAGCTAAGCTAACTGCTATATATGAGAGCGTTGAGAGTGAACAGTAAACAGTAACGTGCAGAGTTGGGTGATAATTCTCTGTGGGTTTGTCAATTTGAGCGACCCTTTTCACACTGTCACATTGTTTTCACATTGTCATTTGATACATTGTTATTATAAAAAATATCGATTATAGCAGCTTTAAGCATGATCTAAATGTCATAGATTTCACATAACACTATGTGATCTAATATTCTCTGTCACTCCCTCCTCTTTTTTGTCAGTATAAAATCTGGTGGAGCAGCTAATGGTGACAAATTAATGACCCTGCCGACATACAGATCCTGAAAAATCATCTCAGGACTTGTCTTATTCTGTCATCTAGTGGGTGCTTGGCCTAATAGAGGCAGCACCCAAAGCCATTAGAGCCCCTTCCCCCCACCCACAGCCACCCCCATCCCCTGCAGGCTCCTCATAGGAAATTATCTCTCCCCTCTACTCCCCCCCTCCAATCCAACTCCATCCCATCACGTCCTCCTCCTCCTGCCCATTTCATGCCTTCCAATTTCCATCACTCATTCATCACTTGGTTTTTCCAATCCCCCCCCACAGCTACGCTGCACCCTCCGACTCTCCATCACGGCTCCTATAGAGATGGTAATGTGACATGAAGAGGATGGTATCTACGAGCCATTGATCAGCATCAAATGAGACACACTTAGATACCCCATAGATGCTCCCCAGACCTCCCCCTCTTCCTTCTACACCTCCTCGCCTCATCTCATCCTTTAGTGGATGCTTGTTTTTTGTGAGAAAATTAAACTCTGGTTTCCCACATCAATGGCGGGTATTTACTATGAACAGACTAAAGCAGGGATGGATAGATAGATAGATAGATAGATAGATAGATAGATAGATAGATAGATAGATAGATAGATAGATAGATAGATAGATAGATAGATAGATAGATAGATAGATAGATAGATAGATTCATAGATTCATAGACAGATAGATGTAGCTGCTGTTGTGTCTGCATGGAAAGGCGACCCTGAAATGGGACCCTGACAGCTGGCCAACAGGTGGCCACTGACAGACCCTCTCTCTTCATTGTGCCTGGAACAACCAAGACACACACACAAATACACACCCAATCCCCTCAGACTCAGCAATTCAGGTGAAGGAGGCCAACCAAAAGGG